>JASDQU010104239.1:148510-208706 GCA_032191745.1 Picea mariana | reverse complement strand
CCCGTTCTCTCTTTACCTCTCTCTTATTTTCTCTCTCTAAATCATTGTATCCTCCCATACACGTCTCTCTCTCTACCCCTTTCTCTTTATCTACCTATTACTCACAGCTTAATCTCCCCCCTCCCCCCCGCTTTTCACTTCTCTCCCTTTCTCCTTGTTTCCCTTTCTATCTATCCCTTACTCTCCACCCCTCTCTTTACCTATTTTTTCCTCCCTCCCTCTCTCTCTCTACCCCATCCCACTCTTTCTCCATATCACTTTTCACTTCTCACTCTCTCTTTCCTTGTTTAAATGCATGTTTATGGAAGCACGTAATACAAAATCCAACTTCCATAAATGCACATTTATGGAAGTGTGCATATATGAAATTCACCTTTCGTAGATGCGAATATATGGATTATTTACTCCATATATGTGCACTTCCATGAATGTGCATATACACAATTTATCATTCATAAATGCACATTTATGGAAGTCAACTTTTGTATATGAACATATACGAAATCCAACTTTCAGAAATGTGCATTTACGGAAACATGAATATACAAAATCCACCTTCCGTAAATGCTCATATACAGAAGCTGACCACTTCCATAAATACACATACATAGAAGCATGTATATATAGAAGCCTCCTTTCGTAAATGTGCATTTGCATAAGGAAACTTCCATTTATGCACACTTCCATAAATACACATTTATGGAACTGGTCAACTTCCATACATACGCATATACAAAAGTTGTCGTCTATAAATGAACATTTATGGAAGTCGACTTTGTTATGTGTGATTTCGTATATGCGGATATACAAAATCCAGCTTCCATAAATGTGCATTTACGAAAGTGTGCATATACGGAAGCCATATTCCACAAATGGAAATATACAAAATCTAACATCTATAAATGTGCATTCACGGAAGCCGCCTTCCGTCGATGCACATTTACTGATGACAACTTTCGTAAATGCATGCTTCCATAAATGCGCATATATGGAATTTGCCTTTCATAAATGTGCATATATGAATGACTCATATATGGAAGCTGACCACTTCCATAAATTTTCATTTATGGAAGCGCGCATATATGGAAGTCACCTTCTCCAAATGTGCATTTGCGGAAGGTATCTTTCATATATGCACGCTTCTATAAATACACATTTATGGAAGTGGTTAGCTTATGTATATTGACATATACATAAGTTGTTGTCTCTAATTGTACATTTATGGAAGTCGGCTTCTCTATATGCACACTTCCATATATGTGCATATATATAATCCAACTTCCATAAATGTGCATTTATGAAAATGTGCATATACGAAAGCCACCTTTTGCAAATGCACATATATGGAATCCAATGTCTATAAATGTGTATTTACAAAATCCAACTTCCATAAATGCACATTTACTGAAGACAACTTTCGTATATGTTCACTTTCGTAAGTGCACATATACGGAAGCTATCATCGGTAAATTCACTTTTATGGAACTCATCTTTTGTATATGCACATATATAGAATCCAACTTCTATAAATACACATTTATAGAAGCATGCATATATGGAATTTGCCTTCTGTAAATAAACATATACGAAAGTAATTTTTCGTAAATGCACATTTATGGAAGTCGGCTTCCCTATATGCGTTTTTTCATATATGCACATATACAGAATCCAACTCCTATAAATGTGCATTTATGGAAGTACACATATACGTAAGCCACTTTCCATAAATACACATTTCTGGAAGATGGATTTTGTATATGCGCATATATGGAAACACACATATAGGGAAGTTGACATCCATAAATGCACATTCATGGAAGACAAATTCTATATATGCTTATTACAGAAGTCAACTTCTGTCAATGCGCATTCAAGGAAGTTGGATTCCGTATATGTGCATATATGGAAGCCGAGTTCCATAAATGTGCATATACGGAGGAAAGCTTTCGTATATGCACATATACAGAAGCACATATATAATTTTTCAAGTTCCATAAATGCGCATTTATGGAAGTTGAATTCTATATATGTGCACTTCCATATATGAACATATATAGAATCCAACGTATATAAATACACATTTACGGAAGCATGCATATACGAAATCCACCTTTTGTAAATGCACATATAAGAAAGTTGTCATTTGTAAATGTGCATTTATGGGTATCGTCTTGCCTATATGCGTGTTTCCATATATGCGCATATATATAGAATCAAACTTCTATAAATGTTCATTTATGGAAGGTGACTTTTGTATATGCACGCTTCCATAAATGTTCATTTATGAAAGTTGGATTCTCTATATGCGCATATATGGAACCACACATATAGCAATGTTGAATTCTATAAATGTGCATTTACGAACGACAACTTTCATATATACGCATTTACAGAAGGTGGATTATGTATATGTGTACTTCCATAAATGCGTATTTATGGAAGTTGGGTTATGTATATGAACTTATACGGAAGTGCACATATATGGAAGACTACATTCAAAATAATAAATTTTAAAGAATTAAGAAAAACAGATTTTTTAGTATATCAAAAATTAATGTTTTCGATTTGACTTTTATTATTTATAAGATTAAAAATAAAATATAATTTATTTTCTATTTTATATTTATATTTGTGATAATTTTTCCTTTTAAATATTTTTTTTTATTATAAAGATTGAATTAATAGTAAATAAAATTAAAGAGATGTTGAATATGTTTTTAAACCAAATAATCACTTTATTTTATTTGTTATTTTTAAATTTGTATCTATTTATTAATTTGTTTTATTAAAAGATTATAAAATAATTTTAATATTATTAACTTATGATGAAAAGCTCTTTGACGATTGGTTTGTCAGTCCAACCATTTTTTTCTCCCTTCGATGGAACCTCGATGACGCAAACTTCTCTCTTTTGGCACTGGGTCGTCTCAAGTTGGGTCATCTCAGGCTGTCAGGGCAGCGTTGGAAGCTACCAAACACTATGATCACTTTGTGCCTAAGGAAGAAAATGTTGCCATGTTGGATTTGAAAGTTGAAGTTCTCCTAGAACACAAGTTTAAGGAAGATGTTAAGATTGAGTTTCAAATGGGTGGGCTGATTCCGGAACTGAGTTGTTCTAGAGCCAAGAATTCTGATATTTTTTAGACACTGGAATTGTATTGTCATGTTAAGAAAATGGTAGCACTTGGTATGCTTCCCAAAGATCATGATTTTTTCCAATTCAATATTAGGATGGAGATGATAGAGTCTCAGAAGGAATACATGCTAAAGGTCATGACATGGCTGGCTCACAAGCATGGGGGCATATTCCAACCACCAAATACTGGTCTAGGATTTGGTGCTTTGTCTATTGGTTTAGGCTTTGGAACTTCGTCTACCGTTCTAGGCCTTTGAAAATTTTCTATTGCAGTCGAAAACCCATCAAAATCGAAATCCCAGGTTCCTAAGACTCCCTAGAATTTTAATTCTATGTTGTTTTTGTATTTTCCCCTATTTTATCTAGTTTAAGATCTGGCTATGTCCATTTTAGACTCTTTAAACCTCTACTGAAGTTTAATAATAATCTTGACAGAAAAAGAAATTCCATGCCTGGTTTCCCCAATGGGGTAGGCTATTTTGTATTTTTGAGCCTTAGAAACTATCGTGGTTTCTTAAGAATATGAACTGGTGGATCCTCCCTTGTATACACTATAAATATTAATATAGTTGATTTACTTAAAAAAAAATTAAGTATTATAATTTGTTTATTTATTTTTTATGCAACGTGTCACACTCCCAAGAGTCATGGCCATATGCAACCTTGGCATCTCATGGGCATGTGGAATCATGAAGGTTCTCTCTTGGAATCTTGGCTCAACAAAGCATACTTCACCCAGACTAACCCTCTTCACCTAGAGCATACCCATACGATTTTATTGGTTACAAACGAGTTACATCCTTACCCTATGAAAATCATTTCTATACTTAGGAATTTGTTTACATTCTATAACACTTAGTCAATTTGACATACAACATAAAACATGTGAAATATAAGAGACATATATAGTATGGGTGACACTAGTGGTTCCTAATCAGCTTCGTTTATTATACTGTGAAACAGAAAAAAAAAAAAAAAACTTTACAAATAGGGTGCTACTGTCTTAGTTACATAGATGGCAAGAGTGTTACGCCTCTACCTTCTACATCAAGACTATCCAGACCTGTCATTTTTCACACCAAGAATTCCCCTATGGTTCTCATTTCCTCATTGAGAGGTGCATTCCACCAGTGTGCCTAGACTTAGAGATCCACATGTCTCTTTCCTTTAATTTTTTATTATCATCCTTTGGTTGTGAATCCTTTCTCTTATAGGGACTCTAAAGTCACTTCTGTGAAACACCATGTATTTGGGTTGTGTCACACCCCTTTTTGAATCTCACTCTTAACCGAACTGTCGTGCATCTTTGTGGACCTAGTCACACAAATGGGCCTACTCTCCCATCAAGAGTCACATCTCTTGGACCTTCATGACCCATCTCTAGGCGCATGCCATATTCCTTGTGCACTTGCTTATGCCAATCATTATGAATCTTTGTGGGTGTGTCGATGGTTTTTTTTTACCTCTTTGGTATGCTCATGTTGCTAAGGGTAGATGGGTCAACTACTTGGGCATGCTACCAAGTTGCCCCACCCTTGCTCAAAAGAAACCCAAGAATCCATCATTTGTCGCATGGGAAGAAGGGTGTCTACTCCATTGGTCTCGTACGTCACCATTGTGCCCCAAGGTGCTCCTTCCCATGCTCATAATACAGGTTCCTTCCAAACCAATTGTTCCCTCCTTGTTCTCTTCATCCTTCTCGTCACCAAATATGCCCAAGGAGTGAGTGCACTCAGTGTGTTTAATTTAAGGCCTTACATCATCCCCCACTAAACATGTTATCATACTGGAGACTTTCATACCACTTGCCATCTCTAGTGACCTCTGGAAAACTCCTTAATCATGTCCTCATATTTCCATAAAGACTAATATATCTCATATTTGTCCTCTTCATTGGTTTTATCCTTCTAATGGACTCATCCCCTATCTTGTGCCAACATGAAATGCACCAAAATATCCTCTACCTCCAACTATGTGTTATTTGTAACCATTTCTAGTGCTTTGGATGGCTCAACTCGACTTGGGTCATCCGAGTTTCTCTGGCATGATTTCAATTGGATAATGTGGAAGACAAGGTAAACATGTTATATCTATAACTCTAACTCCAATATATAGGTGATGTTTCCAATATTCTCAAGAACTTTGAATAGTCCCTCATACCTCCGCACAAGATATGGATCCATCCATTTAGGTGGTGAAGCTGATCTATTCTTATCGTGAGTAAGACGAACTCTCGTACTTGGAATTTTGCATCATTCCTGTTGCAATTTTCCCACTGCTTCATTTTTTTTATTGCATTAGTCAAGTATGTGTGATCTATCTCCAACCAATCCTTACAACTCTCCAAAAAACCCACGACTGATGGATTCGTCCCATAATAGGATTGTGTCACAAAATGAGGATTTGTGGGTTGTTTTCCATTGGTCAACTCAAATGGACTATATCTCATCACTTAACACTTGCACAGGTTGAAGTTGATCTAGGCGAC
Source organism: Picea mariana (assembly GCA_032191745.1). NCBI lineage: Eukaryota > Viridiplantae > Streptophyta > Pinopsida > Pinales > Pinaceae > Picea > Picea mariana. The sequence goes on along the minus strand of JASDQU010104239.1, from coordinate 203,082 downwards.
ATCCAACAGTCCATCCAATTCAATCGATGCACATGTACATAGTGTCCCAAGTAGTCGTCCAGAAGTGTGTGGTTTCATTTAGTCTTCCCATTTGTCTACAAATGGTATGATGAAATCTTCAACAACTTCATCCCCATAAGCTTGAACAATGTTTTCCAAAACTTACTCATGAACCTTCCATCCCTATTGACACAATTCTCAGAGGAAGACCCCAATACTTCACTATGTGCTTGAAAAACAATTTTGCAACTTCTTCTGTGCTATAAGGCATATTCCTTCCAATGAAGAAGACATACTTGGAGAACCGATGCTCCATGAAAAAAATCATATTGTATCCCCACACCATCATAAGTTGAGTGATGAATTCCATCAAGACACTCATCCAAGGTCTCTTCGGAATTGATAATGTGCGAATGTACTCCTCCAGATCTTGCTTCATATAGTGCCAAAAGTATTCTCACTCCAATAACACCAGTGTCGTCCACTATCCTGGGTGGCTATGCCATGTTGAGTTGTGACATTCCTTCACAAGTTTCACCCCTAGGTTGGATGAATTAGGGACATAGGTTCGCTCCCCAAAGTACAACAGTCCGTATTTTAGCCAAAACTTCCATAATTTGAACAACCATAAATTCTTAAAAAAATTAACAAATTTAAGATAACACTATTTTCTATTACTCATGTTTTTTGGGCCTAATGGTTAAGAACATGTGTTTCTTCTTAAGATATCACAAATTCAAATCTAGAGGGGAGTAGGGTATGTATACCTCCGTAGACTTTACCAATCAAATCGCTAAAATATAATATCTTTTAGATTGTCAATTTAGAAAAACTTAACTAGCAATAACCCATTAAAATAAAATATGATACTGTAATTAAAATTTGATTCCTATTCTTGAGCAATTTTAACTTTTGTTGCTGAGACACTCTGTAGCGAAATAAACCAAATTTCACAACAACATCCTAGCGTAACCCGTAAATAATTTTAGTTTGTCTTGGTTTCTTGACCTTATCAAATTGACTATAACTTAYAGTTTCTACAATAAATATGTTATCATTAATAGAGATATTATCACTACTTGTAAATTTCTGGGGAAAAAAAGACCATACATCAAGATTTGCACCCGGAATCAACCATCTATTGCCGTCATTAAAGATGGGATTTCTGTTGCTTATAATTTTCAGCATAAAAAAAATTAATTCTATTTTATGAGTACTTATAAATTTCCAGAGAAACGAAGATCATATCTAAAAGTTTCCAAAAGGAATAAGCCATCTCTTTCCATTATCAAAGGTTGTTCTTAGTCTGTGCAAGTTAGATTTGATCGACTGCTGATCATACAAATTCCGTATCACACGGGGCGCAATGGATTGAATCAGCTCCGACAAACAGCAGACGGACTGTATAGGCAAGCAGGAAGTCTGCAGTTAACAAAAACGGATTTAAAGGGTTCATAAACCCGAAGGTTGGGTTGACCGAAATATGGAGGACCAGAAGAACCGGAAGGGATATGATTGAAATCTACAAATCCAGTGCGGGGAATGCAAAGGCCGTCACCTTTTCCTTATAGCCCAAGAGATTTAAAAAATGCAACAGCTCGCAGCTGCCACCATACCTGCAAACCCTTTTCTCTCCAGCTCGAACCCAAACATTGGACACCCTCCGCCGAACACAGTCTCAGCTGCGCTGCCACCATACTTGCAAACCCCTTTCTCTCCAGCTCCAACCCCACTCAACTGTAGTCTAGCAATAATGTGGCACGACAATGAAGAACGACAGCAACAGCTTCCTTCACCTGAGGTGGGATTTATCTCTTTCCTTCCCAGTCCATTCAAATCCAAAATCACATGGAGCAGACAAATTCGAATCTAAATTATGGAGCTTTGAAGAAATTCAAAATTCAAATCTAAATCATGGTGCCTTGAGGAAATTTTGAACTGTATGGGTTATCCATCCATCGGGATGAGCTCATGGGTTAAGAAGGCGGGCATGCTAAATCGGCATGTACACATGCATAGCATCTCTGGTGCGTCCTGGTCTGCCGTAGTGGGATGGGTTATATGCATGGCTAGAAATATCCATAGTTATATTCATTCAGAGTTTTAATGATTCTGTAATAGGTTGGATATTGCTTGTCAAATATTGTTTATAGTGATTCCAATCTAGATAAAGTGTATTATTATTTTTTGATCTCCAATTATATATTTAAAAATTAATAAAATACCTCATAAAATAGATGACATCATCTAGGGGTGAGAAATGTCCACATATATAATGTGTACCTTGAAAAGTGTCAAAAACACCCCAAATATACCCTCCCATAACGATATATCCATCAAAATATTTAGAATATATGCATCAAAATATTCAGAAAATCCTCTAGAATGAGATAGAAATATAATAAATTGAAAAAAGATTCTTAGTAATAGACATCAGCTGAATAACATTCTCGTCAATCATCGTTCTAAAGGATTCACACCCTCATCCTCGTCACTATATTGCTAAGAAGATAACCTTGTTAAAAATACAAAAGTGAACCCTTGAATGTTTAGAAAGTAACAAGGTAGATAATTCCTTGCAAATAAAAAATTAATGTTTTTCTTTAAATTTACTTTTTATGCCCCCAATACCATTTTTTCAAGTTGGTATGAATGCCATTTGCATGTGAGATTCAACTCATGATATAATGGAAACTAGGATTTGGATTTATGAGCATCCAATTTCATTTTATTCCATACATCATAATTATGCGAGGGGTTTCCTTCCTCCCCAGTCACATTCCCTAACATGTGATTTTTTTTTATGACTTCTAGATTAGAAGGGGTTTGTTTTATGGAATGTAATGAAAAAGTTCATGCTTGGGTTCAAATTTGTAATTTTTACCCTGGACATAAATGGAAGGAATGTTAAAATCTATAATGGAAAAATATGCATGCATGATATGAAATAACATAATTTTGTTTATTAATTTGCTTGTATGGCCTTACTTTTCGAGTGTTCCTAAATGTCATTTTGACTGGAGTTTACAACTACAAATATAAGGGAATTACGAATTGGATTGATGAGTCATTAGCCATTTTGAATTTTAGGCATCATAATTATTATCGGGCACCCTTCATTAGCTAGTCACATGCCTAGGCATGTGTATTTTCATAAAACTTCTAGATCTAGTGTTTGATTCAATGAGATGAAATGCAAAGCTTCACATTGGGGGGTCAAATTTGCAAATTATTTCCCTAGACATTGATTGAGGGTGTGTTGGCCTATAAAATGGAAAAGCACATGCACATGATGCAATGTAGTTTAGTTTTGTTAATATGTTTGGTTTTTATTCCCTCGAGAGACGTTCCCTTGAATTGCATTTGGATGTAAATTGCAACTCAATAAAAAATTTAAATTATGTGTCAAATTGATGAGTTATTAATTCCATTGGATTCTAAACATCATAATTACATAAGGGGAACCCTTCCTCTACAAGTAACATACCATAGCATGAGGTTTTTTTGAAAGACTACTAGAATCATGGTTTTGTTTAATGGGATTCAATGAAAAATTTCATGTTAGGGTGTCAACTTCCAAAATAACTATTCTAGACATAAATAGAGGGAATGTTGGGATCCAAATTGGAAGAAGACATGTGCATGAGGTGACATAGTACATTTTTTTTTATCTAATTGGTTTTTATATCCTCGAAACCAATTTGTAGGTATCCCTAAATGACATTTTCATGCAAGGTGCTACTCACAATAAAATGGAAACTGGGCATCATATGAACATCATGATCGATAGGTTGTGTTAGTGACCTAACCTCCCCGACCCCTCAAATAGGTAGAATGATATATTTTTGATGTAATAAAGGCCGACATTAGTTTGTAAGGACTAATTAATAAATGGGAACACATCAATGTAAGAAGACCTAATAGAAGCTTCCACTTCTAGAAAGATCTTCCACTAGAAGGTTCTTTAGAAGATATAATTAGTATAAATAAGAGTAGGAGGCTTGATAAGTCTTTGTCTTGAGAGTTATTGTAATAGAGATCTACTCTTCTAGAGGTTTCCCCCTCGAAGAGACAAGTAAACATTGTTTTCTTGAATAAAGGTATCATTTTTGGTGTTTCTCTTCTCAATATTCTATTGTTCCATTGATATATGTTGACTATTCCTATTTTTGCATATTATATTACATCTGGTACCTTAGAAGTTGTATTAGAGCACTTTCCTTGGAAGGAATCATCGGTTATTTTTTTCAAGGTATAGACGTGTTCTATCATCTTAAAACTACATAGATCTATCGTTCAACACGTAAATCTGCAGTTGGGGAAATATACACTCAGGAAATACTAGAGGTACTTCATCTCACATTGTTGGACACCCTTGTAACCCTTGTTGGTACCCCTTCGAGTGGTATCGCATCAAACAACACCTATATACAGACTGACCTTGGTATCTTGAAAACCTCCATAGATCAACCAATCGGCCACCTGACTGCTATAGTGCCACCAAGAACAACACTCGGGAAGAGACTCTCTAGTACCTAGGTAATCTGGTAGTACGACTAAGGGTATAGTCTAACCTCCTTAGTTGGTGTCCTGATATATTGCGATGCGTACTATTGTTTGAACCCACACGTACATCAGAGATCTATAACATAGGACAAACCATTTTCTATAGAAATATTGATCATCCTAACACTTCAGATGGAAAAAAAAAAAAAGGAACAAACAACATCTATTGTCATGCAACCTTGCCTCCTACATTCAGGTTGTGAAATTACTACACATTTCTTCATGTTAAGAATCTAGGCATTTTGTCACTACAATATTATTTAGATTGGAGTATAACTCTACAGGAGTTCTAAACAAAAATGGTGGTCCCATCGACACCCTTATTTGGGATCTATCCCATTGGATTCCTCTCATTTCCTCGATTACCATGGTACTTATCATTTTGAAGATAATTTTTTTCCTAGAGCCAAACCTCTTTCCTAATACCTTTATTTGGTCCATATCCCATTGGATTCCCCTTTTATCCCCGATCGTCATGATACCTATCACCTGTCACCATTTTTTTTTTCTGTGGTCCCACCCTCCCTTCTCAACACCCTTATTTTCCACCTATCCCTTTGGATTCCTTTCTTTTCCCCATCTATCATGATACCCCTAAACTATAATTTTTTTAGTGCGAAACAACCTTCTTATTTTTTCCTCTGCCAAAATTGAGACAACCCACACTCCATAACTCAATACCTTGATTTTTGACAATCTCCAACAAGGAGGACATCAATACTCTCAATTCCAACATTAGCAGGCTCAATTCCTCTATTCGGACCCTACAGGACCAATGTTCCCACATCAATGAAATCACATACGCACTCAACAAATTGATGATCCAATCCCTAAACCATATCTCTTCTGAACAACCTCCTATCATGAAGAAAATGACTCTTGCCATTACTAACATCCTTATTGCACCCACCTTCCTCGAGACCACTACCTTCCTAGAATTTAGGTGAACAAATTTGATGGATTAGATCCCACAGGATGGGTCAATCAAATGTAACATTATTTATCTTTGCATGGCATTACTGATCATTTATCCAAGCTTCATTCTAGTATCCTACATTTGGATCAGGAACGCTGACAATGGTGGAAATGGTGTATAAAATCATGCCAAAGGTATACTTCTTGGAGATAGTTTGTTGTAGAGATTTATGACTTCTTTGACTCTGACACCCATCATTTGGATTGATTGACCAAGTTGAAGCAGTGTGGGACAATGGAACACTTTATTGTTGCCTTTGAGAACTTGGATTTTAGAATAGAGGTCATGCCAGATTCTTTCTTTCGAGAATGCTTTATTAGTAGTTTGAAAGATGAAATTTGTCCCTTATTCTCATGGCCCACCGCCAATCTTTGTTGGAATCTACTAAATGAGCCAAGTAATCCCAACATATTGTCTCTTCCCAGGCCAAAAAACCATCTTTTCTTCCTTACCCTAAACTCAGCAATCCTAACCCTCCTGCAAACCCCCTCAAGATTCATAAATTAAACCAGGAAGAAATGGATGAACTCCAACTCAAGTGTCTTTTCTATAATTGTGATGAAAAATATTTTCTAGGGCACAAGTGTAAGGAAAAAAATATTTTTATGGCCATGACTGAGGATGTTTCTAAATAAGAGGCAGTTTTTTCCCTTGTGGAGAAACTACCACCCCTAGTGTAACTTACCCACCCTCTGATCCACTAGAAGTTGAATCGGTGATTTCTCTAAAAGCCCTCACTAGCTTCTAGACTAGCCAGACCCTTAAGTTAATTAGTTGCATTCAGAATAAAAAAATCATCATTCTTGTTGACAGTGGTAGCACCCATAATTGTATTCATCTCCACATTTCCCAATAATTCAATTGTTATATCCGCGCAATAAATAATTTTCAAATCACGATTTCCAATGAAGGGTCCATGAAATGCAGAGGATGTTTTGAAATTTTGAGGCTAGAAATTGGTCTATATCACCTGAAATCCCATATATTTACTATAGACATGGGTGATTGTGACATTGTTCTATGTATTGAATGGTTTCACACTCTAGGTCCCATTCTCATGGTTTTTAAGGATTTAACCATGCAATTCCAACGAGAGGGAGAATAGTATCAATTCCAAGGAATCGCAATAGTTTCCCTTGAGATCATCATTTCCCATAGAATGAAAAATATTCTAAAAAATGGTCATTCAGGTATTATTTCCGAACTCCATTCCAATCAAGTAGTTGAGACACCCTTCGTGGATCCTGACCTCTAATATATCATAGAAAAACACCAAGCTATTTTTCCCACTCCCCATGGGCTTCCCCCTTGCCTTGGTGTTTATGATCATTCCATTCCTCTTGTCCCTAACAATATTCCTCCAAATGTTCACCCTTATCGTCATCCATTTTCCCAGAATAATGAAATTGAGAAAACGTTTCAAGAATTGCTCGAAGGGGGCGTTATCCGTCCTAGTACCAACCCATATTATTCTCCTTTGGTCATGGTACTCAAGAGAGAAGGTACTTGGTGCATGTGTCCATAATTTTTTGCACTCAATAAACTCATCATTAAAGACAAGTTTCCCATTCCTGTAATTGATGATCTCTTGGATGAATTTGTTGGCAAATATTTAACAGACGACGAATTCTTGCCATTGATGGCAAGTACAGCAATGAAGATGGCATGAGTATAGAAAGTATGTAATAGAAGAGATAGTGCAGAGGATTGTTGGCAATAATAGCGACAGCAAAGATCAACATGATCAGCAGCGCAGTGATAATGGGGGAGGAGCAGCAACAGTGATCCTTGGATCAACAATTATGAATTCTTGATGACTGTCAGATCTCAATGTAGACAAGAAGAGCGCATAGATATGGAGGATAGATCTCAGGCGTTAGATCTAAGTGCGAGGATTGACCATCATAGGATCCAGGATAATCTGCATGATCTTTAAAAGTGCAAGGTGAAGCGAGTTCACGAAATCTTGAAATCCCGATGCAGACACAATGAAGACTTGAAAAATCATGAAAAGATCTTGACCGTCAATACACCAAAAGACGTGGACCATTGATCTAAGTTCCATTTCGGAGTTTCTTCTATTGTGACTTATAGTGACAAGAACCTCCATCAAAGGAATCGCGAGATACGAATTCACGATAAGATATGGACCGTAGATTCATTGAGATCGTGGACAGTTGATCTAAGCTCCATTTCATTGTTTCGCCTATCGCAACTTGGAGTGACAAGAACCTCCATCGAAGGAATCATGAGATGCGAATTCACGATGAGATCTGGACCGTAGATTCATCGAGATCGTGGACTGTTGATCCCACACCATTTCAGAGTTTCGTGAATCATGACTTGGAGAGGCAAGAAACATAACCACCGAAATTGTGATATGTGAAATCATGATTTAATCGCAGTCATCAGATCAAGATGTGATCTGGACCGTTGATCCGACTCCTTTTCAGAGTTTCGTGAATCGTGACTTGGAGAGGCAAGAAACATAACCACGAGAACGTTGAAATCATGATATGCGAAATGACGATATGATCTGAGCCATTGAATTAAGATCAGATCTGGACCATTGAATCATAGGACAAGTCGCTGACTTGCAGTCAATGGAGCATGGTGTGGAAACTCGCGAGATGCGAGATCGCGATAAGATATGGACCGTCGAATCTATGGAGATATCAATCGTCAATCAGACTCTATGAAGTTTATAAACTCGCAAAATATGAAGCACCTTTTGGCACAGCCAATGGTCATCACCAGTCATCACGAGACGAGAAGGAGTCAGTTCAGATAAGCTCCATTTCAGCGTTTCGGGGATCGCGACTTGGAGATTCGAGATGCCTCATCTCCAGATTCACAAAATGTGAATTCACGAAAAGAACTTTATGCATAAGCGCTTGGTCATGGCCATGGTCATATAGAGGAAGGAGCTAGCACATAAAAGCTTTGTATTGGAGTTTCAAAGATCGCGACATGAAGTGTCGAGACACTTGGCCACAGGAATGTCGAAATGCCGAAACCTGATCTAAAGGAAAGATTAATAAATTTCATCCAACGGTGTAGATAAACATGAATATGATCAAAGGGCTACTATTCTCTCTCATAGTTAATTCATCAGTTACGAATCAGTTAGCAAAACCGATTTATGATTCCTGATCGGTTGGCGTTTCAGTTGCTCAGACGGTTTTTCTTTTGCCTAAGAAGATGCGAAGTGTAACTGTTGTGGGTGTGGTGCATAAAATAAAAATATACACACTATGTGTGTTTTACCATTCTGGACAAAAAATGAAATAAACTATAAGAAAGGGAAAATCACATGATGCACAGTGTGAGACTAAAAATATGCGCAGAGTGAGACTGAAAATATGCGAGTGTGAGATAAAACTCAGAGAAGAGTAATAGATGAGGAAAAGACTTGAAGTAGAGCATAATGACAGAACAAGTTGAAGCATAGAAGAATTGCAGAACAAACAAAGGAAGAGAAGAATTGCAGAATAGTTAGAAGAAGACCATATTTACATAACATAGAAGAAGTGGTAAGAATCGATTTATCTGTGTAGTTGGTTGTTTAATTATTCATTTATATTCCAGAGTGGTTGGAAGGTGCTAGGGAGGACTGTTCTCCTTATAGGTTCAAGTGGGATCTTGAACACAGGGAGTTGTAGCTTCCATCTGGTTGCAGCCAGAGAAACCAGGGTGGCTGGGTAGTGCAAGGGAGAACAAGTGTTCTGTGTTATACAGGTTGGAGCCTATGTAACTGGAAGTTGGTGCTTCCATCCAGTTGGTGTCGGAACATTAGGGGAGTTGGTGCTTCCTTCTAGTGGGTGCTAGAGAAATAAGAGATTCGGTGCTCTCAAACAAGTTGCAGCTTGTAAAACAGAGGTAGTAGACTCACATTGAGTTGGTGCTGAATTATAGATGATGTACATAACTTAAAAGACTGCCTATCATTTCGAAGAAGAAGAGGTTTTCTCCCTTTATGGGTTTCCTTGTGAAAATCTGTCTCTGTGTATACCTTATGTGTGACTGATGCTCATAACTTTTATTTTCCATATACTATATAATGTTGATGATCACTTGAAGAAATATTAAGAATGTATTGATAGACTTGAAATTGTTTAAGCACGATAACAACTGACTCACCCCCCCCTCTTAGTTGTCTTAGTAATTTCAACAATTGGTATCAGATCGGGTTCCTTTTATTCAAAGGTAGATCTCTAAGCTTAAACATGACAGGTCATGAAGGGACTTTAGCCTCTAAGCCCCCTCTGTTTGGCGGAACAAATTTTGCCTTCTGGAAGATTAGAATGAGAACATACTTAATGGCCTTGGGTGCTGATGTTCGGGATGTAGTAGAGACTGGATATACAAAGCCTGTTGTGCTAGCCTCCAAGGACGATAAGTTAGAGTTTAGTTTTAATGCTAATGGAATGAATGCTATCTTGAATGGACTTGTTGAAGCTAAGTTTGTAAAGGTGATGCATCTTGAAACTGCCAAAGCAATGTGGGATAAACTTATTAGCAGTTATGAAGGAAATGAAAAAGTGAAAGATGCCAAACTTCAAACATACAGATTGAAATTTGAACAACTAAAGATGAATGAAGATGAAACAATTAGCAAGTATTTTTTAAGAGTTGAAGAACTTGTAAATGCCATCAAGGGTCTTGGTGAGAAGATTGAAGAACCATTTTTAGTTCAAAATATTTTAAGATCTCTGCTTGATAAATTTAATTCAAAAGTCTCTGCAATAGAAGAACTAAGTGATCCTAAAACTCTGTCCATTGATCAACTCCTAGAAACTCTAATTGCATATGAAATGAGAAATAACAAAGATAAATCTAGTACTAGAGAAGCAAATTTTAAAGCAGACAAGAATATTGATTCAGAATTAGATGATATTGAGGCAAAATTTGTGAGAAGGTTAAATAAAGGATGAGGAAAATATCAAGGGAAGCTGCTCTTCAAATTCTTTAACTATGATAAGATAGGTCATTTTGCATCTACGTGTCCCCATCAGAAAAAGGACCATAACTCTGATGATGAAAAGAAGTACAAATACAAGAAATATAATAAAAAGAAAAGTTTGGTTGCAAATAATGACAATTCCTCAAAAGACACTGATAGTGACCCTTCCTGTGAAGATAAGGCAAATGACTTCATGTTTATGGCCAAAGAGGATTATGATAATAAAATCATAGGCAGTGATGATAATGATGAAGAAGTTGTGGTTGACATGGAAGGAGAACTGATCAGTGCACTGGAAGAAATTGACAGACTCATAATTAAGAACAAAAAGAAAAAACAATTGTTGATACAGTTCGAGAAAGATAGTAAACAACCCGATGAAGACTTTGCCCTGCTGAAAGTGAAATTAGAAGAGGCAAAGAAAATAGAAGACATACTAAAACAATAGTTGTCAGAGAAAAAAGCCAGTTGTGAATCCTTAGAAGAAGAGATAGTAAAAAAAAGAAACAAAATGGATAAGTTTAAGGGATTGTATCATCAAAATCTGCCAAGTATTAAAGCCTCAGAAGGATTAACCTCCATTCTAAATCAGCAAAGAAATTCAAAATTGAAAGCTGGATTGGGATATGAAGAAGGATCAAGTAGTGATCATCCAAGTAATACAGAATCTATCAAGTTTGTCAAATCCTCAAACATTGACAACAGTCACTCTGCAGAAACAAAGAAGGAAAATCAACCACCAAGAAGGAATGAAAGAAAAATCACCACAACCAAATTTGTAGGTCAGAAAGATTATGGGCATGAAAGAAATCAACCTCCTCAAAGAAGACAGATTTTTTCAAGGTACAAAGATTTTTTCTATGGTTATTGTTTTTTCTTCTCTAATTTTGGTCACAAATCTATAAACTGCTCTTTAAGATTTAGATATGAACAATCAAGATATTCAATGAATAACTATCTTCCACAACAAAGATTGAGACAACCAAGAAACAAACAATCATAGACTATAAATCACGTGATGACTGGGAGAAGGACACAGGTGAAACGCAACAACAATTATAAGCATAACAATCGTTACAATCTATTATTCAGTGAACCAGAATGTTACAACTTCCATAATTATGGACATAAAGCTGCAGACTGTCATTTAAAGAATTACAAGTCAGATTTGATCCCCACTACTGAAAATGTCAAAGTTTGGAAGAAGAAAGTAGATGACAAGTGTGGACTAGTGGTATCAGCCCAAAGAAAAAAGAATCCCTGGTATATTGAAAGTGGATGCTCCAAACACATGACTGGAGACAAAAGTAAGTGTCTAACTCTAAGTGATAGCAAATCAGGGAATGTAACTTTTGGAAATGATGCACCAGGAAAGATAAAAGGTAAAGGAATTGTAAGTTTGAGTAATGGCAAAAGGAAAGATCAAGATGTGTTGTTTGTAGAAGGTTTGAAACATAATCTGCTTAGTGTTAGTAAAGTTTATGACCGAGGGTGTGAAGTTGTTTTTACCTCTGAAGACTGTAGAATAAAATCTGTGGATTCAGGACAACTAGTTGCAAAAGGTATAAGAACAAAAAACAATGTCTATGTATTAAAAGAAGAAAAAGAAGAATGTCACTTAAGAAAATATGATGAAAGTTGGTTGTGGCATAGGAGACTTGGTCACCTAAATTTTGATCACATAATCAAACTCAGAAACAATGGGGTGGTAAAAGATCTTCCGAAGATATCAAAGCCATATGACTCTGTTTGTAAACCCTGTCAGTTAGGAAAGCTTACTCGCGCTCAGTTCAAATCTAAAACCTTTCCTTCAACAGAAAAACCTCTGCAGTTAGTACATATGGATCTATGTGGACCATCAAGGAAAGAAGTTACAGGAAAAGAAAATTACTTTATGTTGATTATTGATGACTATTTTAGACTAACTTGGGTTGCCTTTTTGAAAGAAAAATCTGAAGCATTTGAAAAATTCAAAATGTTTAAGGCTTTGACTGAGAATCAAATAGGAAAAATATTAAAGGCAGTAAGGTTTGACAGAGGAGGAGATTTTAGTTCAAGGAACTTCAAAGAGTTCTGTGATAAACATGGGATCAAAAGAGAGTACACAATTCCAAGGACTCCACAGCAAAATGGAGTTGATGAGAGACAGAATAGGTCAGTACAACAAATGGCAAGATCAATGATGAATGAAAGGAACATACCTCAGTCATATTGGGTAGAAGCAATTCATACAGCTGTTCATATCCTTAACAAAGCTCATCTTAGGCCACGCAGTGATAAGACTCCTTATGAACTATGGTTTGGAAGACCTGCTTCAATCAAGCATTTTAAAGTCTTCGAGATTAAATATTATATCAAGAACAATGATAAAAATATTGGCAAATATGATGACAGGGCTGATGAAGGTATCTTCTTGGGTTATGCTACAAATAGTAAAGGGTACAGATGCTACAATAAGAGACTGCATAAACTAGTTGTTTGTACAAACATAAAAGTTGATGAAGAAATCCCGGTCAAGAATGTAAGCAGTGCTAAACCAAGAATAGAAGATATAGTTGAAGATGAAGATGAACAGGTCCAAGGGTCAGAAAGAGAAGAATCTGAATCAGATGAAGACACAAATACTCCAACTGACACAAATCAGTAGAAAGAAGCAAAACCACCTCTTAGAATTGTTAAAAAGAATCATCCTGAAAATCAGATAATTGGAGATATAAATAAAGGAGTTCAGACAAGAAGGAAATTGATTAAAGACTCAGAACAATCTCATGTTGCTTTTTTATCTATGAATGAACCTAAAAATTTTGAGGAATCTAGCTAGGATGATGATTGGATTAGAGCAATGAATGAAGAGCTTGATCAAATTGAAAAGAACAATACTTGGGAGCTTGTCCCTAGACCTGAAGATAAGAATGTAATAGGTTCCAAATGGGTGTTCAAGAATAAAATGAATGAAAAAGGGCAAGTTGTTAGAAATAAAGCCAGATTGGTTTGTAAAGGATATGCACAAGTTGAAGGTTGGGACTTTGATGAAACTTTTGCACCAGTGGCAAGATTGGAAGCCATCAGAATGTTTCTTGCTTATTCATGTCATAAAAACTTTAAAGCTTATCAGATGGATGTTAAGTCAGCATTTCTTAATGGAGATCTAGACGAAGAAGTATATATGTAGCAACCTGAAGGATTCTCATTGAAAGATAATCCTAGTTATGTTTGTAAGTTGAAGAAGGCCTTATATGGACTAAAACAAGCACCACGAGCTTGGTATTATAGACTGGACAAATTTTTATAAGAAAAAGGGTTCAAGAAAGGTATTCTTGACAGTAACCTTTACATTAAGCCTGAAGGTGATAATTTACTAGTTGTTTTGGTTTATGTAGATGATATTTTTTTTGGATGTACTAATGAATCATTTGTCCTGTGGTTTGCTAACTCTATGCAAACAGAATTTGAAATGTCCATGATAGGAGAACTGTCATATTTTCTTGGCTTACAAGTAAAACAAAGTTCTACAAGAATATTTATTTCTCAAGAAAAATATTTGAAAGACATGTTGAAGAAATTTTAGATGGAAGATTCCTCTCTAGTTAGCACACCCATGGTGGTTGGTTGCAAGCTCAATAAAAATGATGTTTCACTGGATGTTGATCAAAGGACATATCGCTATATGATAGGCAGTATTATGTACATCACAATATCCTGTCCTGATATAATGCAAGCTATTGGAATGGTATGTCGTTATCACTCTGCTCCTAAACAAAGTAATTTGGTAGCTGTAAAAAGGATATTCAAATACTTGAAGGGAACAATGACTTATGCTCTATGGTATCCTAGAAATCAGAATTTTCAGTTAACTACCTATTCAGATGTAGATTGGGCAAACCGTGTTGATGAGAGAAAAAGCACCAGTGGAGGAGCATTCTTTCTGGGTGACTCATTAGTTGCATGTCTTAGTAAAAATAAAGGATCCATTCCATTATCAACTACAGAGGCAGAATACATTCCTACTACTACTTGCTGCACACAAATTTTATGGATGATACAAACTCTTCCAGATTTGAAGGTAACTTACACTGATCCCATTCCAATTCACTGTGATAACACCAGTGCCTTTAGTGTCTCCAAGAATCCTTTTCTTCATTCCAAGACTAAGCATATTCTAATAAAGTACCATTTTCTCATAGAACAAGTTACAAAAAGAATTGTTCAACTGAATTATATACCTTCTACATAACAGATTGCAGATATATTTACAAAACCATTAGCAGGAACCCCTTTTGGATATCTTCATCAAAAGTTGGGGTTTATAATTTCTTATGTCTAATCTGTTCACCTGGTCAGGGGGAGTACTTATTGAATATCTGGTGTATTTCCAAGATGCTCATAGTTGACAGGGGGAGTATGTTTTTGCAACAACTCAAGGGGAGCATGTTTCTTCTTTGACGTTGATGTCAAAGGGGGAGAAAAGAGTGTCTGAATCCATGTGGGTGCTTGTGTTTCCATCAATGCTAAAGGGGGAGTTTGTTGGCAAATATTTAACAGACAATGAATGCTTGTCATTGATGGCAAGTACAACAATGAAGATGGTATGAGTACAAAAAGTATGTAATAGAAGAGATAGTGCAGAGGATTGTTGGCAAGAATAGCGATGACAAAGATCAGCATGATCAACAGTGCAGTGATAATGGAGGAGGAGCAGCAACAATGATCGTTGGATCAAAAATTCAGAATTCCTGATGAATGTCAGATCTCAATGTAGACAATAAGAGTGCGTAGATATGGAGGATATATCTCGAGTGTTAGATCCGAGCGCGAGGATCGACCATCGTAGGATCCAGGAGAATCTACATGATCTTTAAAAGTGCAAGGTGAAGTGAGTTCACAAAATCTTGAAATCCTGATGCAGACACAATGAAGACTTGCGAAATCACGAAAATATCCTGATCGTCAATACACCAAAATACGTAGACCATTGATCTAAGTTCCATTTCGAAGTTTTTCCTATAGTGACTTGGAGTGACAAGAACCTCCATCGAAGGAATCGCGAGATGCGAATTCACGATAAGATCTGGACCATAGATTCATCGTGATCATGGACCGTTTATCTAAGCTCCATTTTGGAGTTTTGCCTATCGCAACTTGGAGTGATAAGAAGCTCCATTGAAGGAATCGCAAGATGTGAATTCACGATGAGATCTGGACCATAGATTCATCGAGATCGTGGACCATTTATCCCATGCCATTTTGGAGTTTCGTGAATCGCGACTTGGAGAGGCAAGAAACATAACCACCAAAATCGTGATATGCGAAAGCACGATTTAATCGCAGCCGTCAGATCCGGATGTGATATGGACCGTTGATCCGACTCCTTTTCGGAGTTTCATGAATCGCGACTTGGAGAGGAAAGAAACATAACTGCAAGAACGCCGAAATCGCGATATGATCTGAGCCATTGAATTAAGATCAGATTTGGACCATTGAATCATAGGAAAATTCGCTGACTTAGAGTCAATGGAGCATGGTGTGGAAACTCACGAGATGTGAGATCGCGATAAGATCTGGACCATCGGATCTATGAAGATCTCAACCGTCGATCAGAATCGATAAAGTTTATAAACTTGCGAAATATGAAGCACCTTTTGGCACAACCTATGGTCATCGCCGGTGGTCATAAGAAGGGAAAGAGTCAGTTCAGATAAGATCCATTTCGGGGTTTCGGGGATCGCGACTTGGAGAGTCGAGATGCCTCATCTCCAGATTCACGAAATGTGAATTCGTGAAAAGAACTTTATGCATAAGTTTTTGGTCATGGCCATGGTCATATAGAGGAAGGAGCTAGCACAGAAAATCTCTGTATCGGAGTTTCGAAGATCGCGACATGAAGTGTCGAGACACTTGGCCACAGGAATGCCAAAATGTCAAAACTCAATTTAAAAGGAAGATTAATAAAGTTCATCCAATGATGCAGATAAACTTGAATATGATCGGAAGGCTACTATTCTCTCTCACAGTCAATTCATCAGTTACGAATCAGTTAGTAAAACTGATTCATGATTCATGATCGATTGGCATTTCAGCTGCTCAAACGGTTTTTCTTTTGCCTAATAACATGCGAAGTGTAACTGTTGTGGGTCTGGTGCATAAAATAAAAAGATACAGACTATGCATGTTTTGTCGTTCTGGATGAAAAATGAATCAAACTGTAAGAAAGGGAAAATCATAGGATGCTCAGTGTGAGACTAAAAATATGCGCAGTGTGAAACTGAAAATATGTGAGTGTGAGATAAAACTCAGAGAAGAGTAACAAATGAGGAAAAGACTTGAAGCAGAGCAAAATGACAGAACAAGTTGAAGTAGAGCAGAATTGCGGAGCAGAAAAAGGAAGAGAAGAATTACAGAACAGTTAGAAGAAGACCAGATTTACAGAACAAAGAATAAGTGGTAAGAATCGATTTATCTGTGTAGTTGGTTTTTTAATTATTCATTTATATTCCAGGGTGGTTGGGAGGTTCTAGGGAGAACTGCTATCCTCAGAGGTTCAAGTGGGATCTTGAACATAGGGAGTTGTAGGTTCCATCTGGTTGCAGCTAGAGAAACCAGGGTGGCAGGGTGGTGCAAGGGAGAAAAAGTGTTCTGTGTTATACAGGTTGGAGCCTGTGTAACTGGTAGTTGGTGCTTCCATCCAGTTGGTGCTGGAATATTAGGGGAGTTGGAACTTCCTTCTAGTGAGTGCTAGAGAAATAAGAGAGTCAGTGCTTTCAAACAAGTTGCAGCTTGTAAAATAGAGGTTGCAGCCTCACATTGAGTTGGTGCTCAATTATAGATGATGTACAAAACTTAAAAGACTGCCTATCATTTCGAAGAAGAAGAGGTTTTCTCCCTTTATGGGTTTCCTCATGAAAATCTATCTCTGTATATACCTTATGTGTGACTGATTCTCATTACTTTTATTGTCCATATACTGTATAATGTTGATGATCACTTGAAGAAAGATTAAGAATGTATTAATAGACTTAAAATTGTTTAAGCACAATAACAACTGATTCACCCCCCCCCTCTCAGTTGTCTTGGTAATTTCAGCAAAATTGAGCAGTTCTCAATACTTTACTAAACATGATCTATGTTCTAGCTACAACCAAATCCATATGAAAGAACAATAAATTCCCAAGACTATCTTTAGAACTCATGAAGGTCACTATGAGTTCTTGGCCATTCCCTTTCGCTTGTCTAATTATTCTTCCACTTTCCAAATTCTCATGAATCATGTCTTTCATCCTTTTCTCCATAATTTTTCCTTAGTTTTATTTGATGATATTTTCATCTTTAGTAAAAATTGGACATCCCATATCACCCATGTGGATCAATTCCTCCATATACTCTCCCAACACCATTTTTTTCTCAAACAATCTAAATGTTCCTTTGGAGACTCAAAAGTGGAGTACCTGGGTCATATTGTTGTCAAGGATGGTGTAAGGGCAGATCTTGAAAAAATTGAAGCTATGCAGGATTGGCCTCACTCTAAAACTCTTAATATATTGCATGGATTTTTGGGTTTAACATGTTATTATCACAAGTTTGTTAAGAATTATGGAACTATTTCAACACCTCTCATTTCTCTCCTTAAAACTAATCCCCTCACTTGGACTGCAACAATCGATCATGCCTTCCATTCCTTTAAAGAGGCTATGTGCATGGTGCCTATCCTGGCACTCCTATGCTTCACCAAGACTTTTCTCTTAGAATGTGATGCTTCAGGGAAAGGAGTTGGGGAAATCCTCATGCAAGGTGGTCGACCTTTGTCCTTCATTAGCAAAAAACTTTAAGACAAACATTTGTGCCAACCAATCTATGAAAAGGAGATTTTGGGTATTCTGCATCAGGTGTAATTATTTATTGGGGCAATGCTTCCATATTAAAACTGATCACCGAATCCTCAAGTATTTTCTGGACCAATGAATTTCCTCCTCGAAAAAATAAAAAGGGGTAACCAAGATATTTAGCTATGATTATGAGATCATTTACAAGAAGGGAAAATAAAATTTGGTCACTGGGAAAATAAAATTTGGTCACTGACACTCTTTCCCAAAAATATGAAGAAGAAGGGTTCCTCTTTTCCCTCTCATTTACTATACTGGATTAGCTCCAAGCTACTTGCCAGGAATGACTGTAAGACCCAAAAATCTATAGTCTGATCCAACAATTGAAAGAACATTCTCTAGATTCTCCAGGGTACTCTTGAAACAGTAATGAGATTCGTACAAAGGTCATCTATATTTAAGAAAATAGTCACAACTTAAATCCATAGTGTTGTCTGATTTTCTTTCTTCACCCACAATTGGGAATTCAAGGTTTACCAAGACCTATGAAAGTGTCAAACATTCTTTTTTTTCTGGGATGGTATGCAATAGGACCTTCGCAGCTTTGTGGATGAATGTGATGTGTGTTAATGCAACAAGGGAGAAATACTCAAAGAACTAGGCACAATCCAAAAACTTACAATTCCCCTTATATTTGGTAGGATATTTCTATAGATTTCATTGTGGGCCTACCTCAATCCAAAAATAAGTCAGTCATCATGGTGGCAGTTGACCATTTTTCCAAATATACTCATTTCTATTCTCTTCGACATCCCTTCACCGCATGCATAGTGGATCAAGTTTTCATGGATAATGTCTTCAAACTTCATGCAATGCATCATTTTATTGTCTTTGACAAGGATGATTTTAGGGGAGAAATTTCTCTCATGGATGAAATTAAGGGGCCTCCAAATTTTTATTGGGTGAACTTTTTGTATAAGAGTGATTTTATAAAACTTATATCAATAGTCCATAATTTATTTTAAAAGAAAATTTGTAATGAGGGTTATCCCATATAGAAATATGTGAGAGAGAAAAAAAATTATATTGCACTCCTAAAATTTGAAGTAATAAGCTTCCAATCGCCCCATTTCTAAAAATCTGGGAATTTTTGTTATATCTTCGCCCTCCATTTCTAGAAATCTGGACATTTTTGGTACATCTTCTCCCTCACATTTGGTAAAATTGGGCTTTGTGGACCTGTGGTTTAATTTTCCTGAATTTTGTGGTATGGACAGATGCAATTACAATCTTCCCTTTGCCCGATTTCCAAAGAAGGGGATTTTTGGGAGAAATTTATCCTTCCCATCTACTATAAATTATATGGGATCTACCCATAGGTCTATTGGGTTCAAATCGAAGCATTACGATTCATGTTTTGTATTGTATAACCATAGGTTTGTCCAGTTCTTGAATCTTGAGCATTGCAAAGGTTCTCGATATTGTACTTGTAGAATCGATTAGTGTCAAGTGAAGCGAGGCGTGAGGCTCTAGAAGTGAACACTTACCAGGGTTTTTGTTCCTATTTATAGGTATTTACCTTCATCTCAGTGTGTTTCCTCATAGCAAAGAATTATGATAGCAATGATTGTTCTAAATTTTCTTGTATTTTCTCTTCCTGCGTCTTATGTTGATTGTTGTTTCTCATTTATGCTTTGTATTGGGCTCAAATTAAAATGAACTTGAGAAATTCTCAAGTGAGGGACTAGATGAGTGACAAAGATGTGATGATCCATAGGATTTTGTAAAAAATCGGCAGGAATACTTCTGCTCAAAAACACAAATTAAAGAGGATAGAGCTAAGAAATGTTTGATGTATGTATCTGTCCCAAGCTACCCAAACTACCTCACAAAAAATTGATGATTGTTGTATCCAAAGACCAATGAATTCTCAAGGTTCTCCTTGCAGTACAAACAATTGTAGCTAGAAGATTGTCACCCTCGAGCTCCAAAATCATTAGTTTTCCATCCAAGAATCTGTTGCTTCTAACAGCACTTTCAACTACCCCAAACTAGCTCAATTCAATTATTGTATCCACCACTTTCAATTGCTTGTCCATATTTTCTATAAGATGCTAATGAATCAGTGATATGTTGATACTTCATAGTCTCATTGTTACTATAATGTGCTTCAACCACTTGATGTCATGATCAAGAAGTAGCTGGTGAATGAATATGGTATATTTGATATTTCCATTTAATTTCTCTTCTCCCTTTTGTGGGAAATTAATTTACCATCAGACAACTACTACCGCAAGTAGAAACATGGATTTATTTAATAAACATTGATATATCTTTCAAGAAATAGATAATTTCATAATAGGTTCCATAGTGAGATTTTTCTTTAGCTATTGAAACTTTGTTTAAATATCTTCTGTATAAGCAGAATGCCTATATTATTAAGTTGCATAAGATTAGTGTAACCTTTGATATGTTTCTATGGAAATATTCTGTAGAATCTAGACACTACTTCAATTCTAAAAGGATTCTTACATTTTGTATGCTCGTTATGATTGTCCATTCCTTTACTAGAAAAAATATTTTAGGTCTAGTAGTGTGCTTTCAACAAAAATGGAGTCCAGATCCTCAGTAAAATCCTTAGTATTGTCTGTAGAATCTAGAGAATTCTTCAATTCTAAAAGGCTTCTTACACTTTGTTTGTTCATTGTGATTTTCAGCCATTTCTAAATTCCTTTGGGTCTAGTAGGTTTCTTTAAGAAGAAATGGAGTCCATATCCTCAGTACTATGGAAATATAAGTCCACATATTTGCAGAAAAAATTTATTTCTTACTAGTGAAAAACTTCATAAAACACTTTAGATTTTTACCTTATTAATATATTATGTTGAAAACCACAATGTAATTAAGAGAAAACATAGTGAATCTTAATTTTCTCATCTCAAAGATTTGAATTGGTAAATGATTCAAGTCAAACCTTACCTGTATGTCCTCTACCGAAGTCTCATATAAAAAAAAATTTAAATGTTACTCATTTTAGTGGATTTCCAAAGGTCTTTGTTTTTGCCTTTTTTTGTGTCATTAGCAGGTCTTGCCTTTCTCTAATTGGGAAAAGTGTGTTATCTAGTATAAGGAAAACTAGTTCTGATGGTTGTTGACATCATGTTCGCTTGAGTATAATACTCAGCTTATAAATATTGAGCTATAAGGTCGGCAATTTGGGCATTTGGCTAGTTCTGTGCTGGTAGGTTCCTAGTTTGAACCCCCCTGGTGACGCACACTAATATATTCAAGGAATATTATTGATAGGTTTCTTTCATGGATATAATTTGATGGGGAAGCTCAAGGTAATTCTTGTTTATGTGGAGTAGGGGGTACCGCACATATTACAGATTCTCATTTGGCTAAAATGTTCAGAAAAGTTTGGGAAGAGGGTCTAACAATTATGAAGAACTAATGGCACTAAAACTGGCTCTCATGTTGGCTTCAGAAAAAGGAGTAGAAAAGATATAAGTTTTTGGTGATTCATAAGTGGTAATTAAGTGGATGGTCAGATCATGTACTTGTGAAAACTTTTTACTCTTCCCTATAGTTGAGGACATCTGTGCTATACAATCTTCTTTTCACCATCTCATTTTTTTATATATTCATAAAGTGGAATGTGCAGGCTGATGGATTGTCAAAATAAGGTTTAAATTTGGCTTTAGGAAGATGGCAGATTTGGGAGGAGAGGGATGGTCAAATATCTTAATATCCACATGATTCTTGCTTTTAGTTGTCTCTAGTTTTTCTGGTTTATTACTAATGAAATTTGACGAAGTTTCAAACTTATATATGTAAACATTTTGAAACTTTGTAATTCCCTATATAAGATGACTTTCAGAAATGGTTTTTTTGGAATGATACAAAAGTAGATGTTCAAGTGGGATATTAATAAGAGTCCTTAAATGTATGAAGTAGTTTTTTGACTTTGTAAAGGAGGATTAATGAACTATGAGGAAGAATAGTTTTTCACAATTTAGTCTATATGCAATGCTCTTCAGCATTTGAAGAATGAAAACTATGCTTTTAATAATGGAATTACAAACTTTTTGAAATGGAAAAAAATAAATAAATAAAATCCTAGGTTTTCATATTCAGTTCCTATCTGATCCTCACCTATTGAATAACAACAATGGAACAATTTTCAAGGGTGCAAGTGAACTTTTATATATTAAGTGAACATACATGTAGGATCCATCATCTAGAAGATAAATAATGTCTCACCAAGTCAGTCTCTTTGAGAACCCAACAACAGAGGCTGCAACTCGACATACATACCACGACTATGTCTCAATACTAACAAACCCTTCCACAACCAAGAAGATAGATTAGATATATATGTAGGTAAAGGGATCACTTACCGATAGTTATGGCATGGAAAGTAAAAAATATGTAAAAACATTTTACTGTTACAAGAGGTAAATACTACAAAATGTTGACTGCAAAACTCCTAAAGAATCACCTAGGAGAAATTCACAAAGGAAAAATATAAATGTAATCCAATAACCATGAGTGGGGAAAATGCAGATTAGCTCTTAGTTCCTAACCCTTTTAACTCAAACACAAGCTAATTAATCAAGCATAAGGTTCAAAAGGCACAAAAAAATTGGTCAAAATCACATATTTCAACCCTAATTAGCAAGCAGACAATCTTTGTATGGCAACCTGATTATTGTGAGTAACTGAATATTTTTGGGGTTGGTTTTGAAAAATATGGAATGAACACATGGGAATGAGACAAGTAGCAGAGCCTGGGTTCATTGGGTATAAACATAGCAAATGTAATAAGGGAAACATAAAATAATATATCATAACAAGACTTACATGTCTGCTACATGCTGATTGAAATCACATTTGCTCCAAGCTGACACCCCTCCCCCTAGGGATAATCACAAACTAAATGTTTCTATCCTAGAAATGGAAGCTTGTGGAAGGGAAATAATTTCAGTATAAAGCAAGATGCACATACAGTTACATAGAAAACATATAATATGGTCATAACAAGCAATTATTACAAAAGTCAAAATTAAGAGAATTATTATGAATTTGAATCCTATAAACTTGCCTTTAAAACTTACATCAATGATATAACTTCCATATAGTTTGTCTTGACCTGATCCAGTATCTTCGTTCTCTTTAACTTCTAGACCTTGACTGGTCTTTTCACACACATAATAACTTCCCAGGTCTCCTATTCGAACCAATCCTATCCAATCCAACCTATCTAACTAGTCTCCTAGTCCCCCCTTATGCATTCAAAGAATATCCTGTTTATAATGAAAGGATTATGTTCTATTTTTAATTCAGATCCTAATCAATTCCTCAACAAACTCCTAAGATCTGTCTGGTCTATAATATCATGGAGAGATCACTAAAATCCCTCATTACACATAAGCATTGGTTCAAGATCTCTCTGTTTCACGAGATCTTCACACAATTCCATTTGAATTTTCTAAACTTAATTAAAATCTAGGATAATAAAAGAAATTAAATTAAGGGAACCCACTCCCTTTAGTAAAGTTTGTAAAGACCTCTCACGCCTCTTCCCAAATAATTTTCTGATGAGATTGCTCCCACATCAAACTCCCAAGGAATAAAATGTTGCATGATATCATGATCATGATTTTATGTTGAAATCATCCTGAATTCCATATTCTGTGTTGCCAATTTTGACTTGCTTTGACATTTTGTTGATACTTTGTTGTTGTTTGCAACCCTCCAGGATCCTAGCTCTTACTTTGTTTTCCTGCAATCATCTTGATCAATATTTCATCATGAATCATCTTCCCACTGCTGTTGTTGTTCCTTATCATCCATTTAGAAGTCTTCATCAATTTCTCCCAGAACTCATATATTCCAATATTCAACCTTCTCTTTGACCGACATGCATTATGACTGTACTCTAGCTTATGCAAGAGTTTATCAAACTTTTGGATAATGGCTATCAATTCTTTATCTCTGTCCCATTCTCTATTTTCAATATTCATATGGAATTTTCCTTTAAGTAAATACACATGCACTAAACAATGCATACTTCCAATGTGCATCTTCATTTCATAAGACATCTCAATCAAATTTTGCTCCTTGTAATCTCCATTAACTATTATGTTTTGTGCTTCTTTCAACCTTATCATATGTTGCCTGCCAGATGTCTCCTTTAACTCATCTTGTGTATTAATAAATAATTCATTTGCAGAAGTTATAATGTATAAAACTTATGCTCCCCCTTTTCCCCATAGATCCTCTGCTTTCAATGAGATTCCCTCATCTTCAAATCCATTTGACTTATTTCTTGGTATAAAAACATAAAACCATTCCTTAGTATGTTTCCTTTCAACTATATAGATTTTCCCTTGTATCTTTGTATTATGCCAATTGATCCTTGCATTTAGATAATATTCATATTCATTATCAACATTTACTCCATTCCAAGAAATTCTTTTATAATTACGTCCTCTTGAATCTATGAACAATCTTTGTTCTAATTCTGTCATTACATTATTTCTGCAGTCCTCCTTTTCTTTAGCAATGCTCTGTACCAGAGTTGTAAAAACTCTCATTCTTTAATTCCAAGCTTCACATTCTTGGCCTAACAAGAGTTCTTGATTGTTTCCAATTCCAATTCATCTTTCTTCATTTTTACTTGCAACAATAAACATATCACCATTCTGTAAATTACATTTTACATTTAAACTCTTCAATTTCGTAAGCAAATTGTACTTTTCATTTATCTCCTCCAAAATCTTTGAATGTTCATGTTGCTGATGTGTACATGATACAATACAATTGTCATGTCCTTACACTATTATATTCTTTTCATTAGATGTACCGATGTATGCTTTTATCAGGCATCTCACATTCCAACAATCTAAGTCTTTTCCTAGCTAGATAAAATCCTTCATGCATTCAATTTTGTCAGATTTCTTCTGGATGTCTTCAATATTTTCTCATTGGCATTTTTCACTTGCTAAAACATTATGTTCTTCAGCAAACATTCTAAATCATTATGTTCTCCAATTTTATCAACATGAGACAACATTGAACTTTCTTCCTTTATGACAGTTCTTTGAGACTGTCCATCTTCAAAAATTGTTGCTTCTTGTTGTCCTCCATGAGTATAACTTTGTCTTTATTGAGTTTCTACTCCTTCCTCGATTCTCTTCATCTGTTTAGATCCTTGAACTTTACCTTTGGTACCTGCAATTACAAACTTACACTAACAATTAGTTTGGAAAAAAATACATCTTCCTTCTCCTCTTGATGTCACTAACATCTCTTCATTATGTTGTTCAAAGCTGTCTAAATTCTTATCATCATCCTCTCCTAGGACTCAACATTCTTGAGGTTCACAAGTTTCACAATAGTAAACTTCTTCTTCAATCAATCTCTTAAATATGAACTCAGCTTCTCTGAGTTTCTCTTTGTTCATTTCTCTTATGCTTTTCCTCAGTTTCTTTATGAATAACTGTACCACTATCCACCGAATTAGCTTCTTCATACTCCATCCTCTTCTTTGGTTATTTTGCATCTCTTCCTCTTGTAAAATCTTCCACATATAACTTAGGTCACTTATTATTGCAGTCATCTCTCTATCAAATTCCTCTTGACTCATCACCTCTATGCCCTTTACCTTGGCATATTTCGTTATGTTGTGGCTTTCCCTTGAACATCTGCAATGAAATCAAATGATCATTGTCTTCACCTCCTTTGTGAACTCCATCATGTTCCATTGTGGACTACACTTAAGACTCCCTTTAGCAAGTATCCATACCTGCCTTTATACCAATCCAAGATTCCATCTGAG
The DNA here is from genome assembly GCA_032191745.1 of Picea mariana. Lineage (NCBI taxonomy): Eukaryota > Viridiplantae > Streptophyta > Pinopsida > Pinales > Pinaceae > Picea > Picea mariana. The sequence continues at coordinate 176,917 of JASDQU010104239.1, read as the reverse complement.
CATGACCTATCGGTACCTTTGGTTCTCTACCTTTGGAACCACCTTTTGAGAAACTCCTTTGCTCCTCTTGGCTCTGCAGCTTCCACATTCCTCTGAGAAAATTCAACTTTGTCCTCCCTATCCAACCTGTGTTGGAATTATTCAAGCTCTGCCACTGTTTAACAACCTTATGCTTTTTCAAGAACATAATTGTCCTTCTATTTCATCTTTTTAGTTGTCTGTTGCTATCAATATTCAGTTTGCTTTTAACCTGCAAACACAACTTAAAACCAGAGTCAATAATAAAATCATACCACATCAATATTCAAGATCTCTGCATGATCCTGTTCCACCATTCATCTGCACCTTGAATGGACATTTCTTTGTTCATTTTACTTTGCAAATTCTTCTTAAGAGTACTAATTGCCAACAAATTCATCTCTATGGTTGTTGAAATGGAAATTGTAGTTAGTAATGGATATAGAAGCATTATAAGGTTGTAGTCAATAGATAGTATAAGACAACTATCCTGAAAATATAAAATGGTTAGAAGTTGAAGATTAGCATGAGATAATTAATGTTGTTAATTGGTAAATGTTGAATCATAGAAACTATATCATTAAAGGATAAGTTAAAGAATTTTATTTTATAAAAAAAGATAATAAATATAAATACATACATATATTCTGTACTTGGTAGTAATTTTACTAATTTTATATTATTTCTCTTGCAGGTTTGACTTTTGGCTTCTAGATCAATTTGAAATTTCAATTGTGGAATATTTATTGAAATGTCAAACATCAATCGTGGGAAGGAAAGATCAAGAAAAAAAGATCTATCATCATACTTTCAAAGAGCTCAATCCAAGGATCCACATTCTCTTCATGATTCGAGCTCTTTTGAGCAACCTATCACTGAAAGAGATGTCAAATCTTGTGAGAATGCATCTAATATCCAAATAATAGATAAGTAAATATGTTCCCCTGGTGATCAAAGTGAGATAAATGCATTTTCACCAGAAATTGGCAGTAAAGATGTCGAATATATTTCATTGGAAAAGAACACAACCAATTCACGGAAATGACAAAAAGGCCAATGGGACATGGGGAGAGGCTTCCAACCAGATTGGGTCTCAAAATTTCCATTTATTGAACCATTAACTCTAAAAAATTAGAAAGAGAAAACAAAAGTTAGATGCAATATATGTAGTTGGAAACTTGGCACACCAACAAAATTTCAGATGAAGTTAGATACAATTCATAAGCATGTAGGAAAGTTGTATGAAAAGAAAATTGTAGATGGCAAGGAGAAATCTATTGTCAGATGGAAATCTTCTGAGGAATGTCGGCATGTCAAATATACTAATGAATAGAATGAATATTTAATAAGTAAGAAAAAACTCAAGGCAGGTGGAGGAAGCATCACATCTCTATTCAAAAAGATGATGGAAACAAATTTGTTATCCAATACAATTTAATTAAGCACTGCATTTCACATATTATATAAAGGGCGTCCTATTACAAATTATCCAGATTACATGAAATATCTATCTTTTCTTCAAATGCCAAACTTTCCATCTTCTCATTGGTCTTTAATGAGTGGTTGGGAATGGACAAAATATCTAGCTCAAGTAGAAAAGGATGATATGAAAGAGAATATTGCAAGTGCTAGGTTTTTGTCATTTTCTTTGGATGAGGTTACAACCATTGATAATACTTCATGGATTTGTATGAGTATTTATATGGTTAATAAACATATTAGGCATTCCTATCTACTTGGGGTTCATAAAATGAAGGAGAATTCTACAGCTGAAAAATATTTTTGAACTTGTTAATAATAGTTTGAAGGAAACTAGTGGTATGGATCCATTAATGATCGTAATAAAGTTGGTATGTGTTGGAGCTGATGGAGCATCAATAATGCAAGGACAAAGGAATGGCCTTTGTGTTAGAATACAACTATGAGTTTCACCGTATATGTTGAGTATTAATTGTATGGCTCATAGGATGAATCTTGCATTTAAAATAGTAAGCAAGTTTCCATTGGTTTCAAAAGTTGAAGATCTTGTACGAGAGGCTTATGCATATATTTCGCATAGTCCCAAATGATTTTCAGAGTTTAAAAAATTTGCCAACGGTGTTACAAATGGAAACAAGATATTAAAATATGTTGATACAAGATGGATCTCATTGAATGGACCAACTCAAAGATTATTTAGTGAGTACCGGTCTTGGTAGGGGTGATGTATGAACATCACTTCAGTGTAGATAAAGCTCGATATATTCTCTTTCGACTAAATGACATAGAGACATTATTATCATTGGTTGGAATTATTCCTATGCTAGATGAAATGAATGTCCTCATGAAAATGTCTCAAAGTCACACAATGTATATTGCAGAATACACAAATGCAAGAAAATTTGCATTCCTTTCATTGGATAATTTGTATACAATGCCAGAGTCTTTCACAATTCCACAGTTTACATATAGGTCTATGATCATTGATATAGAAAATACTGAATATTATTTGAAGTTTGATGAAAAAGGTATACTATGTATGGAAGTGCATGGGTATATCTTTCCTTTTCATTATATTGATAAGACAGGATGAACCACCAAATAGCGCCTTGTGTCAAGAGACCTATTCGACAATGTTGTCATTTCAGTGAGATGAAACTTGATAGAAATTGCAAAATCACTATCATCGGAGATAAGAAAATGATTCCCTCGAGATGAATTGTTGGAGGCCATGTCTGTGGTGTACCCTAAATATTGGAACAATATAAAATGTCAACCTACTTTAAAACGTGACTTTGTGGAAAAATTAAATACTTTATTGGACCACTTTTGCAAGAAGGTTGAGAAACATGGAGAACAGGTTGAAGGTATTTTGGATCAATCAAAATTGTTTTAACAAGCCACATGCTTCGCTGAAACAATGTGGAATCAATTTCTTGCTTTGGAGAATCCTATAGACTATGGTGCAATAACAATATTATGGACTATGTTAGGTGCTAGCCAATACTTACAGGAAAACATATCTGAATATTTCAAATTAGCGAATTTGTGTCAAACCATGATTTTGGGATCAGTGGAGGATAAGAGAATGTTTAGTGCACTATCATTTTTTAAGTCAAAGATGAGGAACAATCTTGATAAAGATATTGATATGTGTTTAATATTATATGTAACAAAGTATGACATTACCACTTTTCCATATGAGAGAGCACTAGCTCTTTGGCGATCTGATTATGATAGAAGGGGTGAAATCAATATAACACGTTTCTCTAATGAACTTGATACATAACATAATTCTTTGGAGGATCATAATGATAGTCCATCTAGAGAGGGTCTTGTCCATAATGAAGAAAATGAGCACCAAGATGTGAATTGGGAAATTGATATACTGTAAGATTTGATATAATCCAATATATATGAGGGCCTAGGGGACACTTATTTCTGTATATGTGTTCCATTTGTGGTGCAAGAAATAGTGAATGGAATAGAACATATGATGTGATTTGTGTGATATGTTCTTCCTCTATTTTTTGAGTAGGTCAAAAATTCTCTATGATAGCAAGATTACTATATGCCAATTTGAGGATGCATTTCAGGTAAAAATAGATTCTATAATTTATATTTTGTGTTTTTCATTGTAACTTTGGAGCCACATTTTCTTGATGCAAGTTATTTTAAGATTGATGTTTTGATATTTAACTATTACATTGTCTCTTTCTTGTATGTGACAGGACATGAAGTTGGAATTTGATGAAGATGGGACCTATCTCTTCACATAGATAGTGTCCTAGTATTAAAGGGTAGATGCCTGATTTAACAAGAATTCCACTAAGAAAGAATGGGCATTCAAGTAGATGAAATTTCTTTGATGTCTTTCTCTAATATGTTGATAAATTTTAATGGTTTGTTTATTTGTTTCATTTTGGAGCATTTTGTCAAGTTTGGAATTTTGTGTTTATTTTGGTTAAAAATGTGTTAGGCCCTTGAATGCGTCTAGTTCTCATTTGATGTTTGACTGAACCTTTTGTTATGGAATGATTGGCTTCATCTGATTTCCATTGAGTCAAATGTTTGGGTTAAAGTTAAAGACCTTTGTTGAGTAAAAAAATGTTTTTCATCTTTCTGCCATGACATTTATTTGAGAAACATATGGTTTTAGGCTTAATATATTCCTTTAGCTATTTTGTGGGCACTCAATGTGTTCCCCATAATTATGATTATTTTTTTAATATGTTTGATGGTCAAGGAAATATTTTTTTATTTCCTTTCAGTTTTTGGCATGACTTGAGTATATTCACCTTTTAGGATCTACTATGTTTATTTTGTATTTTCTTTGAAAAGACTTACTAATTATTTAGAAATGGAAATGAGCTATATTTAGCTAAGCTAAGAGAACAATGGTGTATGCACTAGGTTCCTATGCGTACATCATAGGAAACCTATTAGCAGGAGACCAACATTCCTCTAATGAAATTATACTTTGATAAATATGGTGGTTGAATTTCAGATTCCATAAAGAATGCTTTGAAAACACCTTTTTTGATTGGATAAATACCTCCATTACCCATACTTTACTACCACTTACCTTGAAAACCTCCATTCCATACCATGAATAACAACACACATTGTCTTTTTTACTTTTAAAGTTTGCTTGGTTGAAATATTAGTGTATGCTACATCAATGAAATGATGTTTAAGGTACCGATGGTTGTATTACTCTTCAAAGAATCAATGTTATGCCAATTACTAACACTATCAAGGTGGAAGTGAATGAAGGATAATAATGCTTCATTATTACACAAGATTACATGAAAATCACATCAAGGTAAGCCCATGAAAGTTTTGAGTTTGAATTTACATTCTCTTGCAGATTTATAAATGACTATGAATGCATCATGTGATTGATTTAGGTGTTATATGAATGACTTAGTGAGATATTGAGATAAGAATGTTTACTTGGATATTTATCTCACTTGGTAGCATAGGATTAGGAAATTTTCCAAATCATTTTTCCTTTGAAATTGTTGATGAAAAGTTCTTATGTTAGCTCATGCATTGGTATTGTCAATGAGACCTAGTTGTAATCCTTCTCATCCAATGACTAATATTTCTTATGTATCTTCCCTCTCTTTAGTGGTTGGTGAATCACTCTGAGATGAGATCAATTAGTTTTATAACTATTGTCATTTCCACATGTTTTAATCATTGTATCCTTTGATATTGCAAGAAGTTTTTCATCAAAACCATCAATATTACCATGATCATTTGTGGTGTCATGATCATATGCTATTCTCAGTTCTTTTCTTAGCTCACGGACTAAGAAGTATTTCATCAAAAGCATAAATATTACCATGGTCATATGTGGTGTCATGATCAGATGCTATTGTTAGCTCTTTTCTTAGCATTCAATGAAGAATTAGCTACAGACACTACAAAGAACTGTCAAAAGTCGGGAAGAACACAAAACAATTTGTTTTCCAATACCCTGTAGCCTGACATCATCAAGTCAAGAATATATAACAATATATATTATGTGGTCATATCCAATAGGTAAGTTCGACATCTTATATACCCCACTCTATCTTCTGTACAGAACATTCCACAAATTGTAGGTTTGGTCCTCTTATGAGCTTGAGAACAAGTAACACTTAATTGCAATCTTCAAGAAAAAATGATGCTAACAATGAATCAAACTAAAGCACCAAAGATTTAAAATCCAAAATCAATCATTTCAGTCTTATTTAGGCATGGATACCATTATGATTCCCATTTGAGCATCAACCAGGAGGTGGCTTGGTTTCCCAGGGTTCTTAAAATATGAATCAAGTTGTGACATGTGAACAAGGAGATGGAACTAGGTTTTATGAGGGTATAAACTCTAGGGCTAGTCTTTGTGAGGTTTAATTCTATGCATATGAAGGTATATTCCTAGGGTTTCAAACTTCCAAGTCTTCTTGGCTATCTAACTTCCCATTTAAGGTGTTACTTGACTTCATTTGACCAAGGAAACAAGACAACACTAGTCTTCTGCTTGCAAGTAATACAAACTCTCAATTAATACTCTCTCACACTCAAATCATTTTTGTTAGATATTGTATTGTATCTTCATGCATATTGTGGCTCAATGCCTTGCATGCCAGTCCATTTATTTGTTGTTGTCATAAATTATGTTACAGATGCTAGGGCTTGAGCATATTGCAAGTAATTAGCTTAATTTCATGATATCGCATGCATACAATCATTGTTTAACATCTCATACATATTCTACTCACTAAATGACATCTTTTCTAATCTGTATTTCTTGATTTTAGGACTGCTAGCTTGTTGTTGTTACAATTTAGCAATATTTTGAATTGTAACCACAACAGGTATTTTGAATTGTAACAACAAGAAGTTAGCAACCAACAATAACAACAACCAACAATATTTTGAATTGTTACAACCAACAGTATTTCTGCAAAAGTCTAGAAATGAATCCCAAATTCTTATAAAGCTGGAAGAAGACACCCATATGATACTCTTTGAAGAATCCCAACAACCAACACAACTATTCTATGTTGAGTTTATAAGTCACATTGTTGATGCCATAGAAGAATCCACAAAGTTAGAAAGAATAATCATTAGCATGAACAAAATACAACTAGAACAATACACTATCATTTTCAACAAACAAAATTCTAACCCTTAACCAATAGATCTTCAAAAGGACATGCCAAAGATATCATTCATGTTAAGTGTCATGCTTAGTCATTCATCTTCAGATCTATATTGCTAAAAGGACTATCTCAAAAATGGCCCTTCATTTTGAGGGATAAATCCTGGTTCCATATGGGGACTTGTACTCTTCAAAGAATTCAAGAGAGTCTCGGATCTCATTGAACAACCTTTGTGGCCGTTTGTTGGAAATTTATAAAATTATCTTACCTATATTATATGATATTATTTACTTCCTCTCACTTCACTCTCCTAGAGCTTCAAATCTTGCTCTGGTACCAAATGGTGCAATCGAGGATATGGTGTGCCCAAATAGTGAACCTTCCCTCAATTAGACTATGGATAATGATCTACAACACAAGTTAGAACAAGAATGCACTACACAAACTTGTATGGGTCACACAAACATTCAAGCAACACAAAGAGCTATATTACAACTATAGGCGAATATGCCTATCATGTTCACACTAAACATACATAATTCCTGTATAGATTCAATTTATATATCAACCCTCTATTCTGAGTCTATTGTGCACTCTAACACTATGCTTAGAGTGGCTAACCAATCCTCATTGTTTCTATCATATGTATTCCCATGTTTGTTTATTTTTTAGCTTCAACAAACTCTTCACACGCCTCCATGACACTTCAACATCATCACTCTTCATATTCCTTTGGTGCCCTTGATCCTTAGTAGTTTCCTCATAAAAATTTAGTGATCTTTCATCTTATGATGGCATTCTCTCAGTCATGATCACTCATTGCATATCGCATGTGTTTATTTCTAAGCTTAGAATCACTTAGATAATCCACCATGCACTTCTCTACCTATTATGTGCTTTTCTCTTTTTCACTTGAATTGTGCACTATACTTCTTTCTCGTCGTGGTTGTGCTTCAAATTATGTTGTGCCAATATTTTATTGCACACATTTCAATATCGTGTTTTCCTGCATCTCTTATATCTTCATCACAATTGCATGCCACACATCTATACTAGAAAACTTAGGAATACACCTCCATCAATTTGGTGTGAAGTGGCCAGTTAGAAAAAACCCAAGTTTCTTAGAGGTTGGCGTAGAATGAAAGATCAAGCCCGAGAAGTGAGAAAATGAATCTCAATATACTTGATTTATGCTACCACATGAAACTAGAGTTGAATTTGTTTAAAACAGAGAAATATAAAAGGGTTGGGAATTTAGAACAACAACTTAAACAACTTAAATAATTCCCTCTTTGAGATGGGTGCTACTAGCTAAATTCAAAGGCTTCACCTTAGTGCAAGTCAAAATAGGTCAAAGTTCAAACGTTTCAGGTTGCTTGTATTGAGAGGGTTTATGTGTATTGTAGTATAGTACTTTACTTTTTTTTTAGGAAATCGTAATTGGGTCTAATCATGAAGGAAATTGATAGAAGGATAGTCCAACATGATAATTGGTCAATTTTTTGTATCTCTGTACAAATCGTCTTTATTACCTTCACAAGCCTCATAAGAAATGATTTAATGAAGTGAAAAAGTGAGGAGAGGATCAAGGTCCATTGAAAAAATAACCTATGAAATGTATTAGTTGTTACCAAGCTTAATTCTATTCAGAAAAATAGAATCATTGTAAGTTGAGATCCATTTTTCCCTATAGTCTTTGTTGGTAGAATTGATACATAGGGCTCCATTAAAAAAAAATTCTCTTTCCCTCACTTTTCTTATTCTCTTAAGTGGGAAATTGGATATACTAGCTTGAGTTGTATGAGGTTAATGTCAACTTTCTAGCAATGTTTGAACTGGTCAGTGAAACCTATTAAAAATGGAGTTGGTTAATGACAATACCTATATAGCATAAGTTTGTAGTTTCCTACTTACTCCCATTATTTATCTTTTTCGTTATATCATTTGGTTGACCTTGCCAACAATCAAGTAGATAATGATTATACTATTAAATTGTTGTATTTTAGTGAATCTGCCAACATTAGTTTGTCTTTTTTCTAAACGTCTACTACTTTATTTAACATTATGAATGAATTATTTCTGAGGAAAACATATGTTGATTTTCTGTATATGAAGAAAGGTGACAAACAATCTTCAAAGGATATCCACAAACTACCAAAATGGAGTGTCATGGCTTTTAGACAATACACCATAAAGGTTATGATGATTCATTAACACAATTTACTCCAATATATTTCAGACATTACCATCCACAAATAAAGTATGTTATAAAAGATTAACCAATGAACCTATCCTTAAAAATTTCAAGAGACAAATATAGGCCCATGTGCGAAATGTGTAAGATCCAACAATTTAGGAAGCATCTGTCAACAAGTTTAATTATGGAATCAAAGTTTCATCAACGCATGTTATGATCATTAGTGAGAAAAGTTCTTGAAATGAAACAATGCAAAGTTTGAACAACTTGACATCTATTATATTTTGATCATTAATTAGTTTTCAAGATTCAATATGATAACATGAAACCCTGACATAATAATAACAAGGATCGGTCAACTTGTAATCTCAATTAGAATCCTTTATATCCATTCACTTTAGGTCCTATATGAATGGCACATTGCAACATGTACAAAAAATTGAAATTTTATTTATTAGGGTAGCAGGTCCTAGAGACATGTAAAATGTTGTGTGGCAATGTTGGGCATAGTTATTACAAAAATTAAACATAATACATATGTCAAAATCATCGCACTGATGTCAAATAGATGGGAATGGAACTGGTGTCAATTAGATGAGAAACATTGCCTGTGATGACAAAGAAGATGGTTGGCACTCTATTTTATGGCACTCTGTTGTGAGGCACTTTGTTACTACATGGTGCAACAAGCGATGTCAAATCACTCACTACATGATGCAACAAGCACTATGTTATCGATGCAACAAGCCCTGTCAAATTACTCACTACATGATGTGACAAGCACTATGTTATCATTGCAACAAGACCTATCAAATCACTTACTACATGGTGCAATAGAAAAAAATAGATTTGAATAAATAAGGAAGAGACTTGAACAAAGAAAAAAATACTTGAACCTGTAGACTTGAAAAGAAAAGAAAAGAAGACAGAGTAAGAAGTTGGTAATCAAGAAATAAACTTGAACAAAAAAAAGACTAGAGATAGAGATAACTGAGGAAGAAGATGTTCAGATGACTGCTAAAAAGCATCCACAGTCAGCTCCAATGGTGACTTATGTTATAGAAGATATAAGTGATGGTGAGCAGGGGTTAGAGGTTCAAATGGGTTCTCTAAAGATATATTTCAAGCACCTAATGCACCCAATGGGGAGATGTATTATGAGAGATTGAGGAACTTGAGTGAAAATCCTGATATGTTGAGAACTATGCAGAGTTTGATGGAAAATGTCGATCCATATTCCTTGGTTGCTTTAAGTGGAGGAAAATTCACCCTTGATATGGTCAAAACAATATTTGGTATGTTTGGTAGGATGTCACCATATGATCTCCACAATATGGTTGAAATGTCAAGCACCATATCAATGCAAAATCAAGCTACTTCATCCACATTTAATGCCATGACAAATGGGCATTCAACCATGGGTCCCTCTCCACAATCTGTTTCAGTAAATAATGGTCTTTTTGAAGAAAATAAGAATAGATTTGGGGACTCATCTATGAATCTAAGTTCATGTGCATCCTTCTCAGGCATGCCAAAATTTCCTTTAGAAATACAGGAGCAAATGAGGAATCAAATGAATGATGTGTGTTATGAAAAGGTGATGTTGGTTGCTAGCAAACATCAAGTTTTGGTCATTGTGCATTCCAAGAAAGAAACAACAAATACAACCCATGCTATAAGAGATGCAACTCTTGCAAATGACACACTTGTATGCTTTTTGAAGGAAGACAATGCCAACCAAGAGATTCTCCAAACAGAGACTGAATTAGTGAAAACAAATTCCATACTTGAAAGGATCTACCTCTATTTGAATGCCTCTTGCATAATCGGTGTCTTGGGGATACATTTTGGTTGTATGGTCCATTTTAATGAAGTATTTGTCACCATGAAAGTGACTGAGTAAACCATGTATCCAAAAAGCTATATAAGCCTGCAGTGACATCAAGAATGCGTCATATTTCCCAATCGACGTCGTGTAGATACAAGATCTCTCAGTGCGGAAACAAAAATTGAGTCTGTTGATCCAAATTACTATAAGAATATTAGTATGGATGTTATGAAGTACATTTTCTTGCAGTGGAATATTGACCATTTAAAAGAAATTATACATATTGGCGGCCAAGGACATGATAGAGTAGGAGTATTTATACTCCCACCATGATCACACTTTACGTTATTTGTTTCAAGGTTCTAAGTTCATATGTATCATTTTCAAGGAATTATATTATGGTTTCAGATACGAATGCAAGTGCGATAACTTCCAAATCCATGAGGAGTGCAGTTGTGCTCATGAGGAGGTTCACCATCCCTCTCATCCACAACATAAACTCGTTCTCAGGAAAGAAAAACAACGAGATTTACCCCAAAGTCCATGCGAGATATGTGGAAGAGAGGTTTATGGATCTTTATGATGATTTAGATGAAGCTTTCTTATATCTCACTGACCTCTAGGAATCAACTGAAAAGGTACTCTAGAGACTCGTGAGCTTACAACAGTCAATCGCTACAGAGAAATCCTTAGAGACTCAACAATCGTCTGATCAAGAGATCATCAGTGCTGATTAAATGCCCTGTTGAGTTTTAATCCCACATTGATAGTGTAAAATGATTTGTATGGGTTTATATACACTGTTGTCTCTAAGCTATATCGATTCACAAAGAAAGGGTATGGTGGGGGATCTAGGTGCTTGGACTCCATGAGAATGTCACCAACATGGAGTCTACAATGACCTTTCAAGACCCCTACCTTTCTGACAAAGCGACTAAGACGTCTGATACATATTTGTTTATACACCACTAGGCGGGATGGTCATATGAGCGACCACAAGCGAGGAAAGTCTATTAGGACAGTTGAAAACAAATTGTCATATTTATTGAAGCCTTTGGCATAAAACGCCAACTCCTTTTCTCTTGTTTCGTGTGAGATTAGTAATAGAGGGGGGTATGGTCAACTCACAAGATTTCTTCTTATGAATTTTCCACTTAAGATAGGCATAAGCGTGATTGGTAAATATATTGGTTTTTTGTTGGAATGGCCATCTCATTCTCACTTCTAACCAACCTTTCCAACCAACCTGTCAATTCAGCTTGGAAATTTATGCTTATCACAGATGTAATAACGAAAAACAAGAATCTCCTCGACCCTAAAATCAATTTCTTCATTATGAAAAACAAGAATCCCCTCAACTCTGACGTCAATTTCTTCATTATTCTTAATGAGGGGATATAAAGGGTGATACTTTTTGAATGATGGGGTAGGGAACAATTTATTTATTTGGGAGAAAAACCCTTGACCCCTCATGGTGGTGTCTTCTCCTATCAATGCCCTTTCACCTATGCATGGATCAGGGAAAGGGGGAAATGTAAATTAAGCATCATCGTGAAAGTAAAATAAATTATGGCAATCAAAACCATACTATTGTGTCTCAAACTTTATGAAGCAGTCTTTCTTACTAGGAAAATTCCATCATGTATATGACTACTCCATGCCTTTTGTAAGGATGGATATTAAATAAGGTTCATTTACTTATCCAATTTGTTGTTTGGGCCATTTGGATTAAATCCCTGAATTTTGTGGTTTTGGGTAAAAAAAAGATCACAATTTTTGTGATGTTTCTATTGGTTTTTTTCTCCTGAAACTAGCTATTGAATACTCAATTATGATTTTGGAGTAAAAAGTTATGACTCCACCAAATTGACCATCACATATCCAACTTGGTGCACCTCATGGCCTCCCATTCTAGTCTTTTCATTTATGATTTACATAGTGATAAATAGGGGCACAAACCTCTTGTAATAAGTTAGAGAACAATAGTAGATTCACATCTCTTTTGAAAGATTGCTACCTATGTACACAAATATTTTAATATTTTATTCATATTATTACGTCATAATTTTATCTATATAATTTTTATTTGTATTTTTATTTTGAATTTAAATTTAATATTATTTGGGACACACATCATACATCTACCTCCATACTAGGTTGTAGAGTGTTCCTTTCAAGGCAATAAAGTTTGTGATTTTTTCAATATTGTGTGTATTTTTGAAATTTACTTTTTCTTCACATCTCTTATAGAACATATTAAACTCTATGTTTTAATGTGTTTTCCACCAAAGTTTTTTTAAATATGGATCATTGACTTTCAAAGGAACAAATGGACAAGTTATTATTTCTTTTCAGTGCTACTTATAGGCCTAGGATGATAGACAAAATAAATTGGGCTGTATATAAAAAACAAAAGAACCTTTGAAATAGATGTTATAGGTTGGAATTGTGCCTAAGTGAAATAAATAATTCTTTGGAGTAGAGAAAAATATTATTTATGGCACTTCCAAGATTTTGTCCAATTCATTTGAATAAAAATGTAGGATGAGAAACTTTTTATTTGATAGGAGAATGAAGATAGGTGGATGTGATTTCCATCATGTTGGTGAGAAAGCCATGTTTCTAAATCAGTTTAAATATATGGAATTAAGGTCACAATAAGAGGATATTTGTATGATGGGAGAAAGATAATCTCATCCTTCATACCATTAAACATGCATGAATTTAAGCAACGGGGATATGACCATCCATGAGAGAGTTGTACTGGCACTATGACATCAACATCATAGCATGACCAACCTAGGCATATAATGTTGGTGTTATTTTCTAACCCATATGTGAGAAGGTACACCCTATAGGTGTATGGCATATGGGTCGGCATAAACCCTGTATCTTGGAGGGCATCAAATATGAGATTTATTCTCGGGCTATATAATGAATCACCTTAAAATAATCTCCTTTGGTTGAATCTTGTCTTTTGATCATATCCCCCAAGAAAATGATGTAAAATACCACTTTCAGATAAGCTCAACTCTTAGCATGTTTCATAAGTCATTATAGGAACTTACTACAACCAAATTCTTACAATATCTATAGATATGAGTGCCCTTTCTTTCTAGAGAACCAAGAGGATTCTTTCCATTCAAAATACATTTCACTTAGTATAGAAAACATGTGAATGAATGTGGATACTTGAGCTATTTCATTGGAGAGAAAATGTGATTGACCTTCCCATATTCTTTATGTAGTTTGAATGAAATGCTTACATATGTTAGCACATGTACCTTTTTAAAAAAAATTGCAATTTGGTCGAGAGATTGAGCAAAAAAAATTTCTTGATTTTTTTGGGTATTAGAAAAAATGTGGCTTTGGGCAACATTTTCTAAGTTTGGGGAAATATAATTTTTTTATCTTTATAGCCAATTTATCCCTGGGTCTTCTTATGATTAAAAATTTATGATTTTTTGTCTTTTAGCCAAAAATGTGTTCTTGGGGTTATAACAGGGTCATATGTTATGTTTGGGCTTATAATAGGGTCATATGTTCAAGAATGCTAGTGCAAGTTTCAGGCATTCATCAAATCCCAACACATTGACCAAGTGCCAAGTCTCGTTCAAGCACAAGTTGCGACCAAGGGAGAAGCTAGAGAAGGGGTGTTCTAGCTGCAAAATGTGCTGAATAGAATTGGGACCAAGGGTTTCAAATGCTAGATGTACATTGAAAATGACTATTCAAACCCTCATATGTACATGCAGTTTTTCTCACATACTGAGCATCAAGGTTTATACCATTCATAGGTGCCAATCTCATTGAAGGTAAATTGAGTGTTAAATGTATCGCATGGGCACAAGAGAGGAAGGGAATAGTTTTCATGGAATTGTGGAAACAAGCAACAAAGTTCTACCTAGAAGTCATTGGTTTTTTTTTTTTTCAGGGGTTGACTCCATATCCCAAGAGATACTATACCTCCTTTCGAGCAAACCTAGAAAAAACTACCTCAATCATCTAAACCTAGCTATCAGTTCAAAAACAATCTGTATATCAGAGATCAAGTCTCAGAGAGGGCCCTCTCTATATTGGAAGGGCTAGCTTCTAGTCTTGAAGATGGTTTGTAGGTTACCTTTGTATATTGTTTCTTCAACCCAACATTTTACTCAGTGATAACAACATCATTGGTGAATATCTAGGCTTAGGAGTAAGATATGCTGCACAATGATTACCACAAGGAAGGTTGCCAATAATTTCTATAAGATATTCCAGAAGGATACTAATTATCATATTCAATTTAGAATAGGTTTCATTCTCATTACTAGTGGTCTTTATATAAAGAGAAAGAGAAAGAATTGGGTTCTTCAAATCAAACGAATAAATTAAATAAAGTGGTATAAAAACTCTCCCTACACTAATAACTAAAAGGATGAGTTGCAGAGTTCACTCATAGGATAAGAGGTAGATTCTTCGAACAATAAAAAGGACAAGCTCATATTTGACATGGGTATTATGTTGTTTATTTAGATCCCATTTAGTGGAAGTTGCTTGAGTCACCATGAGTGTATAATATGGAAATCTATTCTAGAAAAGATAGTCATGTAAGAAATTTCATTGTTTGTATTTTCCATGAATTATCACCGAGGTTAGAAAGTTTCAATTATTGTATTTATGATTATCCTCATTAAAGTTTTCCTTGATTATTCTATGGTTCTATTACCCAAGGAATGTCCGGTAACATTTTCATATTGTACTCTTAACATACTCTAGGTCACATATTCTAAATAATCATTTTGAAGGGAGAATGATAGATGGGGGATCTTATAATGGTTTGATCTATTCAATATTGATTTTATACATCTTAGTAATTTCTTATATCATTGTCATTTAACTTAAATTTGACTATTGGCCCAACTTGGGCAGGACCAAATTGTTGAACTTGTACATGATCTATTTTAACATTATTTTTTATTAAGGTAATCCAAATGTGTTTATTCCCATCATTGAATACATTGGTCATTGTCTTAGGTATGATGGAGGAATAGTATATTTATTACATTGGATACAATTTGGGCAAATCCATTGATGTACAATATAGAATTTGTTACTAGAGAAATTTCCCAAGTCTTATGGAAAGACAATAACATACACATTTGGTCTTGGATTCTTAATTAGATGTCATGCTTCAATTTATTTTTTTGCACCATTGATGCAAATTTTACTTGAATTCATCCCCTCTTGGGGATAACCCTTGGTGACCAATATAGCCTTGCATGTTTCAATAGATCCACAAGTGTTATACTTTTCCCACTCACGCTAACATCCTGAACGATTTCTTCTTGTAGGTAGTGGGGTCAATAACGAAGTATGATTCTTCATAAATGTCTCAAACTCACCAACCATAGTTGTGTTTCACTCTTCAACATCTATCCCACTAAAATCCCTTTGACACACTCATTGGATCTTTAATACTAGTAAGGAAAATATCTCTCTCTTAATGCTTGGATGTTGAAAGATACTCTAGAGTTTATTGGAAAGGAAAGAAAATACCAAATTTTGTAGCTCAAATGGATGAAGTCCTTGAAAGGTTTATATACAAGATGTGCAGTGCATGTGACCATGTTATTTAGTTCTTAATTAATATTCCTATTCTTTTTCATAACTATAAAGTTGTTCTTTGTTCTCTTTTATGTCTTGTGATCAACTAAATTTTTAAGGAAATCACCCATGTGACTAGAATAATGATCAAGGTTCAATTCGTTCATTATTGTTAGATTCATTAATAATGCACAGTATTGTTCAATTTATTCATCTTGGAAAGAATTTGGACAATTTCACAATTGAAATTTCGTTGTATGAATAAATAATATCCAAGTTTTTCTAGGGTCAGTGGGTGTGAGTATGGGAAGCCATTGTTTCAGGATATTGATGGGACACATAATGTCACATCATGCAACATCACATGATGAATTTTGGCATCACTTACATCTACATTTTTCCCATTTGGAGTACAATCACACACATGGACAAGGATTTTAAGACTTTGTCTTGTGAAATTAGACTTGGCATCACTAGATACACATTTTGGTCAGTTTGTGAAAACATCCTAGTTTAGGTACTTACGTACACGTAATGTGTAGGAAAATCCTTCCCATACATTTTCCCACATGCACCTTGAGTGTAGGAAACTTGTATATGACATTTTTGATGAGTGATGTGTGCACATTACTTGAAGGTGTGAGCCGAAAAGAACTAAAGCATGTGGTGGTAATATCTCTAACTAGTTTCCCTGAATAATGAAGAAACTTGATCGAAATAATTTCAAGTGTTGTGCCCTACCTTGTCTTGAATAGAACTAAATTTGATATGGATAAGGTAAAATAATATATGATAATTTTATTATTCTCCAATAAATGACTATGAATGGGTTGAAGGGACTACTAGGTACATCATAATCAATCCACAAGTGGGAGTGCAAATGCAACACTTATGAAAGTAGATATAATCTATGAGATCTAAGACCTAGGAACTAACTAAAGTCTATCATCCAATAAGGAGATACAAAAAAGACATAATTCTATTTAAGAGCTCGAGAACTTGGAAGAATGTCTCAATTGAAGATGTTTCGAGAAGGTGCTTATGGTCTCATCCAATAAATCTTGGATGCAATTAATGCCAGTTTTAAGGTCTAATTTTATACCCACTAGAAGATTTTATGGTCTCATTTGTATCCAATAGTTAAAGCTTATCCTAGATGTGTGTTTTTGTTCCCTATAGTTGTAAGGCCTAATCTATGCCCAACATTTATTACAAAGTTATGTGTCCCTTAACTTTTTTATAAGCTAACAAAAATATACAGAGTAAAAGTGATCTCTATTTCTTGGAAAGGGGTTCTTTTTAGGTGCAAATGGATTATTAGAGAGGAAGTCCTGCACGGAATGTGGCCTATCATTATCCTTATACTTTTGGAGTTATTCATTGATAGAATTATTTCCACTCCTATTTAGGAACATCCTATGATGAACTTGTTTGAAGGGTCCTTTCGTAATTGATGAATCATTAATAAATAATACATAGTAGAAGTGTCAGAGAAAAGATTAATATCTCTTGAGCTTGATAGAAGTGGTGGTCAGGATAAACACATATGAACATTGTGGTGAAAATCCTCAAAACTTATTATAAAGGGATATGCAAACGTACAATGAGAACCATAACAAACACAACCCCTAATGCTTGCAACGTTGTCTAGAGGATGGAAAAGTTATGTTTCTTTTTCCAAATATGTAAAGTGATTATATTACAATTTAATTAATACATTCTCTTATTATTATATATGGTTTTATACTTTATCAAAAAAATCACCAAGACTTTACAAGGTTTTATAATTCAGTATAAGATTCGCCAAGATTTTACAAGATTTTATAATTCAGTGAAAGATTTGCCAAGATTTTACAACATTTTATAAAATAGTACAAGAATAGCCAAAAAATTGTATATAAATATTATATTATTGATAAAATAGCATTTTAATTCACCCATTTATTATACATATAAATTTAGGGGGGTTCTTAAAATCACCTGTGGTCTTTGACAGGGGTCCCATATTCACCAACAATTTTTGGAAAGAATTGTTCAATCTACAGGGAACACAATTGCATCTCAACACTGCCTGTCATCCCTAGACCGATGGCCAAACCAAAATTGTCAAAAACTGTTTGGAAACATATTTACGATGTTTTTGATCTGACCGACAACATCAGTGGGATCAATTTCTACCACTAGATTAATGGTGGTACAACACATATTACCATACAACTACTCACGTGAATCCTTTTGAAGCAATACACGAAAAAAATCCAACATCGATTTTCTCATACATTCCAAGTTACTCGAAGGTTCAACAAGTTGACAAAAATATTATAATACGTGAGTCCATTCTCTATAGCCCTAAAGAAAACTTGGTGATGGATCTAAATCGTATGAAGCAACAAGTTGATCAAGGTCATTTAGAATGTCAATTTGTTGAACGAGACCAGGTGTTTGTTCATCTGCAACCTTATAAGATGAATTTACTGAAAGATGAATATTTTCAGAAGCTTGCTCCAAAATTTTATGGTCCTTATACAATTCTCAAGAATGTAGGGCCAGTCACCTGCGAGTTAGCTCTGCCTAGTGATTCTAAGATCCATCATGTTTTTCATGTCTGATGATTAAATAAGGTGATTGGAACTAAGTTCCAAACTCAAACTAGCCTCCTTGAGTTGGATGAAGAAGGTTCCATTTGGTTCCATCCCCAAGCAGTCTTCGACCAACAAGAGTATTGTCTTCATCAACACACCATCAAGGAAGTGTTAGTGCAGTGAAAGGAAAAAACTCTAGAATATTCCACCTAATATCCCACCATCATTATACAACAATTTCCTCATCTCCATCCTTGAGGAAAAGAACAGTTTTCAAGGGGGAGAGCATGTTAGGGACCTAACTGTTGATATTATGGTAGCTGCAAGAGGTATTAACCTCCATGTGTAACCTTTGGCTAGAATAGAATTTTTTGGAAGCAAGAGAAACCCTAAACAGATGTGTAGAAACCCTAGAAGACAAGTCGACTCAGTAAAATAATTAATATTAAAGTAATATATTCTAGAAGGAAAATTCATCCCAGACAAGTGACAAGAACCACTATAAATAGAGGGCACTTGAGCTCATCTGTGCTCACTCACTTCACTCGCTCTCTTAGTCAAGTCTAGTGCAATTTTGGAGCTACAACTACAAGTTTGGAAGGTACATCTTCTATGGTGATTCTTGGTCTCTCTCTCTAGCGATGTCTAGACTAAGATATGCTCCCTATATTCTAGTATCTCTTGATGATATTCTTGGTGACATCTTGAATTATATTGGTGTTATTCTTGGTAATGTCTTAGAAGAAGTGCAGCTACAAATGTTGCAGTTGAATAGTGTTCTTTTTTTATGTTTTTGGGACTTTCTTTATGGTGCACTATCTTTGGAAAAATATGTGCTCTCTTGGTTATATGTTGGTTTTATGGCTTCTTCCAGAATCATTTTATCTAGCAAATGTTATAGTTCTTGGGGGTGGCTGCATTCCTATGGTTGGGTGACAATATTGTGATATTGTCTATGGCTAAATGAGCACATCAAATATTTTAATATGTTATGGGCCGACACTACCTTCAAAACAGTCTAACCACTGGAATATAAAGCCAGATTTCTTTGTCAATCTCAGTCTAGCACCAATTGCAGCTGCAACTAGAGTTTCTAATTTTGCAGTTGCATGAAACCCTAATCTAATTCTGTGGGCACCTTAAGTGAAGCATTGGAACTAATTTATGGATATTCTAGTGCACCTTAGCCTCGTGTACATATTGGTACCTTGAAATAGAAAAAATGTCAAGGTTGAATTTTTGGGTCAAAGTCAAAGTCAAATGTTAAATTTTGGTCAAAATTGTTTTTGTGGTCAAAGTTGAAATTTTAGGGTTTCTATATTGTTCTAATAATTGAACCATTTTTATTCAGTTTCTAACCTCTTCTTATCAATATCAGGTCTAGTTTCATATTAGAAGACAAGCTTAATGATGTTGCACATTTCAAAGGTATGCGCTTGTATATGTTGGATTACTGAGAAGGGGGGTGAATCAATAATAAGCAGTTATACCAATTATTTCCTTTCAACCAAAAATTAAATTATTTTACTTATTCAACCATGTTCATTTGTTCATTATCAATATCTCACTGTATCATAGGCATTCACATTCATCAATGCATAATAAATAATAAAAAACGCATCCACACAATGCACAATACACCAATATTTACATGGAAACCCAATGCGGGAGAAAACCACATGATACTTTTCTTGTATGTCAAGAATTACATTCAAGGAAGGACCAACTTCCAATTCTCTAGCTACAACTAGAAGGAGACTCTCAACCCCTAGTTTCTTAGGCTACAAACTGAGGGAAGCTCCAACTCCCCAATTCTATAGCTACAACCAGAAGGAGGCTAGAACCCCCTATGTTCTCCAGTTACAACTGGAAGGTGGATACAACTACCTATCCTTGCCCCATCCAACCACCCTTAAATATAAGAAGAATTATGGAACCATTGTCACACTATCATTGTAAGATATATTGCTGTAAACCTGCACCAATCAACCTGCACAAAACAACCTATAACAACCTGTACCAAACAACCTATAATAAACCTATAACAATGAATTGTAAACAACATGTACCAATAACATGTGCCAACATGTACCATGCATCAACCTATACCATAAACAAGTGCATAAACCATGCACCAAACCTGTAGAAATAACTTATCACAACAACCTATCTAAACAACTTATCACAACAATCTATGTCATCAATATTATCAACCAAATCAGATCTACTCTCCTATATCAATCACCATGACAAATCTAAACCATATGCACAATATCACCAAGATGTGCATCAACCAATCATATCACAACTCATAATAATCACCAAGATCAATATGTGCTTCTAATAATATATCAAGAGTGGTATGCTACATCATCCATAAAACATGTGTCAACAATACTACTAATAAGTACCTCCAACCATGTACCAAGTATGTACCGATCATGCATCAACTACACATCAACTATGACTCATCAATATGTACCAACATCATCAACTATACACCTAATGTATGTGCCAACTCATCAACTACTTGTCTCAGCCATGTACCCAACATGTAACTCAACCCTATACCAAAACATATGCCAATATAACCATCAAAAGTTCTCTAGCAATACATCACACTATCCATAACCAAATACCATAAACCCTTACATCAAACCATGTTCCATAACCTCACTTTTATGTAGCCTCAAGGATGTATCATTCAAAATCTAATCATATACCAAGACCACTAACAAGTGTCTCTCACAATGCACCACAAGATATGCCAATAAAATAAAATAAGTGCATTAACAATAATAATAATAATAATACTAATAATCTATTTTTAAGGTCACAACCAATCCACACCAAATTAGTGTATGAGACCCCCATGTTTGTTGGACAAGAAAGTTCCCTCCACCCAACGATTTGACTGGTAATGTCTATGGAAGTATACATACCCTACCCCCCTCTAGATTTGAACTTGTGACCTCTTAAGGGGAAACAAATGTTCTTAACCATTAGGCTCCACATGTTATTAACTATTAAATATACTTCAATATATTTTCTTCAAAACCATTCTAAAACAAGCCTTAAACTTCCAAGATGGAATCCAACAGATTTACAAGGAAAACCCTCAACCAGATTCATAAGTTCAACACTACACATATGAAAACCATAACTTTTTTCTTCTTGTAGCATCCTGCTGTTGCGATTTTTCTATCGCAATTATTTTGTCTTGGTTTTTCTGCTGCACTTGTTTCGGCATGGTTTTTCTGCCAAAGTTTTCCTTCCGTACTTTTTCTACCGCACTTTTTTTGCTACACTTTTTCAGTCACACCTTGTATTCCTCACTTTTCTCTATCAATAATACCTACCCAAATAACCTTTCACAAAATAGATATTCAATGATATTCAATAGATGCTAATGGGAGACCCTTTCTCTCTTATTATACTCTCCAAGTAGCTTCCTCTAGAAATATCAACTTTTGTCCACTTAACCACTTTGTCCACTTAACTTAACCAATTTCCAGAAATAGTAAGTTGTCCACTCCTAGTTGCAACTAACTTTATTATTTAATTAATCTCTTTTGCAACCACTTTGACCTATCCATAAATAGTAAACTCACCATGTGGAGGGGAATGGCCCCTCCACATACTCCATTCTCATTTGGTGGTTCTCATATCCCACAAATGAATCCTACAGTTGGAGGCATTCCTCCTTTTCACCCCGGGTGTAATCCTGGTCCTAATGCTCTTGGATGGAGTGGTCAACTGTAACGACCCTAATTGAATAAATGATTAAATATTACAAAGAAAAATTAATTAAAGAAAATAAGAGTGATTGATTAAGTAATAATCAAGCTGAAGATTTCATTTAATGACTTGTGACATAAATCTAAGACATAAATAAATAAATAAATAAATATGAGATAACAGGGATGGCGTATGTTGCAGAGGGTGGCGTATGCAGGGAGAGAAGCCCAGAAATCCCGAGAGGATAAAAATGTTAATGAAGGAACGAAGGATGGAGGATGGGGGTGGTTGTGGAGTAAATGCGTGTTCGGCAGGGAGGAATAAGGGAAGGGAAGAGGGGGATGTGCGCACCATTCGGCAGGGGGAGGGAATGGATGTGGGTAACTGTTGTTTTGCTATCTGCAGAGAGCCGAGAGCTTTACTGTGACATGTGTGCTCAGATAGAGACACGAGATTTACTGGTTATGACATTTTGATCAGGGAGGCACCGAGTTGCTAGAGGTTTTGGGCACGGGGGCCAGGATATCCGTAGATATCCTGGAGCTAGGTCATTTTCCTAGTTGGCATGGTGGACATTAGTTTTGGGCGGTTATTTTCTATGTCTGTGGTAGGACTAGACTGTGTAGCAAGGCAGCAAGGCAGCAGGGAAACAAAAATTAGCATCAGAACCAGGTACTTTGTCAAGTTATGTAATTATTTCTTTCTACCATGAAATTAGTATTTGTTTATAAATCTAAGTTACTAAGGTTTTTGTTATAAAAATCAATATTATGCTATGATGTTATTGTCTCAGTTAGGAAATAATTTGCTTATGAATATAAATGATGTTTAGAAATATTAGGCTGTTAGATATGGTATCAGAGCATCTTAGTTCGAAATCTGGGCCTAAGGGCCAAAACCCGGAGTGTTAACTCCAACCATGCTTAAACTATAAATAAAACACATTCAGTTTGATCTGATATGACTGATGCAGTAACAGAAAATACACTCAGGATAGTACCCCTGCATGACCCAAGCAAATAAGCTCATATATCTCAGGCAACAACTTTAGACAATACTCATTAACTGGATCATGAATGGATAATACAGTCCTGGTTTGAATATTCAAAGGAACGCCCTTTTAAAATAGCAGTATTGAACCAGATAGATGAAGGATCACCTCCCATAAAATGGATGTTAAAGCTTTTAAGCACGAAAAAGAGAAGTGATAACTTAAATTACATGAGCATTATGTGTCAATGAGGCTACGAATAGTATTAGCATCTAAAAATTGATGAAAATATCGAGGAAAGCTTCTATCGAAAGCCTAAAGTTGGGAAAATTTAAATGACTATAGGAACTGCACTAAATAAAATGCAATAGGACATTGCAGGACCTCGAAAAGGCCTATTTTACCTTGAACTTACCTAAATGAGGAACTGCCAATGCGTAGAAGAAAAAGGTGATTCAGAGGACTTATATTGCGCAAGAAGTATGTAAATTACTTGCCTGTGTTAACCCCGACAAATCATAAATAACGTAAAATTTCAAGAACAGTAGAACAATACCAAATTTAACCTCGCCAAAGAGAGTAATTTTCACACCGCGTAAAGTTTCGTACAACTGATCATTATCCCCAAAAGAGAACAGATCTACGCCATCGGATCTCGAACGAACTCCCGTTAGTCATAAGATTCAGAAAAGTTGCGCGAGGTTTAAGCCCTAGCGTGCATAGGAGGGGCCATCGAGAAATCTGGGTCATCGGGGTTTTTGAAGATAAGGAAACTGCGTCGCCGGGAATCGTGATCGGCGATATCCCGAAGGTGACGTAAGCAAGGTGGGACCCCTAGAGTCAGAGTAAAGGACAGGTGTCCATCATAGGGAAGAGTCAAGAAATCCATGGGAAAATCCCGATACAATCAAAGCCATCCATCTGTGGGACAGGTGGCAACCATCAAGAACCCATCGAAAAATCAGGAATCGATGTATCCAGGATTTCGTGGACACGAAACTTTTGCATTTCGAAACTGCGAAGTCCAAAACCTCGAAACAGTGAGAGGCGATAAGGACCGTCCATCATTTCGGACACGTGTCAGAACCTAGGAGAGAGTCGGGAATCGGGGAATTGGAGTATTCGGGCACACAAAAATCATGTCACACGGAATCGCGAAACGCGATTTCCCGACGAGATATGAACCATTCGTTTGGTGGACAGGTGTCAGCAATCTAGGCAAGGTCGGGGATCGGCGTATCGGGGTTTTCGAGACCACGGGATGCTCGCAGGTTGGAGTCACGATCTGTGATATCCCAACGAAAGTTCTGAACCGTCCATCGGAGAGGACGCGTGGCATGAGATCCTCAAGAGTCGGTGTTTGGGGGCATCGGAGTTTTCAAAGGTGAAGAATTCGTGCAACAGGAAATCGCGATCTGCGATTTCCCGATGAGATCCAAGTCGTTCACTTCGAGGACGTGTGTCCCAGGATCTGAAGGAGTTGGGATTCAGTATTTCGAGGCTTCAGCGTACAAAGGAACTGATGCATTGGAAATCATGATTTCGCGATACCCGATAGAGCTCACACGTGCATCGGGGATCGGGAAATCGAGACTCCTAAGGACATGCGCGCATTGACATCGCAAACGCCAAAACGTTGAAATCCCGATAAGGTGACACAAGGCCACGATTACGGAGGCGTTCATGTGGACCAAGCTTGTAGCAAAGGGGCTAACGAAAAAGGGCCTATCGGGAAAGTTGAGCACAAAATCCCGATAGAAAAATATGTGGCCACGGTCTTGTGAACACGGTCATATAGACCAAGGTTTAGTCAGTAAGGGGCTAGCTCTTATAAACTAAGCCCATCGCGAATTGGGAATTGGAGAGGTAAGGGGATCGTGACAACAAAAAGTCCGAAACCCCGAACTCCGATATAAAGTCGGGGATAAGCCACGATAGGTGCAGAGACCGTGATGAGGAAAGATAAGGCCTGTGGATTGAGGCATTCGACAGTGAATTCCGGAGGAAATTCCAAAGAGCCGCTTAGGCTCAGCCGATGAAATTGAATGATCCAATATACCTATAAAACTATATATATATTTACATGTATAACTACATACATATGCATAGATGAACAAATTTATAAAGATAAACGAAATAAATTGAAGGGAGAGCACCAAAATCCGTACAGAGCTGGAATTACAAGAAAAACATTTTGTTCAAAAGAGAAATCACCATTCTTTACCACAGCGTAAGGAAAGTTTGTGCAATTTCTTAATTTGATTAACCCGCATTCTTCGCGAAGGTATTGAAACTATGCACAACTGGCGGACTGAATCGTACCTCTTACCATAGTTGAGGGCAAGCTCCGCAATGCGTATAGACAGGGGGATGATTCCCAATATTTCAGAGAGACTGGACTCCAGGTTCTGGATCTTGTCAGTGGCCATATCACTGCACTCGGTTACTGTAAAATGAAATGGAGCACATACAACAATACCTAGCACTAGCAAGGTGCTCTGAACAATGATGAGGATGTAAGCCATGGCAAGGGAGATTATGGAAACCTCGGAGAAGAACAGAGGGCGATCTGTGGTAAACAGAGATTGATTCCAGGCAAGTCCCAATGGATGGGAAAGTGAGACAGAGGAAGGACGCGTAGAGAGTTGAAAGGAGCTGACAGGTGTAGGATGTTGAGGTAAGATACGAAGGAACTTGAGGAAGCCAGATGAGCACGTGGAACCCATGCGCGCCCGAACCCATGGGAGAACGTTTAATCATTTTATATGTATAGTTTAAAGTGTTAAACAATTAAAAATAAATTAAATAAATTCGTATAAATAATTTATATAGATATAAAAGACAAGATAATTTTACTTAAATTTAAGCTAAGTTAAATTAGTATAATAATATTCTTTTTAAAATTAGTTATTGAATTAAATGTGAGGTTATCCTACCTTAAAGATATTTAATAATGTTGAGACTTAGACTGGTGGCGCATGCACTAGGAAGTGACGAGTAAATCACAAGGCCAATGTAATCACAGGGCGAGGGAACCAATAATTCTTTTTGCAAGAACGAACAAACCAAGCTTAGATGCTTAAACCTGACCCAAACTAAGCCAATTCCCCTGATGGAGTAATGTCTGTTTACAGATAAGTAAAGAAAACTTACGCCCAACCCTGTTTCTAAGTTTGAGTAGCACCAATATGAAACGTCCTTAAACTCACCCAGACCACTCTGGGGGTGATGCAGGTTAAGTCATACAAGATGGACAGGACTTGAGGGGGTCGAGGAAGGGGAGCATCGTCACGGGCACCACCGACGCCACCCACACCATCACCACCACCGACACCACCACCACCACCACCACCATCGCCCAAACTAGCCCTCATACTACGCTCATTGGAAGCCATTAACGATACCTTAAAGGGACGCCAACTAGCAGGGGCTGAAGTGGAACCCTCACCATCTGGAACCAGTAATCCAGAAGCCTCAAGGAACTCAAGGGGAGAACTTCCACCTGGAGACATCACGCGAGAGTTACAGAAGATCAAACTTCTGGAGTTTTCTGGAGGTCGCACCAGTGAACGCACGGAAGCGTGGTTTGAAGGCATGACAAGGTGTTTTGCCTTAAGGGACTATACGTCCAATTCCAAGGCCAAGATTGCAATTTTCCAGTTAAGAGACAGCGCCTTGAACTGGTGGGGAAACTTAGAAAGACAACTACACCGTACCCCAGACACAGTATCTTGGGAAATTTTCGAGGAAAGGTTCTGAAAGAAATATCTACCAGCATACTATGAGGAACAACAGGTAGGGGCATTTCATGCCTTAATACAAGGGAATAGAACCGTAGAAGAATATGAGATCAGATTTATGGAACTGGTCAAATATGTGTCGTACATGGATACCGAACAACGACAGGCTGATCGCTTTGTTTATGGACTGAACTCTAAGATAAGAGCTATGCTAAGGATGTGGAAGCCATCTTCAGTAGTAGAGGTGGTAGAAA
Organism: Picea mariana; assembly: GCA_032191745.1. Lineage (NCBI taxonomy): Eukaryota > Viridiplantae > Streptophyta > Pinopsida > Pinales > Pinaceae > Picea > Picea mariana. The sequence continues at coordinate 149,348 of JASDQU010104239.1, read as the reverse complement.
GTGCACGTTATGTAGAAGAACACATGAACTTAACAGGGGGTGCAAGGTCGACATTTCCACATCGCCCAGGATTCGTAGGAAAGACCCCAAGGACGTTTTCAAAGGGAGGGGGCTCAAGGCCACCACCTTATAGTAACAGAGGCATACCAAGGACAGTAACTGCAGGGATTTCAATGGCAGCTAGTGCTGCGTCTCATTCATCACCAATAGTGCAGACAGGCCCATGACAATCGCAAGGAACAGCTAGTAGGGGCAGGGGTTCCAGGGGGAGGAGCTCATTTCAGGGACCATCACATAACAGTGCACCGGTTCCATCTCATATTACCCGTTGGAGGTGCAAAGGACCCCATTACCAGTGGGACTGCCCGGAGTTACAACAAGGGTTTATACATAGAGAAGGAAAGGCACCAATGGGAAGATCAAGTAGCAGACACAAGATTTATGCAGCGGTTAACAACCGCCAGGCTGAACATCAATCCACAGTAGTGGAGTCATCAGGTACGCTAAATCATGTTAATGTTAAGATTTTATTTGATTCTGGTGCGACAGATAGTTTCATTTCACCATCTGCATTAGAGAAGAGTGGGCTAGCAGCCTACGAGCACGATGATTTTAAACAAGTCGACATGGCTTCGGGGGAAAAACAAGCTGTAGGACCTAGTATCGATAATTGTGTAGTAGACCTAGGAGTGTGCACTACCAGGTTGAAGGTATACGTCACTGCCCTTGGGACGTATGACCTAATCATTGGGATGGATTGGTTAGCGGCTCATCGAGCTTTGGTAGATTGTTTCGCAAAGAGGGTACTTTGTATTGATGATGAAGGAAGACCAATAGA
>JASDQU010104239.1:89271-126720 GCA_032191745.1 Picea mariana | reverse complement strand
CACCATAACAATGCCAAAGATGATCATCCGCAAGTGTAGCGCCTCAACTCCAAGAGCTAATAATCCAAGACAAAAGACTAAAAAGAGATCTCTCACAAGAGAGTGAGTTGTGTTATGTTTGAAATGAGAGGCAACGTCCTCTCTTTATATCATCCAAATGACCTTTAATTACAAAAATAGGTCATTAAAACAGCTGACAAGGATGACTTAACAATATTACATTATTTGTCACATTAAATGCTAAAATGTCAAAATTATGAGCTAAAAGGGAGACGTCAGGCCCCTCTGAGGGAGACGTTGGTCCTTTTTGGGCAAGATCAACATTGAATAGGAAAAAAGTTGGCCCCTCTAGGGCTCCTGCAAGATGCCACATGTGCCAAATGGTCCAAGCACATTGCCACATCCTCCAGAAAACGTCCAACCTGCCCTGGGTGGTGTCCTGTCCATCAAAAGCCATCATCTCATTTGCAATGGGTGATCCCCCTAGGCTGGGCTCTGCCAAAGCGTCCTGGGTGAGGACGTCCTTCTTCTTCTTCATGCAAGGTCTCATCACAATGTTTTCCTACCTCTGCCATCCCATCAACCATCTAATGGGCTCTTCAGCCCCATGGAGGTCCAAACTTATCATATCCCCATGTGTACCAGTCCACTGGTACCTGTCCACCGGGTATGGTCCTGCACATCAAAGACTATGCCCTCCATGGGCTCATTAGTCCTAGGGATCATAGCAATGCAAATCATATTTCATCATTAAAGTTATAAAATACATGCATGAAATCCCTAACATATTATCTAAGAGCTCAAAGATATTACACAGATCTACTATACAAAGCTAAAGAAACCGATAGAACAACCTATTGGGCTAACACCCACAAGAGATGGAAAGTTTCCTCAAAAGATCATTTAATCCATGTTTTATGAGATGATATGGTTTTAGGGATGTCCAGTCATAGTAAGACCAAGGGCAGGTGTTGTCTGTGGGTGCCTTTGTATGAGGTGAGCTGTACCCATCATGGATGCATTTTTTCCAAGCCCTTTATTGCCTTTATCTTTTTATTTTATTGCTTTTCTTTCTTTTTTACTTCAAGGTCTAACCAGAGGACACTGCCTTGGCTTGGTGACCAGAGCTAACAGTGTTACCCACTGGTATCTTTGCAGAGATGATATGGTTGGCTCGTGATGAGACCCCCTTTCCCTTGGCCATGCAACCAAAGGTCACTGCCCTGGCGTAGTGACTAGATGATGGCAATGTCATACTGCTGGATACTTATGAACATAATGGGCCGGCTCGTGATGAGACCTCCCATCCTCTTGGTCAGGTCTTGTTTTATTATTTTCTTAGGGTCCCTTTAGTTTCTTATCGAGAGGCTTTTTACTGCCTTCTCGGGGATCCCTTGGTTAAAGCATCTCTAGGTTTTATTTCCTATCCCTTTTATCTTTTACCAGCTACTTTTACCCCCTAGGCCTTTATCCCCTTATTCCCACAAGACAAAGTGTAACCCTGAAAGGTCATCCTAATGGCCGGACTAGGGGAATGGGATGGATGTGCGGGGTATAAGATGTAAATATGATAAAATGGTTGGAGTGGACGATGGCTCTGCAAATCCCCTTTGGTGGCGAACCAAAACCCATGAATATCAACTTGCTAAGTCACCCCATCAATCACCCCAATAGTGGTCAAGTGGATTAGTGTAAGATCCAAGCAGTCGTCAGAAATGAAAGGAACCTAATGCATATATAAGAGGGTTATAACGATCAAATATGACACATACCATGATACGTTGGACCAATTACCTCATGGAGAAAGATCCCTCTCTGATGCAAGTCCAAGCCAGTGGTGATGGAAGCTGCTACTGCTGACAGGACAAATTTGGTGAAGAAAAAGAAAGATGCGTCCTCCAGGACCATGCTCAAGTCAATCCTTCTCTCAGTACTCCATGTCTAGGACCTGTGGGCCTCGAGACATGATCTCCTAGTTATCCCTAGATATCGTGGATAACACATCCAAAGAGACGATTGGTATGGTGTTGGTTCAAGAGGATGGTGAGCTCCGTGAGCACATCATTTACTATCTTAGTCGAAACTTACTCGACCCTGAACTCAAATATTCTCATGTTGAAAAGATAGCTTTGGCTGTCATTCACGCAGTTCAGCGATTGCGACACTATATATTGACTTGAAAAACTAATATGGTTGCCGATGTAAATCCATTTAAATATGTCCTTACTAGGTGTATCATAGGGGGAAAACAAAATAAATGGATTGTCATTTTACAAGAATTTGATCTCAATTTTTCCTCTGCAAAATCCAAGAAATCGCTAGTTTTTGAGGAGTTAATATACAACTTCCCTCGGTTAGATGAGGATGTTATTCATGTTGATTCATTTTTGGATTAAAACATTTTCCTTGTCTCATCGCCAGACTCATGGTATGGAGATATTTTTTTCTACCTTCAAACTTTGAAGTTCCCTAGGAATCTCTCGAGAGATGACCGATGACATATATGATACCAAGATAGGCACTACCTTATAGTTGGTGAAAATCTGTATCGTCGAGGAGTAGACAGTATATTGCATCATTTCTTGACTCACGAGGAAGCTGAGTATGTTCTAAATGACTGCCACAGTGGGGCTTCTGGTGGTCAGCTATTCGAGCTTGCAACAACCCAGAAAATTTTGCAAGCGGTTATTTTTGGCCGTCTAGTTTTAAAGATTGTGTCAAAGCAATTAAGACTTGTCACCCCTTCTAGGTTTTCACTTGGAATATGTGCTCGCATCCAGCCCCTCTCTATCCAGGCGTTATCCTCGATCGCTTCACCAAGTGGGGGGTGGGATTTGTGGATTGCAATCCAACTTTGGCTGGGGGGCATAAACACATTATCATGGCTGTAGAATACTTTACTATGTGGGCCAAGGCCATTCCCACAATTAAATATGATGGTAAGACTTTTGAATTTTTTGTGTTCAATCAAATTACATCCATGTTCAGAATCTCAATTGAGATTGTCACCGATCATGGCAATCACTTTCATAATGAAATGATGAAAGAATTACCATCGAAAATGGGGTTTAAACATGGTAATTCTTCCCCTTACTACCAGTAAGATAATGGAAAAGTAGAGGTCGTGAACACGACTCTGAATACCATATTACATAAAACTATTAAACAAAGAAATTATGACTGGCATATCATGCTTTATCCAACACTTTGGGCATACCAAACCTCGGTTAAGACTTCCACCGGTTTTTCTCCTTTCCAGTTAGTGCATGGTGTGAAGTCGATCCTACCTATTGAATGTGAAATCCCTTCTCTTAGTTTGGAATTTGCACTCCTACCTGACACTTTCAATATCGAACAATGTATCGTACACATAGAGACTCTATATGAGAAGCGTTGAGATGCTTCCATGACTATCGAAGAAAATACAAGACGTGTCAAGGTCCATTATGATAAGTATGTATATCCTTGATAGTACATTGAGGGTGACTTGGTCCTTCTATACGACCAAGACAAAGAACCACTAGGGGCTGAAACCCATGTGGCATGGTCCCTATATCGTGCGACATGTCTTAGAAAAAGGATCCTATAAATTAGAATATTATTAAGGGAATATGTTGGCTGAGCCCAGAAATGGAGTCTACTTGAAAATATATTTCACTTGAGACATAATATTGGGCATACCTGTATGTATACTAATGCATTTTAGTGTATATATATTTTCCCCTTTTTTCATCTTCAGCATGCTTATCAAGTTTTCCCTTGGTTGGGATATGTCAATGGAGTCCTTAGTATACTTAGGATTCACAGATGTGGCCAGTCGTCATACACATAACTTTTCTTCCACCGCTTGGTTTCTTTACTCACCTGAGGTTCTATTGGTGTCCTTAGGTGCTGTTTTCCTAGGGCCATTAATGAATAATGTGGCTGAATATAGCGTCGTTTTAGAATTTTTGTGAGATTCCATTTCACATTATATTCTCTCTTTAGAAGTTCGCTTGGACTCCCAATTAGTAGTATGTCAGTTGAATGACAGTTAATGTGTGTGAGACCCTACTCTACTCTGACGATTCTTATGAGTACGACTTTTGGAACGACATTTTGATTTTATTACTTATCGTCACATACCTAGAAGTTCTAATTATGTATGTGATGCATATGCTAATTTTGTTTTAGATTGGCATTTGTCACATAACCAAAGCAATGAAAACACATTCATCAATGTACACATTGTAATATAAGTAAATTTGAAGAGCAATGTTTGTATATATTTCATCTCTCCAAAAAATATGGTGTTATAGTACAAAATTGGGGCTCACACCCTCAAAATACATATACAGTCGATCATACAATAATCACGACATCTACGCCTATGGAACCAGATGTGTGTCATGATAGCATACTATGGAATTTTTGATATGCCGAAAGAGATGTACCCAAGCAAGGGGCACACCTACCACCTTTTGATGCATCGCCTCTCGCAGATCCTCTACCTGAACCATGTGAATCCTTTGCATAAAATGATATAGGTTTCCCTGCACATGTTGAGGCACTCTATCAACATCCCCTCCCACTGGCTCATCTCCCCTGTCCCTCCACCAGTGTCATGGAAGTCCTTCTGTCCATCGTGGACCCACGTCAGTGTCACATACATGTTTATTTAGTACTTGAAATCATACAAAAATATTTTTTTTTTTCTTATACAAAAATAAAAAAAAATTAAATATTCAAAAAAAATTTCATACCTATGTCTTTGTAGGTGGAACCTGGTGGTAATGACATGTCTGGTTCTCCTCTGAATTCAATCCTTGCATAAGGGTAGTCCTCCAGAGCTATCACCTGCTAGCTCCACCAGAAGAAAAACTCGTCGTTGTAGGGTGTTGGAACCCTACCACCTCTCTTCTGCCTCATCACCTTGGTCCACCATGCCATGGTTGGATCGCGAGGTTCATGCAGAACAATATTGCATCTGGGGCCTAAGCCTAGAACCTACTCGAAGAAACAACTAGATAAAATAGATGTGAACCCTAAGTTTCTCTTTCTACCTAGTTTGCAGTCTGTCAGCTGGCTCTTCATGTTGGCTAGTAGTGAGGTGCACCAGTCATAAACCATGGGTCGTAAGAACTCCACTGAATAGAACATAAGTGGCCTTGATTCCTGGTGCAAAGAGGTTAACCCTATGATCCATTTCCACACTAGGACAAATATATTGAAACTTAGATTGTTGATCTCTTTGATCAGGAATTGGCTCCCTACCTTATATGTCCCTACAATGCAAGGAGTGGCTATGTATTCCTCTATGTTCATTTCTATCCCAACTCCCTGGGATTTTAGGTTGACCACATCACCTCGACGTGAAAATATTTTCAAGAAGTATATTTCCTCAACTTAAATTCTCAATGGTTGTCCATGAAGGTTGAAGGTCTTTGTATCCGGATCCCAGTAGTTCACTAGCATCTGGAGCAGTCTCACTTGAGCCCTCATACCTTTCAGAGAAAAAAACTTGTATAGCCCACACATTATTAAATCCATCTGCCCCCCTAGATCTCTATCCACTACAACATCCATATCTTCATTCTCTCTTTCTCTCCACTCTAGCACCATCCTGCAAGACTAAAGCCATTTTTTGAGTTAGTAACATTTAAAAAACCATATTCAAGGACTTGTACACGAGCTACCATTTACAGAATCCACTATAGGTCTTCTTATATGCTAGATGTTTTGCAAACAGTGGCGTATAAGGCTTTGTATACGTGACTCGATGATCTACAACCCTTGAATACCCTAGTTTCTAAGTTGCGCCTAAAAATTCTAAACAAAGGAGACATAATTTCAAATATTAATCCACTAGAAATAAAGAGAGGAGCAAGATGAATTACCTGGTCTAGATGGTTGTTTATTATTTCACTCATGGATCCCACAATAAATAGTTGAATTTGAGAGAAATTTGTTACAAAATGAACCATTTGGGTAAAAAATACAAATCGTATAGTAAAATTGTTTTTTTTTACTATTTATAGAAAACTTTTACCCACTTTGCATATTGTTTACTAATATTTTGGCCTAATGGACTAATACGACGATGGATGGAGTTTGATTTGGTGGTTTTATCTAGGGATTCTTGTGGTTTTTAGCGCCATGTCACCCCTTCATAACTTTGGATAGGTATTTTCGCCAACCAACATATAGGATAGGTCATCAATCCATTGTGCACATTTGCATCATCCTATGATTGCAGTGTTAAATTTGGCAGCATTGACGGTCATTCTCCAATGAGAGGCCATATGGTCCACCCTGAGACTATCCAGGGTGATTTGGAGAATCAACGAGTCCTGTGAGGTATTGAAAAAATCCAGGGGGAACGTACAACCTCTATGAGTCAATCCGAAAGTTAGGATGAACAAGATGCTATGTGAGTCTAATGCAAAAGTCAGGGGGAACGTACAACCTCTGTGAGCATAGACAATCTAGTGAAAAAGTCAGGGGGAATGTACAACCTCTGTGAGCATAGACAGATTAGTGAAAAAGTCAGGGATAACATACAACCTCTTTGAGCCCTGAGAAAAATTCAAGGGATCTAGCAAAAGTTAGTTTGAATATAAAATTCCTATGAGATAGAAACAAACAATATTGCAAATATTTCAAATAATATAAATGTATTGATCTAGTGCGTTGGCATGTGTAACATTATCCATCATGAAGAGAATTTCCAATTGCCTTGTAAAGATTCAAGTTGTAACTGAAGTCTTAATTCTAGTTCTAGTTTAGAACTAAAAGTGTAATGTAGAGTTGTAACTGAAGTCTTAAGTCTAGTTCTATTTTAGAACTAAAGTGTAATGTTGAGTTGCAACTAAAGTCTTAAGTCTAGTTCTATTTTACAACTAAAGTGTAATGTTGAGTTGAAACTAAAGTATTAAGTCTAGTTGTATTTTATAACTAAATTGTAATGTTGAGTTGCAACTAAAGTCTTAATTCTAGTTCTATTTTCTAACTAAAGCATACTAGTCTCAAGTCTAGTTCTATTTTCGAACTAAAGTATAATGTTGAGTTTTAACCAGTATCAAGTCTAGTTCTAAGTTCAAACTAAAGTATGAAGCTGAGTTATGATTAACTCATGGAAACATGTTACTATTTCAAGCCTCTCCTCTTTCCCTCTTCATCCTATATAAGCAGAGGTCAACCCCTCTCTTCAACACAGTTTTGAGATGTAGGTTAAGGGTGAAGCAAGAGAGTCACACATCAGTGATTATGAGGCAGCATACCAAAGAAACATATCAATGTTGTATATCAACAATAGATGCAACATATCACAGGTGTATTTCAGAAAGGTATTTTAGGTCTTTGTCAGGTCAGATTCATCTTGGCAACCTCTTTAAGAGCAAAACATTCATGGTGGATATTTCTAAGAGATCTTACATTATTAATGAAATAAAGAAATATTGTTTGTTGGGGTTTTCCTCCCTATACATGGCTTCCCGAGGGTATATGTGTTGTTGATGTCCATTCTTACTCATATACATATTTATTTCTATTCAATTATGATTTGGTATTGCTGAAATATATTAAGACGGAATCAAAGTGTTGAAGAAAATCAAAGAATTAATCCACATAAGAAATCAAGCTCATAATTTAACATGGTATCAAAGATTAGCATGTGTTAAATGTGTTGAAGTGTAGCAGCAGGTACACACAGATCTAGGCTAGCTTGATTAATTTTCCAGTGTGAGGTCCATGGAATCCTCCACTTCAGTCAGGGCGGATGATAGGCTCGAAGGAGCTACCAACTTCAATGTGTGGAAGCTCCGGATAACAAATATCTTGCAAAAGCATGATATTGAGTAGTATGTGACAACAGTGGTGGAGGAAACCATGAATAATGCAGCAAGATAGGCCTTCAGGAAGAGTCAATCAAAAGCCAAGCAAATCATTTTTACCTAGTCAAAGATAGTATAATTCCTACAATGACTTCGATAATGACAACCAAGGACTTTATGGATACCTTGGTGAATATGTATGAGAAACATGCTCCAAGTTAGAAGAGGACACTTAAGAAAAATCTTAATTATTTGAATATGGAGAAAGGTGAATCACTGGCATCTTTCTGTTCCATGATAGCCCAAATCAAAGATCAAGTTTTGGTCAAAGGGGTGACAAGGGATGATGATGATTTAGTGTAGGCCAATTTTGACGGTCTTCCTTCTTCATGGGGAACCTTCTTGTCCATTGTAAGTGGGAGAGAGATTCATCCCATGTTTTAGAGGTTATGGCACATTTTCCTCCAGGAGGAGAGTCGCACAACTATCAGGAGCGAGCCAACAAAAGAAGAGAACACCACTTTAGCATCAAGATTCAACGGAAAGAAGAATGGCACTTTCCAGAAAGGCTCTCAGAGGAAGCCAAAAACCAAAGCTACATTCAAAGGTAAGAATATTGATACATCTAAGATCAAATGCTTTAGTTGTAATAAGTTAGGTCAATTTTCTAAACATTGTTGGTTTAGAAATAAATATCCAAGGAAAGGGAAACATCATGCCTCAACTGCTGAGGATGATGAATCTAAAAGAAATAAAAAAATTACTTCTAATGAGAAAGAAAATAGAAAAGAATATTACTTGGTTTCTTCCTTATCCAGTTCAATTTCTATGGGGCCGAAAACTTGGTTAGTAGATAGTGGTGCATCAAAGCACATGACAGGGTACAAGGATATCCTCTCAGATTTCGAGAAAAAATATTTTCCAGTGTAGGTCAAGCTTGGAGATGAAAAATGTTACAAGATAGAGGGAGTAGGCTCTATCTCCTTCATATTGGAATATGGGGCTAGACTTCATGTTGATGAAGTATTATATGTTTCAGGGCTCAAGAAGAATCTACTATCAGTTGCAACCCTTGAGGAAAAGGGATATTGGGTGATATTCAAGGACATGAAGGCACTACTATGGGCTAAAGGTAGCCACTTAAGTACAACGGAACCCATTGGAACTCGTAGTGGAGGAATGCACGTCATGTCAGGATAGTCAGTTCAGGCATTGGTTCATGATGCCACTAGCTCTAGCGAGTTGTGGCACATAAGACTTGGAAATCTTCATTAAAAATATCTTCCATATATACGGAACATGGTATGTGTCATGCCCTCTATTTCTCTTAGTAAAAATGAGATTTATAATGGAGGATTGCCAGGTAAAAATATAAAGAAATCATTTCCTAGTAGTGACAACAGAGCTTAGGGAATTTTTGATCTGGTTCATTCTGATGTATGTGGTCCCATGTCATCTCCCTCACTCAGTGGGTTTTTGTATTATGTCATTTTTATTGATGATTACTCAAGAAAATGTTGGATATATTTTCTTAAATCAAAAGTGACACATTTGATAAATTCAAAGACTATAAAGCCTTTACTGAAAAACAGACACGCAAACACATCATAATCCTTAGAATAGACAATGGAGGAGAGTTTGAATCTCTTCAGTTTAAGTATTTTTTCAATTCAACAAGAATCAAGAGACAATTGGCCATGCCCTATAGCCCTCAGCAAAATGGAGTTGTTGAGAGGAAAAATAGGACAATTTGTGAGGCAGCGAAAGCAATGTTTTTTGACCAGGATATGCCAAATTCTTTATGGGCAAAAGCTACCTCCACTGTCGTCTATATTCAAAACATGTGTCTACATGCTATCTTGAAGGACAATACTCCTGAATAAGTCTTCTCAGGGATCAAACCTGAAGTAGGCCATCTAAGGATATTTGAGTGTCTTGTGTATATTCATGTCCCTAAGGAAAAGAGGACAAAGATGGAACCCTCAGACAAGAAAGGGTTTTTTTTGGGGTACAGCGAGAACTCTAAGGTTTACAAGATTTATGTACCAGGTCAGAGGAAAATAGAGGTAATAAGATATGTGACTTTCCATGAGGAATCTTCATTTAAGAAATCTAGATAGCTTCAGCAGGAATCAAAAGCAGTTCAACTAGCTTCAACCTCTTCTGAAAATGAAGAGTCAGATGATTAGAGGGAGGAACCTCATGAAGGGCCAAGTAATGAGTCCCTAGAACCTATTGAAGTGTTAGAAAGAACTCTTGAAGTGTTGATATTATGGTAGATGTGGGAGGTATTTACCTCCACATGTGAACCTGGTGAGAATAGAATAATACAGGAAGCAAGAAGAAGCCCTAATGAGTTGGCTAATAACCCTAGAAGACTTTTCAGCTCAAGAAGATAATTTATATTAGGTTATTATCCTCCAAAAGAAGAAGTTGACCAAAAATAATAATAATATACTAAATAAAAAGATACCCAGAATAAGAAGTTGGCCCCAGTAAGTCTGCCAGAACCACTATAAATACAGGGTGTCAGTCTCTCATTTGACACATCTCAGTAGTTGTAGAGAGCCAGTTCTGCGCAATGAATTTGCAGTTTTGTGCACAGGTTTGGAGGAGAGCTGCTGGTGCAACTGCTACAACTAGCAGTTACGTTTTGGCTTGGACTATCTCTTGGCTAGGGCTTGGAACATCTGATCAACCTTTGTTAATGGGCTATCCTTGGGGAAAGGTGTGCTACCCTTTGTATGGCTATCTAGCCTAGGGTTTTCTTTTGGAATGATTCTCTGTCAAGGTTAAGGTGCTCGTAGGGTGGCTTCATCCTATGGTTGGGTGACAAGGGTATTGTTAATGGTAAAATGAGCACACATCCTTCATATTCTAACATGAAGAACCTCCAACCAAAAGGAATATAGGGTGGCTTAAAGAAATAGTTCAGGAAGGAGAAAGGATAACTACTCTGAAAGGAACTTTCAGGGAAAGGAAGAGGCCTCATAGGTTTGGAGGCTATGTTTCACTGATGAGAAACATTAGCGATGTCAAACCTTATTCATTTGAAGAAGCAGATAAATTACAAGTATGGAAGGATTCCATGCTTGAGGAATACAGATCTATTATAAAGAATAATGTTTGGGACATTGTGTCGAGCCCAAAAGACAAATCAATGGTTTCTTCCAAATGGATCTATAAGATCAAACATGCAACTGATGGAAGTGTGGAAAACTTCAAAGAAATATTTGTATCCATAGTTTTCACTTAGAAATAAGGAATTGACTACGAAGAGAATTTTTCCCTTGTAGCTAGGTATACCTCCATTTGAACTATTATTTCATTAGCTTCCGTTCTTGGTTGGAAGATACATCATATGGATGTAAAAACAAAATTCTTGAATGGAAATATTGAACAAGAGGTCTTTGTGGAACAACCAAATGGTTTTGTACTTTATAACAAAGGCACTCATGTATGCAAGCTAAGGAAGGACTTGTATAGTCTTAGGCACGCTCCCAGAGTTTGGTATGACATGATTGATGGCTTTCTTAAAATCATGGGCTTTCAGAAAAGTGATGTTGATGCAAATATGTACTTCAAGGTAAGAAATAATGAACCTATTATACTAATCATGTATGTTGATGATCTCTTTATAACAAGAGATGACGGGATAATAGCCTGGTGTAAGAGGGAACTAACCTCAGAATTCAAGATGAAAGACTTAGGCTTGATGCATTACTTCCTAGGATTGGAAGTATGGCAAAGACATGGAGAGATATTTTAGGCACAAGGAAAATACATAGTGGATGCACTAAAGAGGTTTGGTATGATGGATTGAAAATCCATGTCTAATCCGATGGTTACCAACCTGAGGAAGCTGCATGATTCTGATACAGGTTCAGATTTGTTGGATCCCACCATGTATAGGCAGTTGATTGGATCACTAATGTACATGATCCACACTACGCCATATATATGCTATGCAGTGATTGTAATGAGTACGTTCATGACTCAACCGAGATAGATAAACTGGGTCGTAGCAAAGAACATATTGAGATATATTAGGGGGACCATTACTTGTGGTCTGAGATATACATCTAGTGGTGGTTTATTTCTGCATGGGTATGCAGATGCTGACTGCGTAGGAAGCCCAGTGGATTGGAAGAGTACTTCTGGATACTACTTCAGTTTAGGATTTTTTATGATCTCTTGTTCAAGCCAGAAGTAGGGATCCATTGCACAAAGTACAATATAGGATGAGTACATTGCAACAAGTGATGCTATCAAGGAAGGAGTATGGCTTAGAAAATTTGTTTTTGGGTTGTTTAGAGACAAGATCGAGATGACGGTGGTTCAATGTGATAATAAAAGTTGCATAATATTGACATAGAACCTAGTATTTCATGACAGGTCAAAACATATTTACATGAGGTATCACTACATCCGAGACTTGGTTCAGAGAAAAAATGTAAAGTTACAGTACATACCCACGAGCGAGTATGTAGTTGATATCCTCACCAAGCCTCTGACCTCGAGACAATTTATGCAACTGAGAGGCAAGCTTGGTGTGGCTAATAATGATTCCCTCGCTGAGAGGGAGTGTTAAATTTCACAGCATCGATAGTCATTATCCAATTAGAGGCTATATGGACCACCCTGAGGCTAGCCAGGGAGATTTGGAGAATCAACTAGTCTTGTGAGGTATTGACAAAAGATAGGGGGAACATACAACCTTTGTGAGTCAAACCAAAAGTTAGGACCAACAAGATGATATGTGAGTCTAATGAAAAATTCAAAGGGAATGTACAACCTCTGTTAGCATAGACAGATTACTGCAAAAGTTAGGGGGAACATACAACCTCTGTGAGCCTAGTCAAACCTTGTGATCCATGAGAAAAAGTCACGACATCTAGCAAAAGTTAGGTTGAATATAAAATTCCTATGAGCTAGAAACTAACAATATTCCTAATATTTCAAATGATATAAATGTATTGATGTAGTGCGTTGGCATATGTAACATTATCCACCATGAAGAGAATTTTGAATTGCCTTGTAAAGAGTCAAGTTGTAACTAAAGTCTTAAGTCTAGTTCCATTTTAGAACTAAAGGTGTAATGTTGAGTTGTAACTGAAGTCTTAAGTCTAGTTCTATTTTAGAACTAAAGTGTAATGTTGACTTGCAAGTAAAGTCTTAAGTCTAGTTCGATTTTAGAACTAAAGTGTAATATTGAGTTGAAAATAAACTCTTAAGTCTAGTTCTATTTTAGAACAAAAGAGTAATGTTGAGTTGCAACTAAAGTCTTTAGTCTAGTTCTATTTTCGAACTAAAGCATACTGGTCTCAAGTCTAGTTCTATTTTCAAACTAAAGTATAATGTTGAGTTGTAACCAGTCTCAAGTATAGTTATAAGTTCGATCTAAAGTATGAAGCTGAGTTATGATTAACTCATGCAAACATGTTATTATTTCGAGCCTCTCCTCTTCCCCTCTTCAGCCTATATCAAAAGAGTTGGAACCCTCTCTTCAACACATTTTTGAGATGCAGGTTAAGGGTGAAGAAATAGAGGTACACATCAGTGATAAAGAGGCAACATACCAAAGAAGCATATCAATGTTGTATATCAACAACAGAGGTAGCATATCAGAGGTGTATTTCAACAAGGTCTTCTAGGTCTTTGTCAGGTCAGAGTCATCTTGGCAAGATCTTTAAGAGCAGAACATTCATGGTGGAGATTTGTAAGAGATATTACATTATTAATGCAATAAAGGAAGATTGTTTTCTGGGGTTTTTCTCCCTGTACAGGGTTTCCCCGGGGTATATGTGTTGTTGATGTGCATGCTTACTCATCTATATAGTATTGTTATTCAATTATGATTTGGTATTGTTGAAATGTATTAAGTTGGAATCAAAGTGATGAAGAAAATCAAAGAATTAAACTGAATAATAAATCAAGCTCATAATTTGACATGCAAATCATATGCCTTAGGTACGAACCCATTTAGTAGCGACATGGAACATTCTTTATGTAATTAGAATTGTCATTATTGTATGGTAGAGACTTGCCAAACATGGGTGCCCTAGTTAGATCCTTTGTGCCATTAGGTTCCCATGCTTAGATTTTTGTCTTTAGGACTAGGAGTCCCTTATAACTAATACATGACTTTGTGTTTCAACCTCATTTCTTACTCGTAAGCATGTTGACCAATACCTAACAGGACTCTCAACGAGTTTGATTTAAGCTATTTTTTGAATCTCGCAAAAATGAAAATATTTTCGATTGAACTTGTATATTTCACACTCGTAAATTGGATTTGAAAGGAAATCTATTTGGTGTATGTTTACCCCTCTTTAAAACAAAGTAGACTAAATTCACAAAAAATGACATTTTTTGGCGTTAAGTTGTAATTGCATGTAATTCTCTTTCTTGCAGTATTGAGCCTATTTATGGTTCTCTCTTTTACATTATAATCCTATCACCTTAGCAGTTTTCCTCAACAACCAAGAATATCCTTTTTTATATGCCTTGCAGCTTGACACCCTATACCCCAAGAGGAAACATTCCCCCGACTGTCCATATCCTGCATGCACCTCCTTGCATTGAGCATAGGTATGTTCCACTGCTGAAACTAGTTGCTTACTTGCGACACTTGTTTCCTCCTCTATATCATATCATTCATTTGATTATGAAAAAACAAAAAAATATGGGTAGGAAAAAAATATTATCTTGTATTGGTAGAAGTCGTGTCATCTTTGAACATAGAACAAACTTTTGAGTCCACTTGTCATCAAAATTTTGGGTTTAGCATGACCTTAGGAAGTTGAGCTCATTACTTAGAGTTTACTCCCCTGATTGGTTACTCTTCCAGTCCCTATGGAGATTTTGATTGGTGCCTTCTGCATCACAAAGTTTCATCATTGATTCTATGCTACCAGAGTCTTCCATATGTCTCATGATCTTGTTCAAAGGATCTCTATCAACCTATGTCGACCATTCCTAAAAGCTCTTGAATTTTCATGTTGGCCATACCGTCAGTGTGTCTCCGAGTTACATGATGTTGTAGTACTATCATGCACCCTGGTCCTACTTTCATCATTGGTAGGTAACCTTGAACCCAATAGTCGAAATTTCATCATTAGTCATTGACTGTGGGGTTTCCCTTATGTTCGACAGCAAGATATATATTCACACATTGGGATTTGTGTAGTGTCTTGGATTCCAATAGCCTTATTGGTGGTTTCCTCACCTTTTTCATCATTTTTTCTTATTGGCTTCTATTCATAGGGTATTTTTCATGTAACACTTGCATCTGGAACATGTGAAAGACGCATAGGGTCGTTGGTTCGTGAACATGTTCTTCGTTTAATTTCCTCCAAATCACCAAGCTCCTTCTTTGTACCTTGTGCTGAATGATGAGAGATTCCTCAATGATCTCCTTTCAACAGGTCTCCTTCCATCGAATTCAATGCATCTATTCTGGAAATGAGGCCTAGAGTCCTATGAGTACCTAGAGGCTTGCAGTCATTAGTGGCAGACTCTCTTTCCATCAACAATTGGGAATACATCAATGTCTCATGTTCGATGGGATCTTCAAGTGTTCCACCTTGACACATTTATTCACACTTGTAAGAATGTAGTCGATGCCTTGATACCTACTTTCATTATTGGTAGGTTGTCTCGTGTTTGTTAACAGTATACCTTAATGACCGATAATCAAATAAAGTCTTATTGTGTTCGACCTAAACTCCTTTATTCACATGATGTAGACTTTCACCTTTGGTGGATAGTGTAGAAGAATTGAAGACATTAGTTCATAGTCACATCTTTCCTAAGATATTGCTATATTTCATTGGACCAATACCTATGTGACTTCAGTGATCATGGGAGATCAGATTGTACCCCATTGTATATAGATATATTTAGATTTATTTTGAGACGAGTTCTACTGGGCCTTGTTCGTGACTATGATAGCCTTCAGCATGTAGCCACTTTTGTATTTCCTATTTATGGTCATGGACAACTGTTTGTTATATTTTCAAATGGATCTGCAGTGTAATTAAAATTGGCAGCCACGTGTGCAAATTCAGTAAAGATTGTAATATTCTCATGAGAAACTAGTTTTTCTATTTGGGTATCCATTACTCCACTTATGGGTATTATAATGTATTTGGGCCATCACAGATACTCCTATGAACTCACACATTAAGGGGCATCTGTTATAGAAATATTTACCTTACTTTATGAAAATTTTCTCAAAAGGACTTTTTGCATTTCCCTATATAGACTTGAAGTCCCTTTATGCAGTTTCCAGAGCTAAAAATAGTTTTTTTCCACATATACATGCCCTAATTATTATACAACATGTCTATATGTAGGTTGCACCATTACAACCTGCGTACATCAAGGTTTGTGCACAAAATAAAAAAATGGTGTTGGGTTTCCATGTCACGTCACGAGATCCATGATCCTTGACCTTCCATATACTAGAAACATTCTGACTTGGCCCTTCAGTTCCATTTGAAGGATATAAATGGGCCATATCCAAGATATGGAAAAGAGGAGAATACTTCAACTTTGAGAGAAAAGTTACTATGGAGAAATTATTCACTTCATATTGAGTCTGCATCCCTTTATCCTTTTAAGTATGAACACATTGTTCATCCCCCAAGCTCTTCCCTACTTCATTGATAACCTCATTGTCTCTCTTATATGAGATTTCCTTTGGTGGAGGATTGAGGTGGTGGAGGCCCATCTGGAAGATACTTAGTTTCTTGGTTTTGAACCGTGTCGACACGAAATTTTGTAATTCATACACTTCTTATGATTACATTTTAATAGAAATACTCTTTTCTCATCCAATTAATTTCTTGTAAATATTTTAATTGTTATTCCATGGGCATATTTTTTTATGAATATTGATGGATTATGATATTGAATGTGCTAAATTTATATATTATCACCATATTCTTGTGTTTCTTGGTTGTTGAGGACAAGTTGTAGGTGTATATCTTTGAGTGAAGTGATCAACGATGGACTTCATCGAACATCTAGATGAGGTAGGCTTTTATCTTATCTTATTAGATATTTTTTTATATATCATACTTGATGTTAGAGTTGATTTTTGTAGTCATTTCCATCTGTTGTGGTTTACCCCATGCCATAGATAGATTTTCCTCGTAACAAGGAAGCTCCAACACCCAAATTCTGTGGCTACAACTAGAAGGAGGATCCAACCCCCTATGCTCTCTGACTAAAAATAGAAAGTGGCTATAACCACCTATCATTTCCCCATTTAGCCACCTTGAAATATAAGTAGAATGATGAAACCACTGTCACACTATCACTATGAGATATACTGTTGTAAACCTATACCAATTAATCTGCACCAAAAAACCTATAAAAAACTGTACCAAACAACCTATAATCAACCTATACCAATGACTTGTAAACAACCTATACTAATAACATGTGCCAACCTATACCATGCATCAACCTTTACCTCAACCTGTACCATAAAAAGGTGTATAAACCATGCACCAAACCTGTATAAATAAGATGTCACAACAACCTGTCCAGACAACCTATCTCATAAATATTATCAACCAAATCATATATACTGACCAAGATCAATAACCAAGACATGTACATCAACCAAGAATATCACAACAAATCATAATCATCACCAATATGAATATGTGATTCTAATAATATACCAAGACAAGTATGCTACATCATCAATAAACCATGTGTCAACAATACTACTAACAAGTGCCTCCAACCATGTACCAAGTATGTATCAATCATGCATCAACTACACATCAACTATGAATCATCAGAATGTACCAGCATCATCAACTATGCACTTGATGTATGTTCCAACTCATCAACTACCTGTCTCAACCATGTACCTCAACCATTGTTTGATCATTTTGTCATTGATGCCAAAGGTTTGATTGATTGATGTCAAAGGAGCCAAAGATTTGATTGATTGATGTCAAATGATTGATGTCAAGTGATTGATTTATGTAAAGGGATTGAGTGATGCCAAAATATTGATTGATTGATTAATTTATCAATGTATTGTCATAGAATAGTAATGTAATATGTATTTTCATTGATATGTGATGCATACATGGAGATGGATCGATGTGGTTTCATTGGTATATGATGAATAGTTGGATTGATGTAAAGATGAATCATTATTGTCTTCTCATGGTTGATAAGGTGTACAAATGGATGAACTCCAAAGTGATCCCCTTATGGTGAGAGCTCTCATGGGAATACACTTTGAGGTTGAGTTATCCTTGAAGTATGGTTGGAGATCCCATGCTAAAATGTGGAATAATGAGAAGAAGATCAGTGAAGTTGTTAGTGAAACTATCCTATATGGATAGTGTTTGTCATTCCATTTCCGGTGGTATGTGGAATGTCACATAACTCCTCATGGTCTGTGAGTTATGGCCCTACGAAGATTAAGGACCCTCATATGTTGGCTTGAAGCCCCAAGAGGTCAAAGAAGTCAAAGTTCTTGAAAAGAATAAATTATTATTTAAATGGTAAAGAAAAGTGACAAAGTCAAGGAGGATTATTTAAATAATAAAGTGAAGTGACAAAATCAAAAAACATTATAAAGTGAGGTGACAAAGTCAAGGAGGAATATTTAAGTGATAAATAAATGGAGAACTTTCTAATTATGGAAAGTGGTTAACCCTAAAAATGTGGAAAATAGGTTAAGTGATGTAGAAATAGGTTAAGTGACCTAGAAATGGGTTAAGTGACCTAGAAAGGGGTTAGGTGGCCTAGAAATGGGTTAAGTGACCTAGAAATGGGTTAAGTGACCTAGAAGTGGGTTAAGTGACCTAGAAGATGCTTCTAAGGAAGCTACTTAGAGAGTATAAATAAGAGGCAAGGGTCTCTTGTATAAAGCATCTCCTGTGCATCTCTTGAGCATGTATTGAAGAAGTATTCTGTGAGAGAGAGAGATGATTTGGAGGATCTCATGGATACATCCAAGTTTCGGTAAGTCTGAGATCATGACGACAAAAGTCTCAGAAGTTTAGAAACCCTAGTTTCTGAGGTATACGCGGGCTGCATTGAGACAGGGTGCATAGATACATGGGCTGAATGAGGACAGGGCATGTAGAATGGATGAAGTCATGTATACTTGTGTGTGAGATGGTTGTAGGCTCTTTAAGACTGAAGCTGGTTTCAGATATGCATTCTATGGGCTCATATCTACCTTAAAAACTATGGTATGGTTACATTGTTGTCTTGATGGATACTCTTGCTTGTTGTGTAGTGAATTCTCAAGGCATTATTGGTATGGTTGTTGTGATGTGGTTTGTATTGGTTTATGGAGTGAGAAACATTCTTATGATTCAATAATAATATGATTTCTATAGTATAATGGTTTCTAATACATGATGACTACCATTCATATTGTATGGTTGAGAAGCATGAGTAAGTTGTTGGAGAGATTGGATGTGTTGTGATTGATTATGGGTCATTTTGGACAGTGAAATACATAAGAGAATGTGATTGAAGGTTTTATAGGATCTGAGTTGATCTTGAAGAGGAAACCCTAACTAAATTAGATTTGATACAAAGGTTGTAGTATAGACTGTCCGCATACATACATGAGCTATATTACTGGTAGGGCATGTACATACATGTGTTTCACTACCGAAAAGTCGCGTACTTGTTGACAGATTGATATCTGTTGAGGATTGTTGCCTCATCTCAGTTGGTGTTGAGGGTGTAAGATGAGTCTTTCATTATAGTGTTGGTTCTCTTGTATAGTTGTACTCTATTAATTTGTTGCTGATAAACCCAAGGATTGTAGTCCGTAATAAAAAGAACATTGTACATACATAATGTGTTCTTTGTGTTCTTTGTGGTGATGATTTGTTGATGATATGTTGCTGATATATGTTGTTGATGTATGTTCACATTTAACTGGTTATAAATGACAACAATAAGTAATGAGTAAATAGTGATTGCTAACTAATGAGTATTGTGAAAGGAAATCTTTTGGAAAAAGATCCCTAAAATGTTCACCCCCCCCTCTCAGTGTAGTCGGTGTGTCCAACAACCATATACCAAATGCATATATGAATATAACCATCAAAATTTCTCTATCAATACATCACAGTATCCATAACAATATACCATAAACCCTTACATCAAACTATGTGCTATAACCTCACTTTTATGTAGCCTCAAGGATGTATCATTCATAACCCAATCTTATACCAAGATCACTAACAAGTGTCTTTCACAATGCACCACAAGATATGCCAGTAAATCAAACTAAGTGCACTAACAATATACTTCAATAGATACGCCTCAAAACCATTCTACAACAAGTCCTAAACTTGCAAGAGGGAATCCGACAAATTTACAAGGAAAACCCTAAACCAGATTGATAAGTTCAATACTACACATATGAAAACCATACCTTTTTTCTTCTTGTAGCGTTTTGTTGCCGCGAACCTGCTACCCAATTTTTCTACCACACTTTTTCTACCTCATTTTTTCTACCGTGATTTTTTTGCTGCACTTTTTCTACAACGTTTTTTTTGCTGCTATTTTTCTGCCACAGTTTTCCTGTCGCGATTTTCCTGGCACACTTTTTCATTCGCACTTTTTCTGCCACACTTTTCTTTATCAATAATACCTTCCCAAATAACCTTTCACAAAATAGATATTCAATGATATTCAATAGGTGCTAATGGGAGACCATTTCTCTCTTATTTATACTCTCCAAATAGCTTCATCTAGAAGTATCAACTTTTTTCCACTTAACCAATTTGTCCACTTAACTTAACCACTTTCCAGAAATAGCATGTTATCCTCTCTTAGTTGCAACTAAATTTATTATTTAATTAATTTATTTTTCAACGACTTTGACTTATCCATAAATAATAAACTCACCACTTCTTGTTCCAACCGATTTATTATTTAAATAATTTCTCTTTGCAACCATTTTGATTACTTTATTATTTAAATAATTTATCTTTACTCACAACTTATTGTTGCAACTAACTTTTCTATAATTAGTCAATTCATAAATTCTTTTCCCTTAACTCACTTCTTGTTGAAACCACTTTATTATTAAATTTATTTCTTGGTAAACCAATTTGACTACTCAATATTCTTATCACAACTACTTTACCATAATTACCAAACTCACAACTTCTAGTTGCAACTAATTTATTTTTAATTATTTTCTTAATGCAACAACTATACCCATGATTAACTCCTAGTTACCATTATTTTGACTAGTACACTTCTTCTAGGAGCTTCTAGAATAATTGACTTTTTTTTACCTTCTAGGGGCTTCCAGATAACTCATGAGAGTTATCCAACTTCATATGGCCATATCTCTCTAACCGTGAGGATTTATGTGACATTCCACATATCACTGGAAATGGCATGACATATACTATCCATCTAGAATAGTCTTATTTTCATATAAATTGATATTCAATACATTAATGATCAACCAAAATTGGGTTCCTTACCCATACAACTAGAGATACTAGACATACTCAAGGGTTGACATCAATATAAAAAGGGTTGACATCAATCTACAATATCACTCTCCAAAGATTGACATCAATGACAACCAACAATTCAAACCAATTCTCCATCAATCTAAAGCAATTGTATGATAGTATATAATTGCCATGTTATATCATCCAGAAAAGAATGAGTGTGTTTTATAGGGAATGTACAAGAGACCTTGTCCAAGTAGTGAAATTGGATTCAATACATTCATAGGAGCAAGCAGTTGAGGCTCAAAGTTATAGGTCTGATTGATCAAATTGGTAAGTTTGAAATTGCACATAACAAGTTTGATAGTTGCCACATTACAAGTAAACACTATAGTTGTGACAAAAATATTTGAAAGGTTATATCACTGTTAGGTATACTTGGTTGCAAGAACTTTTGATATAGATGCTTATTTCACTTGTGCAAAAAATGAGCTAACGTCTCCTCTAGGAGATATTTCTTTTTTTTCTCCTGAGAAGGTCACCTTGGTAATTCTATGATGACTACCATCCTTGTTACCATATATGTGTTATTATTAAAATGATATTTGAAATACTTTTTTTCTTTTTTTTATTGTTCTAGGTAGGTCACAGGAGATAGCTTTGAGAAGGAGCTACAATGCCAGTTGCAAATATGGAGCAGATGACTCCACCAAGTGGCAAGGCATGTTATCTCACTAGGTACCAATTCTAAAGGGAGCGTGGAAAGAAAAATGAGTTTTTGGACATCGTTCTCTTAGATATAATAAGATAAATATGATAATATATGATAATGGAGGAGAATACCACTCTAAGGAGATTTTTTCATTTTTGTAAAGTAGTCGGGATTAGGAGGTACCTAATTTTCCCACATAATCCTCAACAAAATTATGTGGCAGAAAGAAAGAACTAATCCATTGAATAATCCATTAAGGAAATGATGAATGACCAAAATCTATCCATGTTTCTATGGGGAGAAGCAGTTATGACACCCGTATATGCTCATAATAGAAGAACATGACTCTAGAAGAATATTTCTATGGAAACAATCCAAGTGTTGAACACTTGAGGATATTTGGTTGTCTTGTCTATATCCATGTTCTCAAGGACAAAAGGAATATGTTGGAACCTTTAGGAAAGAAGGCCATATTTCTTGGATATAATAAGACATCAAAAGCTTACATAACCTATGTCCTAGGTAAAATGAAGCTTGAAATTAGAAGGGATGCGACTTTTGATGAGAAATTTTCCTTTAGGAAATCCATAGAAGATTCCATGGATTCCAATGATGAAGAAGAACATGAAGGTTCCAAGGAAGAAACTACATGCTCTCCAGAACATCCTAATGAAGCTCCAGAACAACCACTTGAATCTATGAAACCAATTATTATACCTCAGACCGTAAAGAAGAAAAAATACATAAATATCTTAGTGGGACCTTTAGGGAGACCAGGAGGCCCAAAAATATTTTCTAGTTATGCGACACTCATGGGAAGTATTGTCAATGTAGAACCTTCCACCTTTGAAGAAGAAGTTAAGAAGAAAGAGTGGAAGGAATCTATGATGGATGAATATCAATCCATCATGAAAAATGATGTATGGGAAATTGTGTCTATACCTGAAGGAAAGTCTGTAGTTACTTCAAAATGGGTTTACAAGACAAAGCATGCAATAGATGGGAGTATCGATAAATACAATGAAATATCTATGGCTAGAGGGTTCTCCCAATAGGAGGGAGAATACTATCATGAGACATTTTCTCCAATTACCAGATAAACCTCTATTAGATCCATCCAAAAGTTTAATAAAAGGTTGTGAATGATGCACTTGTTATCCTACTACTATATGTTCATGATTTGATAGGTGTAGAGCCTCTCATTATTCAGTGTAAGAGGGAGATAGCCTTTGAATTTGGTATGAAGCATCTTCATCTCATGTGCTGTTATCTTGGACTAGAAGTATGGAAGAAGTGTGGTGAAATGTTACTAGGGAAATGAAAGTACATTGTAAATATCCTTTAGAAGTTTGGGATGATGGACTTCAAATCCATGGAAACTCTCATAGTGACAGATTTGAAAAATTTGAGAGACTTTGATTCTGATCCAGTAGATTCAACCCTGTACCAATGATTGATTGATTGGATCATTGATATACCATGATATACGTATGATATTTTGTGAACATCTTGATCCAATTCCAGCTGGAACCTAGAAATCACCATCAGATAATTGAAAAACACATTTTAGATATCTTCATGGGATGATAAATTATGGTTTGAGATATGTCTCAAATATCGACATGCAACTGCATGGATATACTGCTTCAGATTGGGTAGGGAGTGGATATAACAAAAATAGTACATATGGTATATGTTTCAGTTTGGGCTCTGCTATGATATCATATGGTAGTAGGAAACAAAATTGTGTTGTAATCAGTACTGCAGAAGAAAAGTATATTGAAGCTTGTGATTCTTGTACATAAGCAATATGGTTCTATAAGCTAGTTTCTGGACTATTTGATTAGGTGTTGGATTCGATTGTGATATATTGTGATAATCACAGTTGTGTGAAGATTTCATAAAAGAATGTGTTCCATGATAGTTTGAATCAAATTGAGATCAAGTATTATTTTATCTGTGATAAATTCGAGAAGGGAGAAGTGATTCTCCATTCCATATCCATCGGTGAGAAGACAATTGATATTTTGATTAATTCTCTATCCAAGATAAATATTTCATACTTGAGGGATAAGTTGAGATTCATGG
This sequence comes from Picea mariana, assembly GCA_032191745.1. NCBI lineage: Eukaryota > Viridiplantae > Streptophyta > Pinopsida > Pinales > Pinaceae > Picea > Picea mariana. The sequence goes on along the minus strand of JASDQU010104239.1, from coordinate 102,631 downwards.
AGATTTCTCCCTTGGTTGAAATGGAGGAGATGAATTGATTGGTTTGGAGGGACTGGTGATATATGGCATCATGGTTAGTCAGTTTGATGGTGGACATACATTCTTCCTATGGAGAATGGTCTAGATTGATAGATCTTTTATTTGTATCATGCTAGTGCATCTTAGATATGACTCATTAACATCATGGTACTATAGCATACATATCATACATATGTCTTGAGACGCACCATGCTAGTACAAATTAGAGATGCTGCATTCACATCATGCTAGTAAATCTTAGAGATGATGCATATGTCTAAGTTCCATCATGCTAGTACAACTTAGATATGATGTAGTAGCATCATGCTAGTAAAACTTAGAGATGATTCAGATGACTCACATCATGCCAGTACAACTTAGAGATGGTGCATTGACACCATGATTGTATGGCTTAGAGATGATGTAGATACATTGTTCCACATCATGCCAGTACACAATAGATATGATGCATTCACATCATGCTAGTATGACTTAGAGATAATGTAGATGATACTCTACATCATGCTAGTACAATGTAGATATGATGCATTCACATCATGATAGTATGACTTAGATATTATACAATGGAGGTAATTGTACCTGTAGCTCATTGTAGGGCATTCAACATCTGTTGGGACAATAATTCTTCTAGGACACATGTCTGGATTAGAAGAATGGTCCTTGTATGACTCTGTTGAGTGAGTGACTTATGGGAGACACTATGTTGAGAGAGATGAGTCCAATACATGACTTATTCAACATCATGCATGATTACTTAGATAGAGTATGACTTGGAGAGATGATGTTGAAGATGATATGATTTGATTCCAGGAGACTGTTGTACTGCATGGTGATAGCTTGATGATTGTAGTAGAGACTCCGTGTCTCTAGAAAATAGCTATGTACTATTGTGGTGGATGTGTTCCACTGGTAGTGATTGTGTGTCACTATATAGTAGTTATGCACTACTAGGAGAGGTTGTGTATCACTTGATAGAAGTTGTGTACTACTATGGATTGACACTACTATGATCTATTGGATGTAATTGTAGTAACTATGTACTACTACCTAATTTTCATGGAGACTACAAGTAGTGTTGAAAGTCTTTCCTAGGTTGGTGTACCAATCAATAGTGTTGGAGGTGATTTCCAAGTAGATGGATGGTGATGATGATGCTTGTGACTTGATTTGTGTGATCCTGATATAACATCTATGTCTATGATGATGCTTGTGACTTGATATTTGTGATCATGAGATAGCATGTGTGGCTATCATCATTCTACCTATAGAATGGCCTACAATACCAAATGAGCCTTGCCCATACCATGGGAAATGGATGGATTTGTTTGAGACCATCAAATTTAATACCTCCATAGCTAGAAGGGAGTGTTGATATTATGATAGTTGAGGGAGGTACTAACCTCCATGTGTAACCTTTTTCTAGAATAGAATTTTTCGGAAGCAAGATAAACCCTAAATATATGTGTAGAAACCCTAGAAGAAAAGTCATCTCAGTAAAACAATTAATATTAAAGTATTAGCTTATAGAAGGACAAGTCATCCTAGAAAAGTGACAAGAACCACTATAAATAGAGGGTGTTTGAGATAATTTATACTCACTCACTTCACTCACTCTCTCATTCAAGTCTAGCACCAGTTTGGAGTTGCAGCTTCAATTTTTGAAGGTACATCTTCTGGGCCAATTTCCTAAACAAATGAGTTATGGCCTTTTTCACCAACTCGAACTTCATATAACCAAGGATGGAACCATGGTATAATACAAATGGCACTAATTTTAATTAAAGTCGCACAAATCTTGTGTTTCTATCATGAAACCCAGGACTATAAATAAATGCCTTTTCCTTAGGTGGTTTACCACTTGTGAAAAGTGGTGTTCACTTAACTCATAGTGGAAGGAAGGAAGATGTTTCCAAAATAATGTTGTAGGGAGCCTCTATGCCTTAGAAGGCTAGGTATTAACTCCTGAAATTTTGTGCCTGTTAGGTTGCTCGATCATTGTCCGATCATACTAAATATCACCGATCATATCTCCTCCACTTAACTCCATTGGTTGATCAAATCGATGGATGAGATATAACAGGACTATTATCTGACGATACAGATAAAAAATTGGTTTCTACAGCATGAAAATTGAAATCCATTTTAGCGATTAAATGAATATTTTATCCTAAAGTGATCAAGGATCAATGGAATAGTTGGCAAGTATTTTGAACATTTCACTGAGCTCCAATGGGATTTAATCTGATGGATATAATCATAGTAGTTTTGATCCAATGGTCTTGTTGTCACTTCATGCAAGATTTAAATTTGATTGTGTCTCCTGCGATAACAATTGAAGAATCCCAAGTGATAGAGAGACCCCATTTCCATTTGAGAGAGAGGAATACTAATCAACCTTATTGACAAACATTTCAGAGAAATAATGAGGCATATATCAACATAGAACAATATTTAAAGAACATCCATTCAACCTGATATTACATTCACACCAGAGAAGCCATACATAACCAGAATGTCTCAAGAATCTCTCCTAGTTACATATTCTCCTCTAAGACATCACATACTCTATCTAACCATACGACATTACTATCACAATCATATAATGGGTGAAATCATGAAGATGGGTGTCTATTTTGCTTGTTTTATGAGGAAAAAAACTATATTTTCACAAGTTCTTCAACTTTCGGCATAAAAAAGTATTTTTTTTACTTAAAATTTCACTTTACATTAAAAACAAAACTTGTGAAGAATTTTGTTATCTTTCCAATGACTATTTTTCAATTTTGTTTTATTAAGATTTGATATGTCAATTTGACAATTGTTTAACAACATGTTCCTTAAACATGAAAGAAATGATAATGAGTTATTTTACCCCCCAACAATGTATCTATTATTAATTTTTTTTTTTTTAACAAACAAAATATACTGCAAAAATCTGCAGAGACTCTATTTCATTATGACTATAATTTTGAATCTAACGGATGAATATTATAATTTCTAGATTTTCTTGAAGTTGACCAAGATGAAAACGTTGCAAATTTTAAACACATGTTTTCCACCACCTTGTATCTATCATAATTTTTACTTAAAACTAAAATCTAAAATTACCCTTTTGAAACGAACAGTTTAAGGATTATGAAGATAATTTTTTCTAAAATTTTCACTGTGTATTTTTAAAGATACGAATATTTCATTTCACTGAATCATAATGTCATCTCAAAATATTATGCAATGATGTTTTTAAAAAATTCAATAAAATTAGATAAAAATAATGAAAATGAAAACAAATTATAGAAATTGAAAGTAGATTCAATTTTGCAAATGTTGGGGTCATTTTCAAAACCAAATTCTGAGTATTCGCAGGAGTCTGCAACCTCCAAAGTTCATGTAAGCTAGAGGGAATTCTTTGGTTTCTACATACAGTCTCATTCCCTAGTTTTCGGTCGATAGAATCTTTTGGCCGAAAGTCTCTTTCGGCCAAAAAAACAAAATTCTAATGAAATCCGTCAAAATTAATCGGTTTCCAAGATTTTCGGTCGAATTTTTTTTTTTTTTTTCCAGCCGAAATATGGTTGAGCGAATTCTGTCGGTCGAAAAAAATGAAAATACACATCGTATCGTTTTATTTCACACCAAATCGTATAAATACGCTTTCGTCCAAACACATTTAACACAATTCATAGCTTGTTTCATGGTTTTCTAGAGCACCTAAACAAAGCTTCAAATCATCCTTTTCATTTTTGAGCAAGCTAATTGATCTTTATTCAAGTTTTTATTGGAATAACAATTTATATATTGAAATATAAATGTTGAGAATTTTTTAAGTTGAAGCCTTTGTTAAACATAACATTTACAGATAACTATACTCATGGGAAACAAAAGTTTGCACAAGATAAAATTTGATCACACTCGAGATGAAACTCACCATAACGATCAAAGGAAAGAGCATTACTGGAGAAATAAGCGAGAGCGTGCAAATATTGAAGAAAGAAACGATAATAATGTAAATATAGATTTTCAACAAGAGGAAGTCCAACTAGGTATGCATGCACATATTGTCTATATTAAAAGTATAGAAATCAAATTTAAATTATTGTTTAATATAATCGATTGTAATTATGATTTTATTTTTTTCAAAAAAAATAAATATATTTGTCTCATAACGTCGATGAAGACGTTGAAACCGAAATTGAAGCAGAAGATGTTGAAACCAAAATTGAAGCAGAAGATGAATCACCTATAGGTATCTACATAAATTTAGATAATACAAAATGAACACTTGCATATAGTTTAGTGAATTTATGTTCACGTTTTGTTTTTAAATATAAAATTTAAATTGAAATTTGCAGAAGAATCTATCAACATTGATGATGAAATATTAGAAAATGTTGATACTGACAAATTTGGGAAGAAAGAAGCTAAGAATTATATAAGATATCGAACTAAGAATATTTATAATACTTTTTCCAAAGATGAATTAGTAATAGTACAAGATCAACTGTTACTCTGTCTAATAAAGTCAAGAAAGTTAAAAGAATAAACATCATTATTAGGTATTCAAAAGTGGACAAAAGATACAAAGGTGAAACATAATGTCTTTGACAATATAACTAGTGTATTAAAAGATTTTGGAAAATCTCAAAAAAAAGATGTCAGTGTTGCATGTAGAGTGATACAAACAACAGTTGTTTCATCTAGGAATATAAAATATCATTTGACATGACACATGGAAACAACGATGGGAACGCCAAGAAAAACATTGTACAAACATAGAAAATTTGGATTGCAAATTGATGCAAATGATGAACTGGCTTGTTGGGCAATGATTTCTAGACAACCCTACAAAGATTGACTTGCATAAAATGTTAAAGAATTGGTCCGTAATTGTTGGTTGATAGAATCTCATGTTTCACCACCTACAAGGGATGTGTTGCGATGAAGAAGAGCATGAAAAAAATATGAAGAACATCCAAAACATATATTTCCAATGACACAAATATAATTATTCAATAAGTTCAACAAAGAGCACAAAGAATTTAAAATTTCCATCAATACATTTGTGCAAAAAAAACCATGGTTTTTTAGACCCATCATTGTTCATGAAACTTTTTGTTGTCGTTATCATGTGGAATTTGAGTTATATTATGACACTTTTCTTGATTTTGGTAAAAATTTATGGCCAAGTTCACTTCTTTTCACATTCCCTGCTTTTATATCTGAAATTCTATGTGAAAGAGAATGTGATGAATTATTGTACCAGAAACAATGTGTTGGTGGAAAGAAATGTGATCGTTGTAGAAATCTAAGTTTTTTCATTCAAAGTATCATATTGATGTGAATGATCAATCATTTTCTAAAATAACAGTCAATTGGAAGAGATACGAATATATCAACAACATGGCTCCACATTCTTCAAATGTTATTTCCAAAGGGATTGATTTGAAAGTAGATACAATCTATGTGATAGATTGTTTGAAGAAGTTTGAGGAAGAAATTTATAAATACACCAAGCATTCACATAGATCTCGATGGAAAGACCTACAATTCAAACAATCTCGTGAAGTGTTTCCACTAGGGACAATTTTGTCTGTAGTTCATTTTGCAGAGAGTTACACATTCCCTGCACAAAAAGAAATACAGAGTGAATATTATCATTCTTATCAAGTCACTATATTTTTCCACGTTCTATATAGACATGGTCAACGGAGTCTTGATAACATATAAAGCACCAATGACAATTGACATATTATTAAAGAATATGAATTTTATATAAGTGATGATAGAGCACACGACGCACATTATGTACAACATTGTTTTGATAAATTTTATGATTCATTGAAGGAACGTGGAATCAGATTTGATCGACATTGGATATGGTCATATGGGTGTACGGGTCACTTCAAATATTCATGATCATTCTATTGGTTGAGTCGTCTTCATAAAATATCAAACATTACACATTGTTGGAATTTTGTTGAGACTGGTCATGGAAAAGGAGAGTAGGACAATGCAAGGGCATGTGTAAAACGAGCACTTCGAAGGTATCAGATGAACCGTCATGCCAATCGATTTGAATCCACTGATCAAGTTGTTGAATGGTGTAAAATGATGCTAATCCATTAAAATAATCTGTCAAGGGATGTGTGCAGGTGTGTCTATATATATATGTTACACAAGTACACAAGATATTTTTATTCACGTGTTCAAATTTATATTCAATATTCAATAATTTTCTTGAGAGATTTAAAGTTAACAAGTTCTTGTCATGTGCAAGTTTTTTTGTTATGTTGGAATACAAGATGTAAATAGATCAATTCCATATGAAGTCGGTATGATACATGGGACACGAAAAATGAATTCAGTTAAAACAAAACGCTATCAAAATGTCTTTTCATTTGATAGAAGAAATGAATCTTGTTTTTGTTCAGTTTGCATAGAGGACACATAATCCATAGTGATTTGCGAAAACAAAAATGCAGAATATGTTAAAGAATGGAGACATACCGAACTTAATATAAAAGGGAAAATTCCACTTGCAAGCTCAGAGGATATGGATAATTCCTCTTTGTTCCATATTTCTATTTTTTGTTTGATATGCTTCACCTTCTGGTGAAATATGTACATATGTGTTCATGAATAAAGGTTGCATTCTTCCCACTAGGATTTGATGCTTTTCTTGAAATTTTGATGGTTAAAGAAAAAAATTTGAAAGAAGAACGGTGGGATGAGAGGGCTTCCATGAAGGTCTAAATTTAGCATGATTGGCTAGTGGTATAAGCCCCTGTAGGGAAGGATGGACGCTGAATGATGGAAGCCCACTAGAAAAATAGATTCTAAGGCTAGAAAGCGATCAAGTCTTGAATCCACCTGGTTATGGACTCTTCTACAATTGTTCTAGGTGTGAATGTCATTGATAATTGAGGGATTGGATGGTATCAAGAAAGGATTGGGATTCATGGTTATTCCTTCTTATGCCTCGTTTATTTTCGTTCTAAGAGGTAGTTATGTTTAAGTATACACTAATAAGCCAATGATCATTATTGATGATGGGGTTGAAGGTGTTGAATGGAGTCAAAAAAATGAATCTTATCAGGGATAGAGTTGGGGCCATAAAAATTAGTGAGAAAGAGAGTTTGATAGGACCATACAAGCTTGAAGGAAGTTGTGAGGAAGCGCATGGTGGTAAAGAAGTTGGAAAAATTTATTTTAGCATGGTTCTAGATAAGGGCGAGGCCTCCTGCTACTAAGTGTGCATATAAGGCCATAGCTTGGGGTCCGTGCTAGATGCAGGAGGAAAGGGTTTGAAGAAGGACTTGGAGGCATTTAGTTTCTTGTATCATTACTATAAAGGGATTTTACTGGAGTATTTTTTGACTGAGAATCTCATGCCTGGTTTTACCATTAAGGCCTTTGATATTCCAAGAGATGTCATTCATGATGAATGTGGGGGGTTGGGTAGGAACTTGTCTTTCATCAAGGTAAGGTAGCCTAAGTTAACCAAAAACTCTCCTAGATATTTAAGAAGTTGTTTGTTGCTTTTCCGAGCTCTTTTTCTTTTTCTTTAGGTCTGTTATTATTGTATGTTCACTAGTATGTATCTATAACTAGGAGTGATGTCCAACTTATATACGGTATATGTCATGTTATATTAGTAATAACACATATGATAAGATGTATACCATTGACTATATATGTAAAATGGATCTTTATTAACTAATGGTAATGCTTCTATGATCCTGGTAGTCTATGATTAAGATATGTTCACTAGTATGTACACTATAACTAGGAGTGATGTCCAACTTAGATCCAAGTAATACGAATGCTTCGGGGAATTACAATGGAATCAGATTAGGCATAGGATAGTTAAATCTCATAATCTAACATAAGCAGAGACCTATCATATTTACGTAATATAAAAAAAGTCATGGTCACATTGTATTGCTATCGATCCTAGTTATATGAGCATAGTGACCAGTAGTCTTCTATATCAATTCCACATGTTCTCACTATCATATATTATGGGGTTCCTTATACTTTACTCATATTGAATAGTGTAAATAGAATTATTACTAGAACAAACACTATAACTATACTAGTAGCATAATTAACAAGGGTCTTACAAAAGGTATACTCTTATCCAATACAGATGGGTTTTACTTACTCTGATTAAGAGAGAGCTAAAGAAATGGAATAAGCTTCATATCTTACCCATATGAGCTATATGAATATTACAATATAATTAAGAGTGTAGAATCTGAGTCTAAGGTATAGACCACTAATCTCTGTATGGTCTTCATGGAACACTATGGCTATTATCTCTACCACCCTGTATCAGAGTATGCATATTGATTCCCTTGTTCATATGTTACCATATTCACCGCTAAATCTCAAACAAATCTTCGGGTCTAGTATTACTAGTATCTATACTATAAGAAGTATAATCATGTTAGTTGTAATGGGATTAGTTCATGTCTATCACCTATACCTGCCAAATTGAATCCTATTATGTGCTAGATGTTAGTGTGTTCACTAGAATAGAGGCAAATGGCAGTAATACTAACATAGAATTATAAGTCACACTATAGCTCATACTTTGAATGAAAACAAGAGAGCATAGAGATATACATGGTCTGTTTCATATTATTTGAGATCAATTTGTTATTACAATATCTTACATGCTTTGATAATTATCATTATTAGTATTGATTTAAGCTATATTGCCTTTATTACGGAAACTAAGTATATGTATATGGTGCGTACAACTTAATCAGATAAAGCATAGATAGCTATGGGTTTCAATAAGGAAATAAAATTTGAAGCTTAAGCATATCATACATAAGATATTGGTTAAGTTGAATAAGAGAACATAGACCTTACAAGAGGCATCATCGCTCACAATCCATCTTGACCTGCAACACATTTTTGACAACCATGATCGGGTCTTTGAGAGACCCATAGAACTATCCCCATATCTGTGTGAGCATGATCATAGAATTCCTCTCCTTCCTGACAGTTATCCACCCAACTTAAGCCCCTACAAGTACCCCTTTGCTGAAAAAATGAAATAGAAAAAAAAGTGCAGGAATTATTGGAAGGATGGGTAATTTTCCCAAGTACCAGCCCATACTCCTTCCCTATTGTGAAAGTCCTAAAGAAAGAAGGTTCTTGGTGCATGTCTCCAGATTTTCACACCCTTATTAAATTGAACATTAAGGACAAGTTTCCCATTCATATCATTGATGGCCTATTGGATGAACTCTAGGGTGCCTGTTTCTTCACCAAATTGGATATTCGCTTAGGTTATCACCAAATTCGATGAAGGAAGCAGATATTCAAAAGATCACTTTTAGAACTCATGAAGGCCATTATGAGTTCTTGGTAATTCATTTCAGGATTTTCAATGCTCCATATACCTTTCAAAGTCTCATGAATAAACTCTTGAAGCCCTACCTTTGCAATTTGTTTTAGGCTTTGTTTGAACCCATTCTTAGTTACCACCACACTTGTGATTCCCATATTCAACTCATGGACAAAATACTCCAACTATTACAGGACCATCAATTATTCGTAAAAAAATCCAATTGTTCTTTTGGGGAAAGTGAGGTCGAATACTTGGGACACATTGTTTGCTATGACAGATAACACATGGACCCCAACAAGATTCAATCCATGTAGGATTGACCACGTCATAAGACATTGAAAATCCTTTGGGGTTTCCTTGGCCTCACCGAATATTACAGGGATTTTTTCCACCATTATGGAAAAATAGCACGGCAATGGACAAACCTTCTTAATAAGAATGCATTTCAATGGACCCCTACTCCCAAGAAAGCCTTCCTATATTTGAAGTAGGCCATGTGTACTACCCTTGTCATAACAATCCCTGATTTCAACAAAAACTTTATCGTTGAATTACATGTTTTAGGTACTGGTATTGGTGTAGTTCTCAGCCAAGACGGTTGACTTCTTTCTTTCACTAGCCATGCTTTGAGTGGTCACAATTTGGGAAAATATAGATATGTAAAGGAAATGATTGTCATTCTCCATGTTGTGGCACAACACTTGGAAACAATATCTATTGGAGAACATTTTTAGATCAAAACGAATCACCATAGTCTCAAGTATTTCCTTGAACATAGTTTTTCATCCCAGAAAAAAATAAGTGGATAAAAAAAATGTGGGGCTATGATTATGAGATCATCTATATGAAAGGAAAAGACAATTTAATGCCAGATGCATTTTCCAGAAAAGATGAAGATGAAGGTTCCCTCTTTTCTCTCTCATTACCAATCCCTCATTATATTGATGATGTTTGGTGTGAATAGCTCACCCATCCCACTGTCTCATAGATAATTGAGGGAATTCATACTGACACTAGCCCTCCCACTTGCTATACTTGTAAATACAATGTACTAAGATATAAGGATCACTTGCTTCTATCTCTGGATTATTCCCTCAAGAAAAGAATCTTAAATGACTTTCATTCTTCTTCTCTTGTAGATCACTTAGGATCCCAAAAGACATATGCTCATGCTCGCCACTCTTTTTTTGGGAAGGTATGAATAAGGATATTCTCACCTTTGTCACTGGAGGTGATATTTTCCTACACCATAAAGGGGAAACTGTCAAGACCCCCATAGTTCTCCATCTGTTACCCATTCCAACTTCTATTTTGACTAACATCTCTATGGAATTTATAATGGGCCTTCCCAAAGAGGATAACAATCCAGTCATTATGGTAGTGGTTGACCTCCTCTCCAAGTATGAAAACTTTTATGCCTTACCAAACCCTTTTACGCCAACCCTAGTTGCACAAGTTTTCATTGATGAAATTTTCAGGATGCATGGCATGCCCATATCCATTGTATCTGACCGTGACATGACCTTCACCAACACCTTTTAGAAGGAATTGTCCAAATTACAGGGAACGTAATTGAACATGATCACAACATACCACCCACATATAGATGGCCAACCATAAGTGGTCAATAAGTGTTTGGAAACTTATGTGCGTTGTTTTGTTTCAAACAAACAACATCATTTAGTGCAATGGTCACCACTAGCAGAATGATGGTACAACACTTATTATCATGCAACCACCAAAATGACACCTTATGAAATGGTGTATGGGAAACAACCCCCTGTAGTAACTTCCCATCTTCCAGGCACATCAAAGGTCTAGGCTATTAACAGTTTGCTACAAGGTAAGGATGTTACCCTCACAGATATAAACAAAAACCTCCACATGGCCCAAAATCGTATGAAGCAACAAGTTGACCATCAACGCTTCAAAACGATTTTACAAGAGGGTTATCATGTGTTTCTTAGACTCCAACCTTACAACCAAACATCACTCAAATATCAAGGCCACCATAAGTTGGCACCCAGATTTTATGGCCCCTATCATATTCTCAAACGCATTCGTCCAATTGCGTACAAGCTTGCACTGCAACTAACTCCAAAATACATCCAGTGTTCCATATTTCCTGTTTGAAGAAAGTGTCCGGTCATAATTGTTGGGTTGAAACCATCCTACCTGAACTATATGAAGAAGGATCCATTTGGATGCAGCCTAAATAAATCCTCAACATGCGAGAGAGTCACATGTGGGGCTGAACTATCAAAGAAGTGCTAATCAAATGGAGGGATACATCTCTAGAGGATGAAACTTGGGAACCAACTGACATCCTGCAACAATTTACACATCTTCAACCTTGAGGACAAGGCTTCTTTTGAAGGAGGAGGGCATGTTAGGATTTGTCTGTAACCCCTCGTAGTTATTCATTGTAATAAGTGGTCAACCCTCATTATTATTGGGACCGCAAGTAGTTAAGCTTGGTTAGTATAATTAGTTATGTATAACCCATGGTATTGGCCCTTGGTATTGTCCCATGGTCTTTTTGGTTATGAACAAGATTTAAAGAATACATCTCTCCATTGTAGGTTGTTGAGGATTATTGTAAGAAATCCCTTCTCATTTGGAAGTTTCCCCCTATAAGAGGAAGTGAACTAAGTTTTTTGTGATATCAATAATATATTTATGCTCTATATTTGATGTTCATGTTACTTGCTCAGTATATTTTCTTGTTCTTTTAACCGTTCCAAGTATATCACACATTGTAAACATACAACTACCTTATAGTCCCTCTTTTTTATTCTCTCTTAGGAAGAAATCCCAAGGTATGTACTAAGATAGATAGCAAGTAGAATCTTTCATAGATTATGTTTAACAAGTGATTTAATAATCCATTTAGTTGATAAAAAATACCCATGTAATTAATATCAATAACTAAAAGTCCTCATCTTTGTTTTAAAAAACTACATAACTTTGAGACCTCCTTTTTCCTAACACCTTCAAATGTATGCATTGTGATAATTAGAACTTCCTTTAATGAAATGCCTATACAATTACATTGATTTTCAATCTAAAAAAATATCCATGCCAAGAATTAAAAGTCCATTAATTGATAAAACCACCTCCTTCAATGCAATATTAATAAGTCTAAGTATGTCCCCTTCTTTAGTTGGAAAGCACATGTATCTCCCATACAACCAACACCACTAATCTTACTTTTTGTGGTAATTAAAACCTCATCTACTTTAACACCGCAATGTTACATTGTGGAGATTACATAACTCCATACAAAGAAAACATACATACCTTTGATGGTAATTAAAACATCATCCACCTTGACAACCCAATCTTACATTGTGCTTAATTTTTTCTTTCTTTATTTATATATTTATATTAAACACTTCAAAGTTTTATATTTTGATTTAGAAATTTTATATATAATAATTGGTCCTCTATAATCAAATATGGGAGAGATGTCCATGTAAAATGACACATTAAAATAATATATATATATATATATATATATATATATATATATATTATTAATAGAAATATTATTGGGTCTAAAGTTGCTTTAGAACCTAGGATGAGAGAGATGTCCATGTAAAATACAACATTAAAATAATTGTAAAAAATCCAACATAGATCCATCTTAAACCCATATATGGACTTTATAGATCTAGAGTTAAGATGTATCTATAATGATGGTTTAACACATTAATATTAAAGTATTCAAAAATATTAATATTATAAAATATATCTATATATTAATATTGAATTTAAAAATATTATTGTTATTATTTTTATTTTAATGTGTTATGTTACATGAGCATGTGAAAAATAAATTAAAATTTCATTTCTTAAAAATTTTAAAATTTAATTATTTTTTAAAATATTTAATTTTTTAAAATTATTTCTTTTTTGAATTTATAAAAAATCCTCAAAAAGTATATATATTTTTGTAAT
>JASDQU010104239.1:62955-86805 GCA_032191745.1 Picea mariana | reverse complement strand
CTTTATGTTTATAACTCTGGATTTCACAGTAAAGACTCACTGCCACTAAGATTAATGATTCAAAGTTAGAAAAGGAGAGAAATTATTAATAATCTACACTAACTGATTCACCCCCCCCCCTCTCAGTTAGTTCATACCTGTAACACTTTGACATTGATGTCAAAGGGGGAGAAAGGATATGCTTCGGTATGCTTCGGGAGAAGAGTCGAGTTCGAACTTTGGTATGCTTTGGGAGTAGAGTCGAATGAGTAGAGGAGCAGAGTTGAGTTAGAAATGTTTCGGGCTTTGGTATGCTTCGGGAGCAGAGTCAAATGAGTAGAGGAGCAGAGTCGAGTTCGAACTTCAGTATGCTTCGGGAGCAGAGTCGAATGAGTAGAGGAGCAGAGTCGAGTTTGAAAAGTTTTGGGAAGAAATGTTTCGGGAACAGAGTCGAGCCTGAATGGCCGAATGCAGAGGAGAGCCTGAATGGCCGAATATAGAGGAGAGTTGGGTCTGGAGTTTGGTCTGAATGCAAGTGTTGCCATCAATGACAAAGGGGGAGATTGTTGGAAAATTCAGTGAACAGACAGTGAATGCTTGTCATTGATGGAAACAGTGAAGATGACAAGCAAACAGGAGACAAGTTCAGAGAGGTGAATGATTGAAAGTAGTGTATGATCAAACGCAGTGAGAGCCGTTAGATTTGGTGAAGGGTCGACGACAGCCGTCATATATGCAGAAACTGTGGGGGAGATAAGCCTCAGGAGAAAGAAGAGAGGTCGAGGTCATGTGCATTGGGACAACAACAGTTGTGAAATCCTGACGGGATCTAGACCATCCATATGTGAAGGACACATGGCAGAGATCGGAGAGATCTCATGAACTTGGGGGTTCGCAAGATAAAGGCCCAAGTATTGGGTGTTCAAAGTCACGAGGCGCGAGGACGCGAGGCGAAGAAGTGGCGAGAGATTTATAGCTCTCCATCTGGGGGGACAGGTGGTGAGAGATAAAGAGATCTCACGAACTCGAGAGTTTGCAGGTTGAGAGTCCAAACATTGGGTACTCCAAGTCGCGAGGTCGCGAGGTAGCGAGAGAAGGACAGCCGTCGGATCCGGATCACAGGAGGACCATTGGATCTGCACGTGGGATCACACGTGGTGAGAGATCGTCATCTCGTTGACTGGAAAGTCAAAGGAACAACGAGATGCGAGATCGCGATTTAATCTGGACCGTTGATCTTATACCATATCGGAGTTTCGCGAATCAGGATATGGTAAGGCATGCAACATGAATGTTGAAAACACGATATGCGAAATCATGATTGAATCTGGACCGTCAGATCCAGAAATGATCAGGACCGTTGATCATAGCCCGTATCGGAGTATCAGGGATTGGGACTTTGTAATGCCAAAATATCTTGATATCAAGAACTCTGAAATCACGATATGCGATTTCACAATATAATTGCAGTCGTTAAAGTTAGAAGTAATCTGGACTGTTAATTCTAGTCACTATCGGAGTTTCGGGGATCGGGATTTGTCAGTGACAAAAACTCTGATCGCTAAGAGTGTCGAAATCACGATGTGGGAAATCCCAATTGGATCTAAACCGTTGGATCAAGTATTGATCGGAGGGTTACTGTTCTCTCTCACAGTTAACTACTGAGTTTGGATTTTGTTAGCAAAACGAAATCATGATGACGAATCGGTTAGCGTTTCAGTTGCCAAGACAGGTATTCTTTTTTCGGCTGAGGGAAGGTGAAGTGGAACAGTCGATGAGGAATGCATAAAAGAAGATGAGACAGATTGTGGAAGGCTAGCTGTTCGAAAGTGAAAATGAATAAAAAGTAAGAAAAAGAAAAGGAGCAGAGGCAAAGTAGGAAATTGAGCAAATGTGTAGAGGAAGATGAAACACAGAGCAGAAGCAGAGCAGAATGACAATCAGAGCAGAAGCAGAGAAAAATGATAGACATAGTAGAACCAGAGAAGAATGACAGAAAAAGTAGATGCAGTGCAGACCTGCTAAACAAACAGAAGAAGAAAAGAAGTGCAGAACAGTGTGTTGAAGATCAGATATAGAGAAAAGATTGGTAAGATTTGATTTATCTGTGTAGTTGCCTGTGTATTCATTATTTGATATTCTAGGGTGTAAGGGAGGTGCTCGGGAGGACTATTTTCCTTAGAGGTTTAAGTGGGAGCTTGAACACAGGAAGTTGTAGCTTCCATCTAGTTGCATCCAGAGAAACTAGGGTGGCAGGGTGGTGCTAGGGAGAACAAGTGTTCTCTGTTATACAGGTTGGATCCTGTGTAACTAGAAGTTGGTGCTTCCATTCAGTTGGTGCTGGAACATTCCGGAAGTTGGTGTTTCCATCCAATTGGTGCTGGAATGTTCAGGGAGTTGGTGCTTCCTTCTAGTGGGTGCTAGAGAAACCAGAGAGTTGGTGCTCTCAAACAAGTTGCATCTTGTAAAACAGAGGTAGCAGCCTCACATTGAGTTGGTGCTCAATTGTAAATGATGTACAGAACAGAAAAATATTGCCTATCATTTCAAAGAAGAAGAGGTTTTCTCCCTTTATGGGTTTCCTCGTGAAAATTTGTCTCTGTGTGTACTTTTTGTGTGACTGGTGGTCTTTACTTTTACTGTCCATATGTTGTATATTGTTGATTACCACATCAAGAAAAATTAATAATGCTTTAAAAGACTTAAAATTGTTTAATATCACATACAAGTGATTCACGCCCCCCCCCTCTCAGTTGTTTTAATATTTCCAACATGTTTAACCCAAAGGTACGCAGACATGAGCATCTCTTCACCCCACAGGCACACACATCTGCATGCATGTTCACTCCACAGGCGCGCACTCATGCACGCCTATCCATCTCACAGAAACACATACAGGCGTGCCTTCTCACCCTATAGGGGCGCCTTCATGCACCCCTGTCAAAGAACACAGATGCGCATCAAAGCACGTCTTTCTACTACATAGCCGCACACACATGCGCTACTGTGTAGCCAACAGAAGTGCACATAATGCGTGCCTTAGCCCCCCTTACGAGCACCCCCATGCACGTCTATCCAGACGGTAGAGGCGCCTTTGTGTGCACATATTTCCAGATGACATGTGCACTTGGGAGCCCACATCCCTAAAAACCCCCTGTACGACCCTCCATATAGCCCCTGCCCAAAAATGGAAACCCTAATTCTATGCAGGATGATCAAAATACTAACCTGAAGCTCGCTGGTCCTCAATCAGATGCCTTGTCCTCTCGAAATCTCCAAATCTCCTCTGAATACTTCTCATCCATTCACTATAGCAACAAGTACAAATGAGGTGGCAATGTGGGCCCTACAACTATATATAAGCCTTTTCTCTTCCATTCACCATTTCGGGAGCTCCAGGTGTCCATTCTTTGATTCATCTTCAACCATGGGATCAACATCTCGTCATATACATCACGACAATCCCCAGTCCTCTTTTTATCCTGAGCCCCTGGGATGCCATTTTTTCATACCCCAACTAGGTCCACATGCGCATATTCAAATTTATCAAATAAATGCTCATATGTTCGATTCTCTTCAGATATTGTTCATGTCAGGTATTTGGTTTTCATGTGTGCAGGTACTTGGTCATCATACATCAACGCAACCCCTTCAAGTATATACTCAGCACTGGCATGTAGTCATTCCCTTTGAATCTCACTTGCATCTCCTGTCACATCCTCTGACATTTGCCTCTAGGATCCCCATCTCCAGCTCTGCAGTACCAACACCTCCATTTGCATCTTCAGTACTATCATCCAGTAGCACTCTTACCCACATGAGTTGTCCCATTCATAGCACCCTTTTGCACCTTTGACACTCATGCTATTTTTCAAAACCCTTTAGGGAGGGGAGTCCCGATAGTTTTCCATCATGTCACAAATCAGCCACGTACTCCTTCTCCTCATTTTGCTAGCTTTCCCACCAGAAATGAGTAAATAGTGATTGCTAACTAATGAGTATTGTGAAAGGAAATATTTTGGAAAAAGATCCCTACAATGTTCACACCCCCCTCTCAGTGTAGTCGGTGTGTCCAACAAACATATACCAAATACATATATGAATATAACCATCAAAATTTCTCTATCAATACATCACAGTATCCATAACAATATACCATAAACCCTTACATCAAACCATGTGGCATAACCTCACTTTTATGTAGCCTCAAGGATGTATCATTCATAACCCAATCTTATACCAGGACCACTAACAAGTGTCTTTCACAATGCACCACAAGATATGCCAATAAATCAAACTAAGTGCACTAACAATATACTTCAATACATACGCCTCAAAACCATTCTACAACAAGCCCTAAACTTGCAAGAGGGAATCTGATAGACATACAAGGAAAACCCTAAACCAAATTGATAAGTTCAATACCACACATATGAAAACCATACCTTTTTTCTTCTTGTAGCATTTTGTTGCCGTGAATCTGCTGCCCAATTTTTTTGCCACACTTTTTCTACCTCGTTTTTTCTACCGTGATTTTTTTTCTGCACTTTTTCTACAACGTTTTTTTTGCCGCTATTTTTCTGCCATAGTTTTCCTGTCGCGATTTTCCTGGCACACTTTTTCATTTGCACTTTTTCTGCCACACTTTTCTTTATCAATAATACCTTCCCAAATAACCTTTCACAAAATAGATATTCAATGATATTCAATAGGTGCTAATGGGAGACCATTTCTCTCTTATTTATACCCTCCAAATAGCTTCCTCTAGAAGTATCAACTTTTTTCCACTTAACCACTTTGTCCACTTAACTTAACCACTTTCCAGAAATAGTATGTTATCCTCTCTTAGTTGCAACTAAATTTATTATTTAATTAATTTATTTTGCAATGACTTTGACTTATCCATAAATAATAAACTCACCACTTCTTGTTCCAACCGATTTATTATTTAAATAATTTCTCTTTGCAACCACTTTGATTACTTTATTATTTAAATAATTTATCTTTACTCACAACTTATTGTTGCAACTAACTTTTCTATAATTAGTCAATTCATAAATTCTTTTCCCTTAACTAAATTCTTGTTGAAACCACTTTATTATTAAATTTATTTCTTGGTAAACCACTTTGACTACTCAATATTCTTATCACAACTACTTTACCATAATTACCAAACTCACAACTTCTAGTTGCAACTAATTTGTTTTTAATTATTTTCTTAATGCAACAACTATACCCATGATTAACTCCTAGTTACCATTATTTTGACTAGTACACTTCTTCTAGGAGCTTCTAGAATAATTGACTTTTTTTACCTTCTAGGGGCTTCCATATAGCTCATGAGGGTTATCCAACTTCATATGGCCATATCTCTCTAACCGTGAGGATTTATCTGACATTCCACATATCACCGGAAATGGCATGACATATACTATCCATCTAGAATAGTCTTACTTTCATATAAATTGATATTCATTACATTATTGATCAACCAAACTTGGGTTCCTTACCCATATAACTAGAGATACTAGACATACTCAAGGGTTGACATCAATATAAAAAGGGTTGACGTCAATCTACAATATCACTCTCCAAAGATTGATATCAATGACAACCAACAATTCAAACCAATTCTCCATCAATCTAAAGCAATTGTATGATAGTATATAATTTTCATGTTATATCATCCATAAAAGAATGAGTGTGTTTTATAGGGAATGTACAAGATACCTTGTCCAAGTAGTGAAATTGGATTCAATACATTCATAGGAGAAAGTAGTTGAGGCTCACGGTTCTAGGTCTGATTGATCAAATTGGTAAGTTTGAAATTGCACATAACAAGTTTGATAGTTGCCACATTACAAGTAAACACTATAGTTGTGACAAAAATATTTGAAAGGTTATATCACTCTTAGGTATACTTGGTTGCAAGAACTTTTGATATAGATGCTTATTTCACTTGTGCGAAAAATGAGCTAACGTCTCCTCTAGGAGATATTTCTTTTTTTTCTCCTGAGAAGGTCACCTTGGTATTTCTATGATGACTACCATCCTTGTTACCATAGATGTGTTATTATTAAAATGATATTTGAAATACTTTTTCTCTTTTTTTTCTTGTTCTAGGTAGGTCATAGGAGATAGCTCTGAGAAGGAGCTACAATGCCAGTTGCAAATATGGAGAAGATGACTCCACCAAGTGGCAAGGCATGTGATCTCACTAGGTACCAATTCTAAAGGGAGTGTGGAAAGAAAAATGAGTTTTTGGACATCGTTCGCTTAGATATAATAAGATAAATATGATAATATATGATAATGGAGGAGAATACCACTCTAAGGAGATTGTTTCATTTTTGTAATGTAGTCGAGATTAGCAGGTACCTAATTTTCCCACATAATCCTCAACAAAATTATGTGGCAGAAAGAAAGAACCAATCCATTGAATAATCCATTAAGGAAATGATGAATGAGAAAAATCTATCCATGTTTCTATGGGGAGAAGCAGTTATGACACCCATATATGCTCATAATAGAAGCACATGACTCTAGAAGAATATTTCTATGGAAACAATCCAAGTGTTGAACACTTGAGGATATTTGGTTGTCCTGTCTATATCCATGTTCTCAAGGAAAAAAGGAATATGTTGGAACCTTCAGGAGAGAAGGCCATATTCCTTGGATATAAGAAGACATCAAAAGCTTACATAACCTATGTCCCAGGTAAAATGAAGCTTGAAATTAGAAGGGATGCGACTTTTGATGAGAAATTTTCCTTTAGGAAATCCATAGAAGATTTCATGGATTCCAACGATGAAGAAGAACATGAAGGTTCCAAGGAAGAAACTACATGCTCTCCAGAACATCCTAATGAAGCTCCAGAACAACCACTTGAATCTATGAAACCAATTATTGTACCTCAGACCATAAAGAAGCAAAAATACATAAAAATCTTAGTGGGACCTTTAGGGAGACCAAGAGGCCCAAAAATATTTTCTAGTTATGCGACACTCATGGGAAGTATTGTCAATGCAGAACCTTCCACCTTTGAAGAAAGAAGTTAAGAAGAAAGAATGGAAGGAATCTATGATGGATGAATATCAATCCATCATGAAAAATTATGTATGGGAAATTGTGTCTATACCTGAAGGAAAGTCTATAGTTACTTCAAAATGGGTTTACAAGACAAAGCATGCAATAGAAGGGAGTATCAATAAATACAATGAAATATCTGTGGCTAGAGGGTTCTCCCAATAGGAGGGAGAATACTATCATGAGACATTTTCTCCAATTACCAGATAAACCTCTATTAGATCCATCCAAAAGTTTAATAAAAGGTTGTGAATGATGCACTTGTTATCCTACTACTATATGTTCATGATTTGATAGGTGCAGAGCTTCTCATTATTCAGTGTAAGAGGGAGATAGCCTTTGAATTTGATATGAAGCATCTTCGTCTCATGCGCTATTATCTTGGACTAGAAGTATGGAAGAAGTGTGGTGAAATGTTCCTAGGAAAATGAAAGTACATTGTAAATATCCTTTAGAAGTTTGGGATGATGGATTGCAAATCCATGGAAACTCCCATAGTGACAGATTTGAAAAATTTGAGAGACTCTGATTCTGATCCAGTAGATTCAACCCTGTACCAATGATTGATTGATTGGCTCATTGATATACCATGATCTACGTATGATTTTTTGTGAACATGTTGATCCAATTCTAGCTGTAACCTAGAAATCCCCATCGGATAATTGAAAAACACATTTTAGATATTTTCATGGGATGATAAATTATGGTTTGAGATATGTCTCAAATATCGTCATACAACTGCATGGATTTACTGCTTCAAATTGGGTAGGGAGTGGATATAACAAAAATAGTACATAAGTTATATGTTTCAGTTTGGGCTCTGCTATGATATCATATGGTAGTAGGAAACAAAATTGTGTTGTACTCAGTACTGCAGAAGAAAAGTATATTGAAGCTTGTGATTCTTGTACATAAGCAATATGGTTCTATAAGCTAGTTCCTGGACTATTTGATTAGGCGTTGGATTCAATTGTGATATATTGTGATAATCACAGTTGTGTGAAGTTTTTATAAAAGAATGTGTTCCATGATAGTTCGAAGCAAATTGAGATCAAGTATTATTTTATCTGTGATAAATTCGAGAAGGGAGAAGTGATTCTCCATTCCATATCCATCGATGAGAAGACAATTGATATTTTGATGAATTCTCTATCCAAGATAAATATTGCATACTTGAGGGATAAGTTGAGATTCATGGAGATTTCTCCCTTGGTTGAAATGGAGGAGATTAATTGATCGGTTGGGAGGGAGTGGTGATATATGGCATCATGGTTAGTCAGTTTTATGGTGGACATACATTCTTCCTATGGATAATGGTCTAGATTGATAGATCTTTTATTTGTATCATGCTAGTACATCTTAGATATGATGCTTTAACATAATTCTACTATAGCATACATATCATACATATGTCTTGAGACGCAACATGCTAGTACAAATTAGATACGCTGCATTCACATCATGCTAGTAAAACTTAGAGATGATGCATATGTCTAAGTTCCATCATGCTAGTACAACTTAGATATGATGTAGTAGCATCATGCTAGTAAAACTTAGAGATGATTTAGATGACTCACATCATGCCAGTACAACTTAGAGATGGTGCATTGACACCATGATAGTATGGCTTAGAGATGATGTATATACATTGTTCCACATCATGCAAGTACACAATAGATATGATGCATTCACATCATGCTAGTATGACTTAGAGATAATGTAGATGATACTCTACATCATGCTAGTACAATGTAGATATGATGCATTCACATCATGATAATATGACTTAGATATGATACAATGGAGGTAATTGTACCTGTAGCTCATTGTAGGGCATTCAACATCTGTTGGGACAATAATTCTTCTAGGACACATGTCCGGATTCCAAGAATGGGCCTTGTATCACTTTGTTGAGTGAGTGACTTATGGGAGACGCTATGTTGAGAGAGATGAGTCCAATACATGACTTATTCAACATCATGCATGATTACTTAGATAGAGTATGACTTGGAGAGATGATGTTGAAGATGATATGATTTGATTCCAGGAGACTGCTGTACTGCATGGTGATAGCTTGATGATTGTAGTGGAGACTCTGTGTCTCTAGAAAATGGCTATGTACTATTGTGGTGGATGTGTTCCACTGGTAGTGATTATGTGTCACTATATAGTAGTTATGCACTACTAGGAGAGGTTGTGTATCACTTGATAGAATTTGTGTACTACTATGGATTGACACTACTATGATCTATTGGATGTAATTGTAGTAACTATGTACTACTAGCTATTTTTCATGGAGACTACAAGTAGTGTTGAAAGTGTTTCCTAGGTTGGTGTACCAATCAATAGTGTTGGAGGTGATTTCCAGGTAGATGGATGGTGATGATGATGCTTGTGACTTGATTTGTGTGATCCTGAGATAACATCTGTGTCTATGATGATGCTTGTGACTTGATATTTGTGATAATGAGATAGCATGTGTGTCTATCATCATTCTACCTATAGAATGGTCTGCAATACCAAATGAGCCTTGCCCATACCATGGGAAATGGATGAATTTGTTTGAGACCATCAAATTTAATACCTCCATAGCTAGGAGGGAGTGTTGATATTATGATAGTTGAGGGAGGTATTAACCTCCATGTGTAACCTTTTTCTAGAATAGAATTTTTTGGAAGTAAGATAAACCCTAATATATGTGTAGAAACCCTAGAAGAAAAGTCATCTTAGTAAAACAATTAATATTAAAGTATTAGCTTATAGAAGGACAAGTCATCCTAGAAAAGTGACAAGAACCACTATAAATAGAGGGTGTTTGAGATAATTTATACTCACTCACTTCACTCACTCTCTCATTCAAGTCTAGCGCCAGTTTTGAGTTGCAGCTTCAATTTTTTAAGGTACATCTTCTGGGCCAATTTCCTAAACAAATGAGTTATGGCCTTTTTCACCAACTCGAACTTCATATAACCAAGGATAGAACCATGGTATAATACAAATGGCACTAATTTTAATTAAAGTTGCACAAATCTTGTGTTTCTATCATGAAACCTAGGACTATAAATAAATGCCTTTTCCTTAGGTGGTTTACCACTTGTGAAAAGTGGTGTTCACTTAACTCATAGTGGAAGGTAGGAAGATGTTTCCAAAATAATGTTGTAGGGAGCCTCTATGCCTTAGAAGGCTATGTATTAACTCCTGAAATTTTGTGTCTATGAGGTTGCTCGATCATTCTCCAATCATACTAAATATCAGCGATCATATCTCCTCCACTTAACTCCATTGGTTGATCAAATCGATGGATGAGATATAACTGGACTATTATCTGACGATACAGATCAAAAAATGGTTTCTACAACATGAAAATTACAATCCATTTTAGCGATTAAATGAATATTTTATCCTAAAGTGATCAATGATCAATGGAATAGTTGACAAGCATTTTGAACATTCCACTGAGTTGCAATAGGATTTAATCTAATGGATATAATCATAGTAGTTTTGATCCAACGGTCTTGTTGTCACTTCATGCAAGATTTAAATTTGATTGTGTCTCCTGCGATAACAATCGAAGAATCCCAAGTGATAGAGAGACCCCATTTCCATTTGAGAGAGAGGAATACTAATCAACCATATTGACAAACGTTTCAGAGAAATAATGAGGTATACATCAACAAATAACAATATTTAAAGAACATCCATTCAACCTGATATTACATTCACACCAGAGAAGCCATACATAACCAGAATGTCTCAAGAATCTCTCCTAGTTACATATTCTCCTCTAAGACATCGCATACTCTATCTAACCATACAACATTACTATCACAATCATATAATGGGTGAAATCATGAAGATGGGTGTCTATTTTGCATTTTTTATGAAAAAAAAAACTATATTTTCACAAGTTCTTCAACTTCCGGCATACAAAAGTATTTTTGTTACTTAAAATTTCACTTTACATTAAAAACAAAACTTGTGAAGAATTTTGTTATCTTTCTAATGACTATTTTTCAATTTTGTTTTATTAAGATTTGATATGTCAATTTGACAATTGTTTAACAGCATGTTCCTTAAACATGAAAGAAATGATAATGAGTTATTTTACCCCCCAACAATGTATCTATTATTAATTTTTTTTTTTAACAAACGAAATATACTACAAAAATCTGCAGAGACTCTATTTTATTATGACTATAATTTTGAATCTAACGGATGAATATTATAATTTCTAGATTTTTTTGAAGTTGACCAAGATGAAAACGTTGCAGATTTTAAACACATGTTTTCCACCACCTTGTATCTATCATAATTTTTACTTAAAACTAAAATCTAAAAATACCCTTTTGAAACGAACAGTTTAAGGATTATGAAGATATTTTTTTCTAAAATTTTCACTGTGTATTTTTAAAGATACGAATATTTCATTTCACTGAATCATAATGTCATCTCAAAATATTATGCAATGATGTTTTTAAAAAATTCAATAAAATTAGATAAAAATAATGAAAACGAAAACACATTATAGAAATTGAAAGTAGATTCAATTTTGTAAATGCTGGTGTCATTTTCAAAACCAAATTCTAAGTATTTGCAGGAGTACGCAACCTCCAAAGTTCATGTAAGCTAGAGGGAATTCTCTGTTTTCTACATATAGTCTCATTCTCTAGTTTTCGATCGACAGAATCTTTCGGCCAAAAGTCTCTTTCTGCCAAAAAACGAAATTCTAACGAAATCTGTCAAAATTAAAAGATTTCCAAGATTTTCGGTCGAATTTTTTTTTTTTTTTTTTCAGCCGAAAGATGGTTGAGCGAATTCTGTTGGTCGAAAAAAATGAAAAGACACAACGTATCTTTTTATTTCACACCAAATCGTATAAATACGCTTTCGTCCAAACACATTGAACACAATTCATAGCTTTTTTGATGGTTTTCTAGAGCACCTAAACAAAGTTTCAAATCATCTTTTTCATTTTTGAGCAAGGTAATTTATCTTTGTTCAAGTTTTTACTGGAATAACAATTATATATTGAAATATAAATGTTGAGAATTTTTTAAGGTGAAGCCTTTGTTAAACATAACATTTACAGATAACTATACTCATGGGAAACAAAAGTTTGCACAAGATAAAACTTGATCGCACTCAAGATGAAACTCACCATAACGATCAAAGGAAAGAGCATTACTAGAGAAATAAGCGAGAACTTGCAAATATTGAAGAAAGAAACAATAATAATGTAAATATAGATTTTCAACAAGAGGAATTCCAACTAGGTATGCATGCACATATTGTCTATATTAAAAGTATAGAAATCAAATTTAAATTATTGTTTCATATAATCGATTGTAATTATGATTTGATTTTTTTCAAAAAAAACAAATATATTTGTCTCATAACGTCGATGAAGGCGTTGAAACTGAAATTGAAGCCGAAGATGTTGAAACCAAAATTGAAGAAGAAGATGTTGAAACCGAAATTGAAGCAGAAGATGAATCACCTATAGGTATCTACATAAATTTAGATAATATAAAATGAACACTTGTATATAGTTTAGTGAATTTATGTTCGCATTTTGTTTTTAAATATAAAATTGAAATTGAAATTTGCAGAAGAATCTATCAACATTGATGATGAAATATTAGAAAATGTTGATACTGACAAATTTGGGAAGAAAGAAGCTAAGAATTATATAAGATATCGAACTAAGAATATGTATAATACTTTTTCCAAAGATGAATTAGTAATAGTACAAGATCAACTTTTACTCTGTCTAATAAAGTCAAGAAAGTTAAAAGAATAAACATCATTATTAGGTATTCAAAAGTGGACAAAGTATACAAAGGTGAAACATAATGTCTTTGACAATATAACTAGTGTATTAAAAGATTTTGGAAAATCTCAAAAAAAAGATGTCAGTGTTGCATGTAGAGTGATACAAATAACAGTTGTTTCATCTAGGAATATAAAATATCATTTGACATGACACATGGAAACAACGATGGGAACGCCAAGAAAAACATTGTACACACATAGAAAATTTCGATTGCAAATAGATGCAAATGATGATTTGGCTTGTTGGGCAATGATTTCTAGACAAACCTACAAAGATTGACTTGCAGGAAATGTTAAAGAATTGGTCCATAATTGTTGGTTGATAGAATCTCATGTTTCACCACATACAAGGGATGTGTTGCGACGAAGAATAGCATGAAAAAAATATGAATAACATCCAAAACATATATTTCCAATGACACAAATATAATTATTCAATAAGTTCAACAAAGAGCACAAAGAATTTAAAATTTCCATCAATACATTTGTGCAACAAAAACCATGGTTTTTTAGACCCATCATTGTTCATGAAACTTTTTATTTTCGTTATCATGTGGAATTTGAGTTATATTATGACACTTTTCTTGATTTTGGTAAAAATTTATGGCCAAGTTCACCTCTTTCCCCATTCCCTGCTTTTATATCTGAAATTCTATGTGAAAGAGAAGGTGATGAATTATTTTACCAGAAACAATGTGTTGGTGGAAAGAAATCTGATCGTTGTAGAAATCTATGTTTTTTTCACTCAAAGTATCATATTGATGTGAATGATCAATCATTTTCTAATATAATAGTCAATTGGAAGAGATATTAATATATCAACAACATGGCTCCGCATTCTTCAAATGTTATTTCCAAAAGGATTGATTTGAAAGTAGATACAATCTATGTGATAGATTGTTTGAAGAAGTTTGAGGAAGAAATTTATAAATATACCAAGCATTCACATAGATTTCGATGGAAAGACCTACAATTCAAACAATCTCGTGAAGTGTTTCCACTAGGGACAATTTTGTCTGTAGCTCATTTTGTAGAGAATTACACATTCCCTACACAAAAAGAAATACAGAGTGAATATTATCATTCTTATCAAGTCACTATATTTTTCCACGTTCTATATAGACATGGTCAACGGAGTCTTGATAACATATAAAACACCAATGAAAATTGGCATATTATTAAAGAATATGAATTTTATATAAGTGATGATAGAGCACACAACACACATTATGTACAACATTGTTTTGATAAATTTTATGATTCATTGAAGGAATGTGGAACCAGATTCGATCGACATTTGATATGGTCAGATGGGTGTACGGGTCACTTCAAATATTCATGATCATTCTATTGGTTGAGTCATCTTCATAAAATATCAAACATTACACATTGTTGGAATTTTGTTGAGACTGGTCATGGAAAAGGAGAGTAGGACAATGCATGGGCATGTGTAAAACGAGCACTTTGAAGGTATCATATGAACCCTCATGCCAATCGATTTGAATCCACTAATCAAGTTGTTGAATGGTGAAAAATGATGCTAATCCATGAAAATAATCTGTCAAGGAATGTGTGCAGGTGTGTCTATATATCCATGTTACACAAGTACACAAGATATTTTTATTCACGTGTTCAAATTTATATTCAATATTCAATCATTTTCTTGAGAGATTTAAAGTTAACAAGTTCTTGTCGTGTGCAAGTTTTTTTGTTATGTTGGAATCCAAGATGTAAATAGATCAATTCCATATGAAGTCGGTATAATACATGGGACACGAAAAATGAATTCAGTTAAAACAAAACGCTATCAAAATGTCTTTTCATTTGATAGAAGAAATGAATCTTGTTTTTGTTTAGTTTTTATAGAGGACACATAATCCATAGTGATTTGCAGAAACAAAAATGCAGAATATGTTAAAGAATGGAGACATACCGAACTTAATATAAAAGGGAAAATTCCACTTGCAAGCTCAGAGGATATGGATAATTCTTCTTTGTTCCATATTTCTAATTTTTGTTTGATATGCTTCACCTTCTAGTGAAATATGTACATATGTGTTCATGAATAAAGGTTGCATTCTTCCCACTAGGATTTGATGTTCTTCTGGAAATTTTGATGGTTAAAGAAAAAAATTTGAAAGAAGAACGATGGGATGAGAGGGCTTCCATGAAGGTCTAAATTTAGCATGTTTGGCTAGTGGTATAAGCCCCTGTAAGGAAGGGTGGAGGCTAAATGATGGAAGCCCACTAGAAAAATAGATTCTGAGGCTAGAAAGTGATCAAGTCTTGAAGCCACCTGGTTTTGGACTCTTCTACAATTGTTCTAGGTGTGAATGTCATTGATAATTGAGGGATTGGATGGTATCAAGAAATGATTGGGAGTCATGGTTATGCCTTCTTATGCCTCCTTTATTTTCATTCTGAGAGGTAGTTATGTTTAAGTATACACTAATAAGCCAATGCTCATTATTGATGATGGGGTTGAAGGTGTTGAATGGAGTCAAAAAAATGAATCTTATCAGGGATAGAGTTGGGGCCATAAAAATTAGTGAGAAAGAGAGTTCAATAGGACCATACAAGATGGAAGGAAGTTGTGAGGAAGCGCTTGGTGGTAAAGAAGTTGGAAAACGTTATTTTAGCATGGTTCTAGATAAGGGCAAGGCCTCCTTCTACTAAGTGTGCATATAAGGCCATAGCTTGGGGTCCCTGCTAGATGCAGGAGGAAAGGGTTTGAAGAAGGACTTGGAGGCATTTAGTTTCTTGTATCATTACTATAAAGGGATTTTACTGGACTATTTTTTGACTGAGAAGCTCGTGCCTGGTTTTACCATTAAGGCCTTTGATATTACAAGAGATGTCATTCATGATGAATGTGGGGGGTTGGGTAGGAACTTGTCTTTCATCAAGGTAAGGTAGCCTGAGTTAACCAAAAACTCTCCCAGATATTTAAGAAGTTGTTTGTTGCTTTTCTGACCTCTTTTTCTTTTTCTTTAGGTAAAGCTTCTATGATTCAAGTAGTCTATTATTATTGTATGTTCACTAGTATGTACACTATAACTAGGAGTGATGCCCAACTTATATACGGTATATGTCATGTTATATTAGTAATAACACATATGATAAGATGTATACCATTGCCTATATAT
The DNA here is from genome assembly GCA_032191745.1 of Picea mariana. Taxonomy (NCBI): domain Eukaryota; kingdom Viridiplantae; phylum Streptophyta; class Pinopsida; order Pinales; family Pinaceae; genus Picea; species Picea mariana. Next base: position 70,762 of record JASDQU010104239.1, on the reverse strand, counting down.
GTAAAATGGATCTTTATTAACTAATGGTAATGCTTCTATGATTCTGGTAGTCTATGATTAAGATATGTTCACTAGTATGTACACTATAACTAGGAGTGATGTCCAACTTAGATCCAAGTAATACAAATGCTTCGGGGAATTACAATGGAATCGGATTAGGCATAGGATAGTTAAATCTCATAATCTAACATAAGCAGAGACCTATCATATTTATGTAATATAAAAAAAGTCATGGTCACATTGTATTACTATCGATCCTAGTTATATGAGCATAGTGACCAGTACTCTTCTATATCATTTCCACATGTCCTAACTATCATATATTATGGGGTTCCTTATACTTTACTCATATTGAATAGTGTAAATAGAATTATTACTAGAGCAAACACTATAACTATACTAGTAGCATAATTAACAAGGGTCTTACAAAAGGTATACTCTTATCCAATGCAGATGGGTTTTACTTACTCTGATTAAGAGAGAGCTAAAGAAATGGAATAAGCTTCATATCTTACCCATATGAGCTATGTGAATATTACAATATAGTTAAGAGTGTAGAATCTGATTCTAAGGTATAGACCACTAATCTCTGTATGGTCTTCATGGAACACTATGGCTATTATCTCTACCACCCTGTATCAGAGTATGCATATTGATTCCCTTGTTCATATGTTACCATATTCACAGCTAAATCTCAAACAAATCTTCGGGTCTAGTATTACTAGTATCTATACTATAAGCAGTATAATCATGTTAGTTGTAATGGGATTAGTTCATGTCTATCACCTATACCTGCCAAATTGAATCCTATTATGTGCTAGATGTTACTGTGTTCACTAGAATAAAGGTAAATGGCAGTAATACTAACATAGAATTATAAGTCACACTATAGCTCGTACTTTGAATGAAAACAAGAGAGCATAGAGATATACATGGTCTATTTCATATTAGTTGAGATCAATTTGTTATTACAATATCTTACATGCTTTGATAATTATCATTATTAGTATTGATTTAAGTTATATTGCCTTTATTACGAAAACTAAGTATATGTATATGGTGCGTACAACTTATTCAGATAAAGCATAGATAGCTATGGGTTTCAATAAGGAAATAAAACTTGAAGCTTAAGCATATCATATATAAGATATTGGTTAAGTTGAATAAGAGAACATAGCCCTTACAAGAGGCATCATCGCTCACAATCCATCTTGACCTGCAACACATTTTTGACAACCATGATCGGGTCTTTGAGAGACCCACAGAACTATCCCCATATCTGTGTGAGCATGATCATAGAATTCCTCTCCTTCCTGACAGTCATCCCCCTAACGTAAGCCCCTACAAGTACCCCTTTGCTAAAAAAATGAAATAGAAAAAAAAGTGCAGGAATTATTGGAAGCATGGGTAATTTTCCCAAGTACCAGCCCATACTCCTTCCCTGTTGTGAATGTCCTAAAGAAAGAAGGTTCTTGGTGCATGTCTCCAGATTTTCACACCCTTATTAAATTGAACATTAAGGATAAGTTTCCCATTCATATCGTTGATGACCTATTGGATGAACTCCAAGGTGCCAGTTTCTTCACCAAATTGGACATTCGCTTAGGTTATCACCAAATTTGATGAAGGAAGCAGATATTCAAAAGATCACTTTTAGAACTCATGAAGGCCATTATGAGTTCTTGGTAATTCATTTCAGGATTTTCAATGCTCCATATACCTTTCAAAGTCTCATGAATAAACTCTTGAAGCCCTACCTTTGCAATTTGTTTTAGGCTTTGTTTGATCCCATTCTTAGTTACCACCACACTTATGATTCCCATATTCAACATGTGGACAAAATACTCCAACTATTACAGGACCATCAATTATTCGTAAAAAAATCCAATTGTTCTTTTGGGGAAAGTGAGGTCGAATACTTGGGACACATTGTTGGATATGACGGATAACACATGGACCCCAACAAGATTCAATCCATGTAGGATTGACCATGTCATAAGACATTGAAAATCCTTTGGGGTTTCCTTGGCCTCACCGAATATTACAGGGATTTTTTCCACCATTATGGAAAAATAGCACGGCAATGGACAAACCTTCTTAATAAGAATGCATTTCAGTGGACCCCTACTCCCGAGAAAGCCTTCCTATATTTGAAGTAGGCCATGTGTACTACCCCTGTCATAACAGTCCCTGATTTCAACAAAAACTTTATGGTTGAATTATATGTTTTAGGTACTAGTATTGGTGTAGTTCGCAGCCAAGACGGTTGACTTATTTCTTTCACTAGCCATGCGTTGAGTGGTCACAATTTGGGAAAATATAGATATGTAAAGGAAATGATGGTAATTCTCCATGTTGTGGCACAACACTTGGAAAAAATATCTATTGGAGCACATTTTTAGATCAAAACCAATCACCATAGTATCAAGTATTTCCTTGAGCATAGTTTTTCATTCCAGAAAAAAAGAAGTGGATAACAAAAATGTTGGGCTATGATTATGAGATCATCTATATGAAAGGAAAAGACAATTTCATGCCAGATGCATTTTCTAGAAAAGTTGAAGATGAAGGCTCCCTCTTTGCTCTCTCATTACTAATCCCTCATTAGATTGATGAAGTTTGGTGTGAATAGCTCATCCATCCCACTGTCTCATAGATAACTGAGTGAATTCATACTGACACTAGCCTTCCCACTTGCTATACTTGTAAAGACAATGTACTAAGATATAAGGATCACTTGCTTCTGTCTCTGGATTATTCCCTCAAGAAAAGGATCTTAAATGACTTTCATTCTTCTTCTCTTGTAGATCACTTAGGATCCCAAAAGACATATGCTCGTTCTCGCCACTCTTTTTTTTGGAAGGTATGAATAAGGATATTCTCACCTTTGTCACTGGATGTGATATTTTCCTACACCATAAAGGGGAAACTGTCAAGACCCCCATAGTTCTCCATCTGTTACCCATTCCAACATCTATTTTGACTAACATCTCTATGGAATTTATAATGGGCCTTCCCAAAGAGGATAAAAAGCCAGTCATTATGATAGTGGTTGACCTCCTCTCCAAGTATGCAAACTTTTATGCCTTACCAAACCCTTTTACGCCAACCCTAGTTGCACAAGTTTTCATTGATGAAATTTTCAAGATGGATGGCATGCCCATATCCATTGTATCTGACCATGACATGACCTTCACCAACACCTTTTAGAAGGAATTGTCCAAATTACAGGGAATGCAATTGAACATGATCACAACATACCACCCACATATAGATGGCCAACCATAAGTGGTAAATAAGTGTTTGGAAACTTATGTGTGTTGTTTTGTTTCAAACAAACAACATCATTTAGTGCAATGGTCACCACTGGCGGAATGATGGTACAACACTTATTATCATGCAACCACCAAAATGACACCTTATGAAATGGTGTATGGGAAACAACCCCCTGTAGTAACTTCCTATCTTCCAGGCACATCAAAGGTCTAGGCTATTGACAGTTTGCTACAAGGTAAGGATGTTACCCTCATAGATCTAAACAAAAACCTCCACATGGCCCAAAATCGTATGAAGCAACAAGTTGACCAACAACGCTTCAAAACGATTTTACAAGAGGGTTATCATGTGTTTCTTAGACTCCAACCTTACAACCAAAAATCACTCAAATATCAAGGCCACCATAAGTTGGCACCCAAATTTTATGGCCCCTATCATATTCTCAAACGCATTTGTCCAATTGCGTACAAGCTTGCACTGCCAACTAACTCAAAAATACATCCAGTGTTCCATATTTCATGTTTAAAGAAAGTGTTCGGTCATAATTGTTGGGTTGAAACCATCCTACCTGAACTATATGAAGAAGGATCCATTTGGATGTAGCCTAAATCAATCCTCAACATGCGAGAGAGTCACATGTGGGGCTGAACTATCAAAGAAGTGCTAATCAAATGGAAGGATACATCTCTAGAGGATGAAACTTGGGAACCAACTGACATCCTGCAACAATTTACGCATCTTCAACCTTGAGGACAAGGCTTCTTTTGAAGGACGAGGGCATGTTAGGATTTGTCTGTAACCCCTCGTAGTTGTTAATTGTAATAAGTGGTCAACCCTCATTATTATTGGGACCACAAGTAGTTAAGCTTGGTTAGTATAATTAGTTATGTATAAACCATGGTATTGGCCCTTGGTATTGTCCCATGGTATTTTTGGTTATGAACTAGATTTAAAGAATACATCTCTCCATTGTAGGTTGTTGAGGATTATTGTAAGAAATCCCTTCTCATTTGGAAGTTTCCCCCTATAAGAGGAAAGTGAAGTAAGTTTTTTGTGATATCAATAATATATTTATGCTCTATATTTGATGTTCATGTTACTTGCTCAGTATATTTTCTTGTTCTTTTAACCGTTCCAAGTATATCACACATTGTAAACATACAACTACCTTATAATCCCTCTTTTTTATTCTCTCTTAGGAAGAAATCCCACGGTATGTACTAAGATATATAGCAAGTAGAATCTTTCATAGATTATGTCTAACAAGTGATTTAATAATCCATTTAGTTGATCAAAAATACCCATGTAATTAATATCAATAACTAAAAGTCCTCATCTTTGTTTTAAAAAACTACATAACTTTCAGACCTCCTTTTTCCTAACACCTTCAAATTTATGCATTGTGATAATTAGAACTTCCTTTAATGAAATGCCTATACAATTACATTGGTTTTGAATCTAAAAAAACATCCATGCCAAGAATTAAAAGTCCATTAATTGATAAAACCACCTCTTTCAATACAATATTAATAAGTCTAAGTATGTCCCCTTCTTTAGTTGGAAAGCACATGTATCGCCCATACAACCAACACCACTAATCTTACTTTTTGTGGTAACTAAAACCTCATCTACTTTAACACCACAATGTTACATTGTGGCGATTACATAACTCCATACAAAGAAAACATACATACCTTTGATGGTAATTAAAACATCATCCACCTTGACAACCCAATCTTACATTGTGCTTAATTTTTTCTTTCTTTATTTATATATTTATATTAAACACTTCAAAGTTTTATATTTTGATTTAGAGATTTTATATATAATAATTGGTCCTCTATAATCAAATATGGGAGAGATGTCCATGTAAAATGACACATTAAAATAATAATATATCTATATATATTATTAATAGAAATATTATTGGGTCTAAAGTTGCTTTAGAACCTAGTATTAAAAAGATGTCCATGTAAAATAAAACATTAAAATAATTGTAAAAAATTCAACATAGATCCATCTTAAATCCATATATGGACTTTATAGATCTAGAGTTAAGATGTATCTATAATGATGGTTTAACACATTAATATTAAAGTATTCAAAAATATTAATATTATAAAATATATCTATATATTAATATTGAATTTAAAAATATTATTGTTATTATTGTTATTTTAATGTGTGCAAAATAAATTAAAATTTTATTTCTTAAAAATTTTAAAATTTAATTATTTATTTTTTTAATTTATAAAAATTCCTCAAAAAGTATATATATTTTTGTAATCAAAATTATTTCTGTTTTGTTTTTCAAAATGTCAAATATACCAATTCATATATATATATATATATATACACTTTATCCTTTTAATCCAATTTTTACTAGTTTATATATATATATATATATATATAAATCTAATTTGTATTCTAATATATTTATATTGTGGAAAATTCATTCAATTTTTATTATTATTGAATTTTAGACACATTAAAAATTTAGGTGATAGATTTAGGTGAAAGGGGTTTGATTTGGTCATGGTAAACCCATAGTAAATTTTAAAGTGCAAGGATTTTGATGGTAAACTTGACTCAGTGAAAGAGTTAATGTTGTTAGGTCAATACTGGTGGTTTTGGCACATGGTAATGGTGGCCCACGGTATTGAGCGCATGGATTAAAGGTAATGAAATCCTATAAAAGAGTGGTGATGGCTTAAGAGTTGAGCAGTGAAGGCTCACTTGGGCAGGCAAACAGGTGAAGGCTCATTGGGCAACAGGCCGGGTGAAGGCTCTCTTCTGGCGAGAAGATTTGCAAGGTCCAGTTTGGCCAAGGAAAATAATAGATCTAAGCCTCTCTTACGGCCAGAATATTTGCAAGGTCAAGTTTGGCAAAGGACAATAATAGATCTAAACCTCTCTTCCGACAAGAAGATTTGCTAGGTCTAATTTGGCCAAGGACAATAATAGATCTAAACTTGGTTTCTTTTGGCGAAGGAAAATAATAGATCTATTATTGATTAGTTTTTTTCCTTACAATAAAATTTGGGATCCAATTCAACCTCGGGGTATCTGTGACGAATTTGGAAACCAAGAAAAAGAAAGCATAAAAAATTCAAACCTCCAAGGTAATTCAAAATCTCTTCCATTTCTTTGTACCATTATTTTTAATTATATCATAAAAGGTATTTTTTTTTTTTAATATGATCTTTAGATGTACCATAAATTTATTTATTGTATTTTGAAGTTTATTAATAATATTTTTGTTATAAATTTTTAATTAAGCTTATCAACTAGTATTTATCTATATAGTTGTCACATCTATCATTGATTAGTATTGAACCTCTTCTCATTATATTATATTTATATATATTATATATCTTACTATATTGAAAATATATAACAGATATAAAAAAATATTTTTTTCATTATTATTTTGTTCTATTAACTGTAGACTCATTACTGTCTGGATCCAGATCCAGACATAAATTCTAAACACCATTGAATAAATTTATCTTTAATCATGTAATTTAGTACTTTTTCTATTAAGTTATGCTATGTATATGGACAACATAAGAATTTAAGTGGTTTTATCGAATGGACAATTTAAGAAATTAAGAGTCTTTATCGAAATACAAGACTATGAACAGAGATTTACTTTAATTAAAAATTTTGCTTTCTGCGTGATATGGAATAATGATAGCATATTATTAGATGGCTAGTAACCCTAGCAATATTATCCATCACGCATCGCAGTCGCCGGTTCCATATCTCATCGGCGTAGTGGCATCCGTGTTAGATCTGGTTGCAGTTGCGCTCATTCTGTCTTGCTCTTTCAAGAAACAGTCTGGTCAGTCGGAAGAGGAACACCAGAGGACATTACGATAATGCCGCTGCTGCTGTCAAATGCTTGGAGAAGATGATTGACGTCTGCAGGACAGATACAGAGGCGAAAGTGATGGTTGTTATGGCCGGAGATGAAAATGATGGTTCCTCGCAAAGCCCGCAATAACTAGAGCAACGAAAGTGGTCTTTTCATTTCCGGCGATAATCTTCCCTGCAGACTCCAATATTCTTCCCTGCAGACTCCAATATTCTTCTCCCTGCATTCGACAGCAGCAGCGGTATCATTATAATGTCCTCCAGTGTTGCTCTCTTCAATCTAACCAGATTGTTTTTTGAAACAGCAAGCCAGAATCAGGCAGGCAACTGCAACCAGACCTACCATGCAGTCACTCCGCCGATGAGATATGGAAACTGCCTGAATGGTAATATTAGTGGGGTTATCGGCCATCGAATAACATACTGTCATCATTCCAATGCCGATGAGATAAAATGATTTCTCATATGCAACCCAAACTAAGCCTATACATTAACACACGGAAGCGGATTATAAATTGTACTGGAAATCTTGGCGTGGACGACTGGGACTTCTGAGAAGAAAAGTGAAAATAAAATTAAACAAATAAAATTTGAACGATTTGACTCATTCCCAAATACCATTATCATGCATGGAAGTAGAAAAAGGCATCATTTG
>JASDQU010104239.1:30688-57202 GCA_032191745.1 Picea mariana | reverse complement strand
AACCACATATTGTCAGTATTTCATGTACATCATATTTTAATTGAAATATGCACAAAAACCTTATGCAGTGATCTTAGAATTGCATACACCTAGCAATACAATCAAAAATACCAAACAAGTTATTAGATAGAATGAATCATCATTCTATGAATATGTATGTTTTCAATTAATAACAATAAGTTCATTATTTCAATTTTCCAAACATAAAATTTTATGTAGTCACTATTACTATAACTACATGGCTTGTAACTTTCGTGTTGCAATGTCTAACAATTCTTCAAATGTTCTCAAATCCATGAGTTAGAAAAATTTCAGCCATTATTATAATTATTTCCATTCAAAACATATATATGTGCACTCACAAAATGCATTATGCAATTGCATCTAAGTATGAGTGCAACTCTGCCACTTACTAGACATGAGTGCAACTCTCAATGCATTTTTATTCAATGCACCTTTTCATTGATTTTCAGAATGATCTTTATCTAAGTCATGTATCTCACCATTCATAAATTGTAAATCTCGCCAATGTCTTTCCACATTCTCCACACACTTCCCATTGTCTTCTCAATTACTTGGATGCCTTCCTTTTTGACCCGAACACTACATCAAGTTACAATTATGTGGTGTTCATTAGTGTTAGATAAAATGTTGCAGTCCAAGATTTACTTAAAGGTAGGAAGATCATTGAGTATTTGTGTCGTACATAACCTTTCTATATCCACACCTTTCCATATCCAACCATGTCCCAGTCTCATACATGACTAGCCTTCCTAGCATCATTCCTATAACAAGTTCTTATCTTTTACTTCTTTCGTTATTACCTCATATCCAAATTAACATGACATGATACTATGTTAGTGTGTGCATTCAAAAGATAAAAAGATTTGATAACTATAATAGGCCTCTAGCCTTTACCACATCTAGTGGTAGCTTATTCCTGTTAATGCCTTAAACAATACCATACTACGTATTATAAAAATTCAATTTGGGGAAATTCTTACCTGAATTTTCGTTTGGCAATTGTGCAACATAATTTCAAAAGAGAAATACTTACTCGCATGGATTCCATTAAAAAAAATTAATGCTACCTAATTAGTTGATGACAGTAGAAGCTCTCATGCATATTTATTAGTCCTATAATCAACATTCCATGTTTCTGTTGCTTCCTTCCATATGCAACAATATTATCAGCACCACTTGCAAACATGCAATCATTCTCTTTTTATGGTTGTCCCAACAAGCAATAACATACTTGTTGCCACAGTAATTGCAACCACTTATTTCTCCCTGTATCACTTTTCCTTTTTTATGCCAGAAGTCTTCAATTCTTCTGTATTCCTAAATCTTCATGTGCTCTTCACTATAAGAACTTTGCATGATTATTTCTGACCTGAGCACTTTCTAACCAAATCACTCCTTGCCTCCTTTTCTTTTCCATCCAAATACTAAACTGATATTAACCTTCAGCTTTATTTATTTCATGGAATTATTTATTCCAACTCATACTTGGATGAATTATAATTCCAATCATGTTGTCTTATAGACTTTGGATCTTCAACATCCATTTACTTTTCAGACTGAACGACTTCAGGTCTTTCTTGAATGAATAATTTAGTATTTAAGTTTTTCTTGCACTCTTCAATTTTCCTTGCCAACTAGCCTCAAACTTGGCTTTCACATCAAATCTCTAGCATACTCTAAGGATGCACATATTTTTCCTTCTATAGTTGCATAGAATTAATTAAAAGTACTTAATACTTCTTTTAATTTACCATCATAATTTCAAGTGATACTTCCACCCACTAGAAATGTCACCGATGACTCTATTACACTTGAGATGGATTCTTCTCAAGAACCATCTATTTTTCATTCAAAACCAGGAATATAACGATTTTCTTCTTCATGGTTCCTTACTCTCTATAGAGATTTATTTGACTTTTAAGTCTTTCTTGGCCTTGACATATCCATGCTATTGTAGAAATATCTTCAATACCTTTGGAATGCATCAACACTCCTCTACTATTCTTGCTTTCCCTCTTGGAGTGTTGTCCTACATTCCCATTAGCTTGATATCTACCTCATGATTTGTTCATCCATTGTCCTAGGATGTTCATGGAATTGCAACTACATATTATGCTGACATTAATTTTCAACATTCCACTATTATTTGGATTCCTCTGATCCAACTCCTACATGACCCAATTATATTTCTAGTCCTATCTTTTTTAGTAACCCTGGATAGTTAACACCAACTTTCTTCTTGAAATACTTGATTAATCCCTTCCTTATTGGATCACATCAGCACTTGGATTTACTTGATGACTATTACTTTCTCCTTTCATGACCAATCTGATTTCAACCTGACTTGCATAATTCCCCTCCATCATGACATAATGCACCTATGACTCAGCCAACACTCCTTACTTATGTGCACCTTCATTTATTTACCCTTGAAGTGATACCCTTTATACCATGCTTCTCCTGTGCGCTCTGATAAACATAAGGGAACAATTACTCTATAATTGCATAGCTAATACCTATATATGATGCACTCTTTATCCATATGATTCATAATCAGATCCAGGACCTTGATGGGGCTCAAAAAGGCCTAAAAATAAAATTTCTCGAAATGGCCTCAAAACAAATTTGTGCATAGGCCTCGTCAATGCAAACCCAATGAAAATTGAATGGGATCAAACATACATCTTATGATCAAGTTATGGCGATCTGTTCATTTTTTCAAACAAACAAAAAAGGAGGATTGTATAGTTCGTACAATGCCACATGGCAGCTGACTGTACAACTCATATAAATGACATTGCAGGAACAATTGGTAGGATTGTTGAATGTATGGATGCTGATGTGGCAGGGATAGGTGGACCAACCAGGAAGTGACACGTGTCACCACTACAAGGGTGAAACATGGCACGTCCGTAGAATGACATGTGGCACATTCGATGGAGACACGTGGCAAGTTATTGTTAGTGAAAGGGTATATGTTGTGGCCGAGTTGGACCAATCAACACTTGAGACATGGCATTGACATTTGAAAAATGGGTTGGTGCCACGTGGCCAAAACGTGGGCAGCCATGTGGCACCCAGGCTTGGTTAGTTACACCATCATTGATTCTTAATTGTTATATGGTTTTAAAACTATTTAAAATTGTTGTATGTTGGATTTCGGGTGGAATAGGGCTGGAGCCTAGCCCCAACCCTCACCGGTACGACTGCTGCAATGTGACTAGAGTTCACTCCTCCACTATTGGCACAGTTTTTTACACCCCCGACTTCAGGAGTACTCAAATGTCACTCCATACGACCTAGTTTCACCTTGATACTTAGTGCATAGGTGCATGGATAGCACCTAGTCGGTCAGGCTTGCACGCTGACTAGGGAGCTAGTCCATGGGATATACATTCGGGAGGCTTCAACTAACCGGGTGCGTGGATAAGGTGTTGGCCATATGGCCAGTGTGTATAAGACCAGGTTCCAAAGCAACTAAGGGGCCATCGGACCAGGGATATGCACAAGGCCACATGGGATGCTCCCATACGACCAGGGGCTAGCATAAAAGAGGTTGTGCCCCCAATTATGTGATAAAGTGGTTTTTAAACCATATCTTATGATTTTACATGGAGTTTTATCGAGATTAAGGGGATTTAATCCATTTTGGGAGGATATTGGACCCTTTTTGATGCCATATCTTGGGGGGAAGTTGGGAGATGGTTACGAACTCCAGATCTATATAAACCAGGCCTTCTTGAGGCCATGAAGGAGATTCAGAGCAAGTTTACACTAAAGATTTTCCAAGCCAAAGCCATTTTTATGCAGGGAAGTTGTTAAGGATTGCACCTTTGCAGGCCATTTATTGAAGCTCTGGTAATTAGATTTGAGTGTCATTTCTTCTGTTCAGTTCTAGAGATCTGGTAGAAAAAGACCATATAAGTTTTGTAACCTTTTGGCACTGAGGTGATTTACTTATTGACCTTTGAACATAAATAAGAAGGCCTCACCCACTGAGACAAAGGCCTGAAGATGTAGGAAAGTTTTTCAAAATCCGTTATCACATTGGTGTTATGGTTTGTTGTTGTTTTATGCTTCATTGTAGTTCTGTACATATTTATATGGATGTCACATTTCTTCTATACTTATTCCTCTTTATTTAAAGCTTCATAATTGGTTAATCAACATATGCATAATAACTCAACCATAGTCATGTAAAAGATATTTTCGGATCAAGTGGTATCTGAGCTAGTTGACGTTTGGATTTGAGTTTTGCATGTCAACAACGGAAAAGATATATAGTGGTGAAGGAGATCTTGTTGAAGAGAATACATTGATTGGATTGAGAATGAGAACTTATCAAAGTGAGAGGATGGTATCGGAAGAGGGAATTTCTTAGGATGAGAAAGAGTTTCTAAAAAATTTCTTCGCCATGTCGGAGATAATGAAGGTTTTGTACGAGGATTACTTGGAACGAAAAAGACTGAATCTAGATGAATCCTCAAAGGGAAAAAGTGCATAAAGAGAGGATCGTCCTCAGATTCCTCCTTCACCTCCATCATCACCTCCTTCTTCTCCATCTTCTTCAAGTTCAAGTTCTAAATCCAATGCAAACAAACATGTTCATAAACATAATATTGAAATGCCTTTATTAAAACTTGATGTTAAATTCGAATTACCCATATATGATGGTGAAATTAATGTAGAGAGACTTGACAATTAGGTCAGACAAATGGAGGTCTATTGCAGTGTGCAACAGATTAAGGATGAGGCCACACAAATCAAGTTGGCATCATTGAGACTTCTAGGCACAACACTCAAAGTTTCATTTCCGCACATAGAAATCAATTCTATCCTTTAGGTTATAAAGAGAAATAATTAATTGAATGGACATCTTTAAAAATAAGAAAATGACAAATAGTGCAACAGTACACAGATGGATTTCAAAAAATGGCATTGATGCTAGATATTCCTTTACATACCTAAGAAAATATTATAAAGTATATAGGAGGTTTACTTGCACATATTCGAAATAATGTATTCATATTTGGAGCTACTAATATTGATGAGGTTTCTATTCAAGCAAGATACATTGAAGCATGGAAAATAGGGGTTGGTGTAACAAGGGAATTGTCTACAAAGAAAGAGGACAAAAGGAAGTGGCATGGCAAGAAATCAAATGCAGTGACGAGAAAGGAGGAGAGGCCCTCTTGTAAGCATTGCAAGAAAGAGGGGCATGATGAAGACCTTTGTTGGAAATTGCATCCCGAGAATATGCCAAAGCTGTTCAAGGAAAAGAACGGGAGGAAAATATTTGCATCAACAACTCAACCCAAAGACTTGGGATCAGATTTAGGTGATGAATCTAAAGTCTCATTGGTTGGTATGATAGGTAAAATTAGTGAAGGAATTGATTGTAGAAGTAACTTTTTCATAAAAGGGTCATCATGTGACACACTAAGGTTGATACATTAATTTATAGTGGATCTCAATCTAATCTAATTTAAAAGGAATTGGTTAAGAAATTTGGATTAAAAACACAGATACATCATAAGCCTTACACACTTAAATGGATAGAAACAATCATCAAATGCACATAACAAAGAAGCGCACAGTAAAATTTACAATTTCATCTAAGTATTTGGATGAGGTAACATGTGATGTGGTGCCACTAATTGAGTGTGGAATAGTCTTAGGTAGTCCATACTTATATGATCGTAAAAAAATATTCTACACAACAAAGAATCAATATCAATTAACCAAAGTAGGTCAAGATTATGTGGTTCATGCTCATCATGTAAAGGAAAATAAAACTCTTCAAACAATGGAACAATTGAAAAAGGAAGTTCAAGCAAGGAACAAACCAATAATTGTTTCAAATGAAATAATCGATATTAAGCAAGAACATGAGATGATTGTGGAATGAAAAATCAATCACAGTTTGCTTCAAGATAAGCTCACGTCGTGCAAATATTACAAGTATATCATCTCATTTGCATTCATTTTTTTTATGCTATCATTAGTAATTTTGTCTACATGGATGATAGTGGCTTCAGTAAGGTGTGATGGGGTTCAAATGGATAACAATATGTTGTTAGTTGTCATGATTGTGTTACAGTTGATATTGATGAGACAACTGCACATGACAGAGTTCAAAGATAGGGAACCATTTGGGTGGCCTATCTCGAGCTTCATGACTAGTCAGTAACCTTTTTGGGACCAAAAGTTCCTTTAGTGGGGAGGTGTGATGCAGAATTGGATCTAGGAGCTTGATGGGGCTTAGAAAGGCCTAAAACCCAAAGTTCTCGTAATGGATTCAAAACAAATGTGTGCGTAGACCTCGTCGATACGAACCCAATGCAACTTGAATGAGCTCAAACTCACGTCATATGGTCAAGTTATAGTGCACTGCTTGTTTTTCCAAACAAGCAAAAAATGATGATTGTACAATCCATACAGTGCCACGTGGACGCTGACTGTACAGGCTGTTATCACTGAAATTTCGTTCACAAATGGTTACAAGAATTTAGCATCGTCACACAGTTATGAGGTCACCCATGGACCCAAATTAACACAAAAGCATTTCCAAAGGGTCAAAAACTATACAACTAGTGCAAAAATTAAAGGGCGCTATGGAGACACAGGGCGCACATGCACATGCGCAAAAAACAAACGTAAGATTCGCGCACATACGCACGATGCACGACTGTTGTTGAAAAAAGCCGTGCACCTAAGAAACGACGCATTTATGAGAGTGGTCGGCCTCCCACCCACTTCTGGTTCAGCTTCCAAGTTGATTTGACACTCAAATCTAGACTGGATTTGACCGAGTCGTTGGTCAAAGACCTAGAAATGCCCCAATTAGCCTCTTTACACACTACAAACTAGTTGGACAATACCTCAAAGGAATGCTATAAAAAGGCCATTTTTCAAGGAATTCATAGCAAAGTTCTGCTGCCATTATTCTCTTGAGGAATATTCTATCCTTACCAAGAGTATACTTGAATCATTGCATTGGGAAATCCATCTCACCCCTTGAGTGGTTTAGCAAAGAATTATTTCACCATTTTCCTTTTTATTTTCAAAGTTGTAAGAAGAGCTTATTTGTGGGGGTCCAAGAGCCCTCCCTTGGAGGAAGAAGGGACTCATAGTCCTCTTTATCCTCAGTGTTTTCTTTCACTAATATCAACCTTATCATTGGTTACATGGGTCTAATTGTTTCTTTTGTCCTTATGTCCCTATGCTTATTAATTTAGTTGTTGTTTTATTTCTTAGTTTAATTCTAAGTTGTTCTTTCATATTTCTTTCTCTATTTTGCTCCCTAAGCTTGCAAGAACCTCTATTTTGCTCCCTAAGGTGATGAAAGAGGCGCAACATATTGGTGACTCCACCAGGAAAAGGTATCAATTTCCTACCTCATTTGGGTTTTTCTAGCTCTTCTTTTGGTTTATTTAACTTGCAGGTGCATTAACCGGCCTAAGCCAACCTGCCAATCATCCAATTCCAAGTTGAATTGGGAGAATTCCATCCAGAATTTTCATTCACGGCCATGTGTCACTTGTGCATGAGTTTTTTGGCCCACAGACCCACATCGTGCACACATGTGCCTATGTCACAATTATGTTCTACGCACCTGTGCCCATTATCTTTTTTCGATCTGCACACATGCGCTCTGTGCGCCTCTATCTCCACTGAGACCCGTGCACCTGTGCAAAAAAATCACATTGTAAGGTTTTTGAGATTTGGGGAAGGCTCTTAGCCTTCTTAAAAGTGATTTCATGCATGTTTTAAGATGCACCACACTTAATACCCTCTTCATATAAAGGAATTAGTCAAAACACATAGATACTTAGGGGGTTAAAATCATTATTTCCTCTTTTGCTTTCATTTTCGCCACATGGATGGCTTGTTTAGGTTATAAATATAAGTTGGAAACCATTTGTAATCACATTTAACTTGCATTGGGACTAGAAGTTGGATAAAAATTGCTTAGTATGCTCTTCTCTTGCACCTCCAAGCAACCTTGAGAATCAGAAAAAGATTGTGGAAAAATTTCATCTCCCTTAAGAAGATTAAAACCTTTAGGAGAGGACAACAACCCTTCTTGGGACTCCTCTTAGTTTATTTTTTCAAACACATCTTAAGATTGTAACGGGCCCATACATGCCCACATGCTACAAAGGTAGGATAGTGTTGAAATTTACTTTCTTAGATTAAATCACTAGGGAAGTCTAAAGGTTTTGTAACGGGCCCATACATGCCCACATGATCACAATCTAGGATAGTTCCAAAGATTTTCTTAGATTACATCACAATAGGGAGTTAAAGGAATAGTAACGGACCCACATGTCCACATGCTACCTTCCTAGGGACTTTTGAATTACGCAAGGGTGTACCAAAGGCACTTAGTTAATTAGGTAATCAACACTTGTAAGGACCAAGTGAAGTCCACATCCAGGAAGGTGACACCTAATTCATTAAAAATTGGCACACTTTCACTCATTCACACACAAAAGTCACTTATCACTCACATAGATTCTTCTTGAAATGTGAGGTCAAAGTAAGTTTCCACCAAAGGGATTCTGAAACACCCCACCCTTTTCTTGATGAAACTATCCACTCCCATTTAATTTCAACGAGGTTGGTTCACATCCCCAACTTCTCAAAACAACTACATCTAAAATTTTTCTAAAAACTCACTAAGTTTTCCTCCACAAGAGGTGCCAAAAGAATTTTTTTATTCTAGGTAGGATTTCGGGGATATGCATCCAAATAACTCCCCGTCATCTGGTTCTCACATTGTCAAAACCATAGAAGTTGTCAAATAGGGAACTGAAAATCCTCCAAGTCAAGTGTTCCTAACACCATAAGGCAGGGAGATACACGTGAAGGGTTGAAGGCTGAGGTCCATTTTTTCTGTGCATCCCCACTTGAGGCACCCACCTCTTGGACGGGATCCAGCCCGTGACCCATTTCTTAGGCCGAAAATATAAATGCCGCACTTTGACCGAGGTACCTAGTGACCAAATTTTAGGACATCTACCTAGGTGGCAATTGTGGGCAGTAATTGCACCTTCATCGGATTTTGTGTGGCTATTGGGAAATATCACTAGCTCTTTCGGGATATGCCCCCTTTACCCCTCATTATAACCAATTATTTCATCCTTCACTAGTTTCTCTTCCGATGACTTCAGACCCCACTGTTGAGTACTATTGGAAGGTCGAGTGCTATTTGAGAGGAAGGACGTTACATCTTTTAGGACACGACCATTTTTTTTCTTTGATTCCCCACATGGACAAAACCCACTTATCCAAATATATGTTTCGTTTTCAAACCACTTTATGTATGATGCACTTTTAATTACATTTTGATTTGGATATATATATTGTGTAAAGTTCAAAATTTGCAACAAAGGCTCTTGTTTCTTTATTACTCTCACAACCATTTGCACACATTCAGCTAGTTGGAGATCATAGGGGACCCACAGAATCTCCATCGTTACTGATGCTTGTTAAACCTCCCTCTTATCTTAGGGGGAGTGTCTGGTCTTGCCCACTCATCGACACCACTGTCTCACACTCCAGTGAGTGCCACTGTCTTAAGATTAGCCTTGCTTGGCTCCACATTACTTGGGTCCACTTCCCAAGGTCCTCTGTCCAATCGCTCTCCTTTACACGGAAGCAGAGGACCCACTTCCTCTCAAGTGGGAAGTACCAACCCACCTAGCCCCCCTCCAGGGTTAGGTTCACAGAACACTCCTACCATGGCGGGAGCTAATCCTCAAGCAACAATCTTGATGCCATATTTGGCCTCTCTTAACATACTAGATCTAAGCAAACTCACCAATGATCCTATATTGCATGACCTCACATGGCCTGCAATGCCCACCAAACTACCTTCAGACATCCCCAAGTTTTAAGGAAAGGCAGGAGATGACCCTGCCAACCATGTCATGACTTTCCACCTATGGTTCTCTTCCAACAGTATCATGGATGATTCCATTAGACTACAATTATTTCAACACACACTCACTGGCCCATCAGCCAAATGGTATGTAGATGAAAAGTTAGGGTCCCATGCAACTTTCGAGTCCTTGGCCAAAGCATTTTTTACCTTCTTTCAATTACCAATCCGCCATGACAATGGTCTTGAAGTACTCTCTAATTTCAAACAAACCTCAACCACACATATCGTTGATCACATTCACGAGTGGCATAGACGATGTAGTTTATGCAAAGCTGAAACCACCAAACAGCAGTGTCTTGACTGGTTTCTTAGATCACTTATCTCTCAACCCCAGTAGAACCAACCTACTGGGGGAAACTAGAACCAAGGGAATCAGAACCCTTGAGGAGGAAATAACAATAGGCGTCAAGGGAGAAATAAAAATAATGTTAAAACCAACTTCCCTTGTGCCCTTTGCGGTGAATTCGGTCATTGTACTCATCATTGCCCCCAAATCATTGATTTCAAATGGATGAAAGACTCGGGCAGTCTACCCTATCCTCCAACACCGCCTGCCCCTCAGTAAGCTCCACAACAATACGTGCAACAACCCCCCCCCCTGTCGTGCTGTAGAATCCTATTTCACACCAAGGTGTGATAAATAACCAATAGGACACACAGCCTCCCCCACCTCAGGTGGGACAGTACCTAAATCCAAACAATCCAGCAGATCGCACGATCCTCCTCCCTAGTGAGGAAGAAATCCTTCTGCAAACACGTAATCCTCAGTACCATGCACCCGCTGAGTCCCTTCCCATTCCTCCAGAAACAATCCTCGCACCAACGGGACACCCGTTGGTGATCCCTCGCCCTAACACAAAACCACCTCTTCGCATCCCTCGAATCCCATTGCGCAGGAATGTCCACAACCCACAGTCTAGGCCAGCTCATAATTACAGTTTGGTTGATGACTTAGCACAATCCCCAGCTGTGATGTCAGTCTTAGAAGTCCTTTAGACTTGTCCCACTCAGCGGAAATCATTACTTTCCGCCTCAGAGGCAATCGACTCTGCAGATACTCGACTCATTACATTTGATCTCGACAGTGGAGAACCTCGTCTTCCCGCTTTGATCGCTTTTCAAATCCCAGTGAAAATATGGAACATTACAGTTCATTGATGTATCATCGATGAAGGTGCATCTACATGCATTATGTCGAAATTTGTATGGTAGAAACTTGGTTCCCCTGAACTCATACCCTCTACCATTACCTTACGAGCTTATGATGGACGACCATCATCTCCTGAAGGGCTCTTCCAAAATGTCCCCATAGAACTCGGGGGCAAGACTATTCTCATCGACATTGAAGTTATCGACGCCCCACTTGATTATAATATCTTCTTCGGGCGTAGCTACATGTACGCTATGAAGGCAGTTGCCTCTTTCGTCTTTTAAACAATGATGTTCCCCCACAACGGGAAGATCATTACCATTGTCCAAGTCTCACATTATGAGCCTAACCCATCTGCCAACATCGATAACATTCTCCCTCTCATCCACACAAGTCATGACTCATACCCACTCATCGAAATGGGTCCTCGAATTTTCAAAGATCCCTCATTGTTAGGAACTTACCATGGAGCACCACCACTCCTTCATCCTTCCAATAAAGTATGCATCGTATCGTCTAACAGAACTGACATAGAGGATACCCTTCCTCCTAGGGAGGCTTCTATCATATCTGACATCCCACTAGTTGCAGAGCTCCCCCCTCACGAGTCTCCTGCGACCTCGTCAACCCCACCAGTCCATGATTTCACCTCTCCCCAAGGCCATATCCCAGTTTGAAAAATGATTTCCCAAGCCATTACTCAAATCCCCTTCTTTTACCCTCCTCCAGGTGTACAAGCTTTCCAGGTAGCTGCAACACTTACCCTCCCTAATATGGTGTTAGCAATTCTAGTTTGGTATTTACATCCACCCGAGATGGTCCCTCAACCATCCCTTCCCCCCGAAATGGAAGGAATCCCAATGACGATTCCCATACTCACTCCCACCATACCCTCTACACCCCCACTCACTACCCTCCCTGCCACAGCTAAGGGCAGGTGAAAAAAGAAAGAGCCCACAACTCCACTCCCCCCTCGCATCCAACCTCCTTGCGTGATATGTGAGAAAGATGGACACCAAACCAACAACTACCCATCTCTACCAGAGTTATGGAATTTGATTCCACTCAATCAAACTCCCTCAACACTCGGCACTATAGCAAGTACTATCGCTACCACCCCTCATTCAAGTACTAAAGGATTGCGAACCAAATTTTCTTATGCTATATGTTCAGAATATGGCCATTATACCCATCATTGCCCCACACTGCCACGCTTTCAGCAGACATTAGCCACAGTATGCCAAATCTTCCAGAGTGAACCTAGTCCAGCTACGTCATCCCTACCAAAAATAACTAACATCCATTATGTCATAACTTTAGTCAATGAATGTATGAGATTCCCTTTCTCTCTATGTGAATCCTTAGATCATTTTACATACCAGTGTCCTATGATCATTGAATACAGGCAACGCCAATTGACCCTGCTTCAAAGACCCACATAATCAATGGTTGACCTTACCTCGTCACTAGAGATTCTTCATATCATTTCTCCTGAACCTGAGGCCCTCCCAATGCCTCCGTGGTTCTTAGATGACTTATCTGAGGATTCACTCGCAAATCCCCCCAATTCTCCCGCTCATTTCCCTATAGAAATTTTACATCCCACTACCATGGGTACTCGTCAGTACTTCGATATTTGGTTTATGTCGAGCGAACCATCACAATTTCCTTGCGTCATTCCCCCTGCTTCCTCATCACCAGGGGGCATCCACATGATAACAGTCACTGATATCACTCTTCATGACCCCTTGTATTCCCACCAATTCCACTGTGACGAGGAAATACTAGAAGAGTTAAACAACCCTGACTACCCATGGGATGAGTTAAACAATACTAGAAGAGTTAAACAATCCCAGGTTAGCCACCTCGACCATCACAAACATTAAAAAGATAATTTTTACACGTATCGACCTTGCCCCCAAGGTGCAGCTATTTAACCCACAGGCGCGCACACATGAGTATCTCTTCACCCCACAGGCACACACATATGCATGCCTGTTCACTCCACAGGCACGCACTCATGCACGCCTATCCATCTCACAGGCACACATACAGGCACACCTTCTCACCCTAGAGGGGCACCTCCATGCACCCCTATCAAAGAACACATATGCGCATCAAAGCACGTATGTCCACTAAACAGCCGCACACACATGCGCGACTGTGTAGCTAGCAGGCATGCACATAATGCGTGCCTTAGTCCCCCTTACAAGCACCCCCATGCGTGGCTATCTAGATGATAGACGCGCCTTTGTGTGAACATATTTCCATATGACCCGTGCACTTGGGAGCCCACATCCCTAAAAACCCCCTGTATGGCCCTCCAAATAGCCCCTGCCCAAAAATGGAAACCCTAATTCTATGCAGGATGATCAAAATACTAACCTGAAGCTTGTTGGTCCTCGATGGGATGCCTCATCCTCTCGAAATCTCCAAATATCCTCTGAATACTTCTTGTCCAGTCACTATAGCAGCAAGTACAAATGAGGTGGCAATGTGGGCCCTACAGCTATATATAATCCTTTTTGTCCAACTTCCATTCACCATTTCGGGAGCTTCGGGTGTCCATTCTTTGATTCGTCTTCAACCATGGGATCAACATCTCATCATCTACATCACAAAAATCCCTGGTCCTCTTTTCATCCTGAGCCCCTGGGGTGCCATTTTTTCATACCCCAACTAGGTCTGCATGCACATATTCAAATTTATCAAAAAAATGCTCCTATGTTCGATTCTCTTCAGAGATTGTTCATGTCAGGTATTTGGTTTTCATGTGTGCAGGTACTTGGTCATCATACATCAACACAACCCCTTCAGGTATATACTTAGCACTGGCATGTAGTCATTCCCTTTGAATCTCACTTGCATCTCCAGTCACATCCTCTGACATTTGCCTCTAGGATCCCCATCTCCAGCTCTGCAGTACCAACACCTCCATTTGCATCTTCGGTACTGTCATCCGGTAGAACTCTTACCCACATGAGTTGTCCCATTCATAGCACCCTTTTGCGCCATTGACACTCATGCTATTTTTCAAAACCCTTTAGGGAGGGGAGTCTCGATAGTTTTCCATCATGTCGCGAATCAACCACATACTCCTTCTCCTCATTTTGCTAGCTTTTCCACCGAACTCCCAGCTTATCTCTTCAAGGTTATATTTTTTACTGCACCTCCACATTTTCATGGACCCTCCATTTCATCCACAATCCATTTGCCCCTCTGCAAATTTCCCTTCATTTCACCTACCTCATACAGAAACCCACCCATGGGGCCCCCACCCTCCACCAGTTCTCCAAGGAAATTGTGCCCTACCTAGGCCAACCATGTTACATTGGGGCACACGTTTCTATATTTGTACACTTATCCCAAATTATTCTTTATTTATTGAACAAATGCCTTTGTTTCCAGCATTTACATTACCTTTTTGTCATCACCCTTGGCAACCTTCTTCCCTTTTTTGGCAAACGCAACCCATGTCCCCCTTGGTTGGGGCACTTCTTATGATCTACCCTTGATGACATCGTCCATATCCTCCGAGTATCCCACATGCCACTTACATATGCCCTCTGAGTTTGTTCACTTTGTCCCGCCTCTGGCACAACTTATTCCTTGTCTTGTTGTCCCCCTGACACTCGACCTCGTTGAATGGTTGCGGCCACTTTTTACCTCACCAAGGGAAGTCTGGAGTCTTCCTACATCTTGACTTCGTCCATGTACCTCTTCCAAATTCCTAAACTCACCTAGTAGATTTCATGAAGCCCTTTGCTTCTGGGAGTCGCGTCCCCATTTTGTCGACATCAGCATAGTTTTCCAGAAGGGCGACAGTATCTTGATTCTCATTACCTATCCAATGAGAGATCTCTGACGACACAGGGAGAACCACAATTGCTCCCTACTGTCATTGACCCCCGTAACATTCGACTTCAACACTTTCTCATGTTATGATGGGTCTTACTTTGTGACTATTGCAGTCATTTCTTATATTTGTGGAAGACCTCTTACCTAGGTTGGGCTATCAATGCCTACAGAATCCGTGATACTTCTTACAGATCTCACTGCTTATTGTTCAGAGTATGTTCCTCCGTAGAATTGTCTTCTGCCTTTATTACGACCGCCCCCGAGGGTGCTATAGCTGTCTACATCAACACTTCATTCCTCTTTTGAGTTACATGACACAAGAATGGGGCATGCCCGCCTCGTTTGTACATAGTTTATTTTTACACACCTTATGGAAGGTCAGGTTCTACAGGTTCCCTTCTCCCTCCAATGGGTAACTCTTGGCAATCCCACTATCTCTCTCTCTTACAACAACACTCTCAGTAGAAGAAACATTGATGGATTTTGGCTATACGTATGCTCCTAACCTCATCCATCAAGGGGCATCTGTTATCACTGAAATTTCGTCCGCAAATGGTTACAAGAATTCAGCATCGTCAAACAGTTATGAGGTCACCCATGGACCCGAATTAACACAAAAGAATTTCCAAAGGGTCAAAAACTATACAAATAGTGCAAAAATTAAAAGGCTCTATGGAGACACAGGGCACGTGCGCACATGAACAAAACATAAATGCAAGATTCACGCACATGTGCACGATGCGTGACTGTTGTCGCAAAAAGCAGTGCACCTAAGAAACAATGCATTAATGAGAGTGGTCAGCCTCCCCCCCACTTTTGGTTCAGCTTTCAAGTTGATTTGACACTCAAATCTAGACTGAATTCAACTAGGTGGCTGGTCAAAGACCTAGAAATGCCCCAATTAGCCTCTTTACACACTACAAACTAGTTGGACAATACCTCAAAGGAATGCTATAAAAAGGCCATGCATATACTTCATTTTTCAAGGAATTCATAGAAGAGTTATGCTGCCATTATTCTCTTGAGGAATCTCCTATCCTTACCAAGAGTATACTTGCATCATTTCATTGGGAAATCCATCTCACCCCTTGAGTGGATTAGCAAATAATTCTTTCACCATTTTCCTTTTCAATTTCAAAGTTGTAAGAAGAGCTTATTTGTGGGGGTCCAAGAGCCCTCCCTTGGAGGAAGAAGGGACTCATAGTCCTCTTTCTTCTCGTTGTTTTCTTTCACTAATATCAACCTTATCATTGCTGACATGCATCTAATTATTTATTTTGTCCTTATGTCCCTATGCTTATTAATTTAGTTGTTGTTTTATTTCTTAGTTTAATTCTTAGTTATTCTTTTGTATTTCTTTCTCTAACCCTCTTCCTTATAGTTGTCCTTCTTAGAAAACCCAACTAAGCTTGCAAGCGCTTCTATTTTTCTTACTAAAGTGACAAAAGAGGTGCAACACAGGCTATATGACCGTACAACTGACATGGAAGGCACATTTGGCAAGCTGAATGGGTGTACGGAAGCTGACGTGGTCGGGACAGGTGGACGAACCGGTAAGTGACATGTGGCAAGGTAAGGTTAGTGAAGGGAATATCTTATGTCTAAGTTGGACCAATCGATGCTTGACAAGTGGCATCGACATTTCACAAATGAGGTGGTGCCAAGTGGCTCAGACGTGGGCTACCATGTGGCACCCATGCATTGGTTAGTTTCATTTAAAAAATTTGATGTCCATTGAGTTTGAAAACTGGACCTCTCACTAGGCTATGCCTATGTATGGTTGGGCTAGACAACCTGCCTTCGTTGATTCTTAATTATTATATGGTTTTAAAAATATTTAAAATTAGTGTATGTTCGATTTCGGGCGGAACAGGGTTGGGGCCTAGACCCATCCCTCGATAGTACGAGCATTGTAATGTGACTAGAGTCTAGTCTTCCACTATTGGCCTGGTTTTTTATACCCCTGGTTTTGGGCATACCCAAATTTCACTCCATAAGACCCGATTCCACCTTGATACTTGGCGCATAGGTGCATGAATAACTCCCAGTCAGTCAGGCTTGCCCGCTGACCAGGGTGCTATTCCATAGGATTTACATTGAGGGGGCTTCAACTAACCTTGCATGTGGATAAGGGGTTGGCCATATGGCCGGTATGTATAGGACCGGGTGCCAAAGCAGCTAAGGGGATAGCAGACCAAGGATATGGGCAAAGACACATGGGATTCTCCCATATGACCAGGGGCCAATGAAAAATGGTTTGCACTGCCAATTATGTGCTAAAGTGGGTTTTAAACCATATCTTATGATTTTACATGGATTTTTAGCCATATTTAGGGGATTTAAACCATTTTTGGGGGATATTGTGCCCTTTTTTAGGCCAAATCTTGGGGGAAAGTTGGGATATGGTTACCAACTCCATATCTATATAAACAAATCTTTCTTGAGGCCATGGAGGAGATTCAGAGCAGGTTTATGCTGAAGATTTGCCAAGCCAAAGACATTTTTATGCAAGGAAGTTGTTGAAGAGAGCACCTTTGCGGGCCATTTCTGGGAGCTTCGGTCATCTGATTTGAGTGTTGTTTCTTCTGTTGGAGTCAAGAGATCTGGTAGAACAAGACCATATCAGTTTTGTAACATTTTGGCACTACTATGATGTACTTATTGATCTTTGAACATAAATAAGAAAGCCTCACCCACTGAGACAAAGGCCCAGAGACATAGGCGAGATTGCCGAAGTCCATTATCACATTGGTGTTATGGTTTGTTGCTATTTTATGCTTCATTTCAGTTCTGTACATGTTTATATGGCTTTCACATGTCTTCTATACTTCTTCCTCTTTCTTTAAAGCTTCATAATTGGTTAATCAACACATACATAATAACTCAACCATAGTCGTGTAAAATTTGTTTTCCGATCATATGTGTTAAGCCTCTTTCTTTATCTGATTACTATCATTTTGATATTCAATTCCTTTTATAATAGTTCTAACTACAATCTATTTCTTAATTTGTATATTGGTTTCTTTGTGAGTGAATGTACTTACACTAATTCATTCAGTAAATTATCTATTCCTTTTCCCATATTCCATTGAGTACTTGAATAACATGAGTGGGCTTCCTGTAGTGGATTCCCAAGACTTTATGGTTGCACCCAGATTCATACCTTAACATTTTGTAGTCTTTGCTTTTGATCATCTTATGAAAGATTTTTTATCATAACACTCTTTCTCTCAGTACCTCTTCTTATATCTAACTAAATTTCAACCTTCTCACCTCTTAAGAACTAAAAGTTTTTAATTCTGCAAAAATGTGTAGCCAACAAAATTTATTAGGCTAAATAATTTAACAAATTTATGAAATTATATACAATTTTGTTCCAATAATGCATCATAATTCCTTCTTCTGATCTCTTGTGAAAACTAACTGCCCAAATCAATTTTATGGTTTTATAATTAGACTCATATATCCAATACTTTTCTAATGACTACTCCCTTTCTGAATTCTAAGTCTTGAGCAGAAAGTTATGGTCATTTGAAAATTGTCCATTAATTTTTATCTTCACACTTCAACTTGGTGCAAATGTGCATTGTAATTATGAATTTTTGTACCTACTTCATTGGAGTTTTGGTAAGATCTCAATTGTTTCTCTTCATATACATATTTTTGATAGTTTTTCCAAATTTCACCTATTTCTTAGTTCTGGGCTACTAGTTACAGTATGTTGAAGTTCTAGGCCAATTCGTGTTTTTGGTCTGGAATGCTACATGTACATTATGTGTTGTCTTAAATACTTTTAAGATGCCCATAATTTTAATTCAACTTCAATACTATATTTTATGGTTCAATAGTTTTCCAGAGACTACTCCTATGCCTCAATCTGATTCTGGAGTAGAAAGTTATGGCCCTTCTAAGTTAGTTAGGTCTTAAAATTTACCCTCCATTGTTTGTCCTGTAACTTCCTCATAAAAGATCTGTTTGATGAACGGTTTACACAATTAGAAATCTCTCTCCAGTCTCTTTCATTTGAGATGCAAATATAGAGTGTACCTTGGTACACTTTGTTCTCGAATTTTTGAGTAGCTAAAAATGATTTTTAGGGCCTAAAAAATGCGCTACAAAAGGATGACCTTCAAACAACATAAAATGTTGCAGAAATTCACTAGTTTTCGTCTATTGTACACCATCCAAATGACTTTACGCACACAAATTTGAGCATGTACACCCATATTTAGCATGATCATCAACACCATAAGGTATCCCATGCTCCGCACACCTATAACAGTGTGGATCACTTCTATGCCATGCTAATAACTCATGCACACTACTTTTGTGTTGCATGCCATTATCCATCACGCAAAATTTTGGTTCATGCACTAATACTTGTTTCATGTAATTTTTGTGTCGCACGCAAATATTCCATGCAGAATGCACTCTACGCATTGCACCATGTGAAAGTTTAGTACTCCCCCATCGCACACCAATACTCTACGTGCACCTTTAATTAAATTGTTGCATGACAACATATACCCACATTATGCAGCCACTAATAAAATTTCTTTCTGCTCTCTCAATACTGCACACACCACGCATTCCATTATTATCTGTGCACACACCACGCACTCCAGTACTCCACATGCACCACTCAATCCACACCGCACAATGCTAAATTTAGCGTGCACACCCGCACACCCTTATTTTTCGTGCATTACCACTCTACACTGCATAACGCCAAATTTAAGTGTGTAGACCCGTGCGCCAATATTTTCCGTGCATTACCACTTTTCACCGAAAAGTGCCAAATTTAAGTGTGCACACCCGCACGCCAATATTTTCCCTGCATTACCACTTTGCACCGCGTAGCACTAAATTTAAGTGTGCACACCCACGCACCAATATTTCTCGACATTGCCACTCTACACTATGCATCTCCAAATTTTAATGCACGTAGCCACAAACCCTTATTTTGCACACATCACAAGATTTTCATGACACATCATGAATTTTCAGTGCACACACCCGCACACATTCATTTTTATGCACATTAATTCCTCATGACTTCCGCTGCAGAAATTGGGGCTTTTGCCAAACATTTTCTCAATTTTCACCATAAACATTTTGCAACTATGAAAGTTATTCAATTTCACCCCAATAACACCAATTCAACCTTTTCAACAACAAATCGTTGTTGTTTAACATTCCCAGAACGAATATTTCAAAAACCCAATTCACGAATTGAGAATTTTAATCAACTAATCTCAGTCCATATCTCATGGCTTCCTTGTAACTTCAAATTCGACCAATTCCAGGTCTGAATTTGCTAGAACAGATATTAAATTAGGAATATCTCACTACTTATCCAAATATGTCAATTTTCCCATGAATTTAACAACAAAAATTTGGGCTTTTTCCTAATTCCACACAATTGCTTCTAATTTTTACCATGGATGCTCTGTAACTTGAATTTTGGCCACTTCAAAATCAATTCTATGTGAAATTCTCACTTCAACTCAACTTACTCGGCCCATCCAGGCTCAGTGTTGAAAACTTGAGCTCTGATACGATATTGTAACATACCCGACCACATAGGTCGGGTCATGCCACCTTTGTAACATACATGGCCTACCTAGGTAAGGTTCATGCCACTAAAAAGATTTCATTCTATGATACCATATTATAAGATCCCCAACATCCAATTGGGATATGCCACATAAAAAATTTTAACTATATGCAAATTCAACATATACACCAAAAACTCTTGCGTAACTTTATATATAAAACTTAAAACAGAAAAGTACATTTTTTAAATGCACAGATTCATATGGAATAAAAATAAACATATACATGCAGCATAGACAAACATTACTCATAAATATAAAAATAGGTATAAACCACACACAGGAAAAACCCATAAAAATAAAGGCATACATAATAGTGCAGCATGTAATTTAACACAAAATGGACACTTATCTTGGTAAAAATATCACCAACTACGTGCAGAACTTCTATGACCCTCCTAGCCTTAGACGACGTTTCTCATCATTCTTAGCAGTGGCTCACCCCTGAGTTGGGACTAAACTCCACCCGGGTAAAGGGATTTCTAACTAGGCTGATGTATCTCAGACAACATGAAAAACTCCGTCATAGGTGCCAACGCAAACTAACAGCCTACAGTCCCTCATTCCCCACATGTATGTCCCATCCTAGGAAGTGTGCCCCTTCTTTACTCAACAGTCCTTCGACTGCCCCAATTCCTTTCTTAGGCTTCAACAATAAGTCAGACAGGAAGTCTCAGAGCCCTGTAGTTGTAGTTTAACACCTTCGAGAATTAATTCCCGCAATTCTCTCACCTATAGAGATTTTCTCACGGGCTTGAGAAATCGTCTCTTAAATCTCCCACGGGACTGACAACTCGCCTCTTCAATCTCCCACGGGCCTGACAACCTGCTTTCCAGTCCAACTGCTGAGCTAACTAGGTACAGGTACGTGTACTGGTACGAGTATGGATATGGGTATAGGTATAGTGATAGTAACAGAAACATACCAAGGACAACTGCATGAGTGAGTGAATAATCATCGAGAGAATGGATGGATGGGAAAATGAACTAAATTCATGATATATGTATGCATGTTCCCAACATGACACTTGTCATGTTGAGAGCTACTTTGGTACACTTGTCCCTATCCTTAGAACTTAGGATAAAATAATTATCCATACTTTATACTTTAAGGAATATTAATATAATATTGTTGTTTGGCTTAAGCTCCCTAGCTTAGCCCCTTATCCTTAACTTTTAGCCCCACTCTTTTCCTAACTAGTGGATTTTAGTCCCCCATACTCTTTTATCGTGGTCGGTCTATACGTAGTAATGTATTATATTAATGATATGAGTATTTACATATACAAAAATAGGACCCCTAGCCTTTAACATTGAGGCTCTTTGGTGTAATCATCACATACGCCTTCTGGCTTATAATAAACTGTCTCACCAACCTACAAAACTCAACATATACACAAAGGCTCTCTCACCTCAAAATCGCACGCACTTAAGTTTGATGCACGTAATATCCTGGAATGTGCACACTTCATCATTTTAGTGTGCAGTACATGTGTGCGCTATACAATGGAAGGTGCATGTAAAATTATATGAACAACTCACCAGCTTCAGTACATTTTCATTTACATTTATAGTTGGGGTTCGGCCTAAGGGTATTACAGTATGGGCCCATGGTATTTTTGGCTGTGAACTATATTTAAATAATAGATCTCTCCATTGTGGGTTGTTGAGGATTATTGTAAGAAATCCCTGTTGATTTGGAGGTTTTCCCCTAGAAGAGTCAAGTGAACTAAGTTTTTTGTGATATCAATAATATATTTATGCTCTATATTTGATGTTCCTATTACTTGCTCAATACATTTTCTTGTTCTTTTAACTGTTCCAAGTATATCACACATTGTAAACATAGAACTACCTTATAATCCCTCCTTTTTATTCTCTCTTAGGAAATAAATCTGAGGGTATATACTAAGATAGATAGCAAGTAGAATATTTAATGAAAGTATGTACTAAGATCATGTCTAACAAGTGAGTGAATAATACATTAAGTTGATCAAAATTACCCATTTAATTAATATGAATAAGTAAAAGTCCTCATCTTTGTTTTAAAAAACTACATAACTTTCACATAACTAACACCTCCTTTTTCCTAACACCTTCAACTATATGCATTGTGATAATTAAAACTTCCTTTAATGAAATACCTATACAATTACATTGGTTTTGAATCTAAAAAAACATCCTTGCAGAGAATTAAAAGTCCATTAATTGATAAAACCACCTCTTTCAATGCAATATTAATAAGTCTAAGTATGTCCTCTTCTTTAGTTGGAAAGCATATGTACCTCCGATACAACCAACACCACCAAAATTATTTTTTGTGGTAATTTAAACCTCATCTACTTTAACACCCCAATCTTAAACTTAATTTTTGTGGTAATTAAACCCCAATCTTACTTTAACACCCCAATCTTACATTGTGGTGATTACATACCTCCATACAAGGAACACATAGATACTTTTGATGATAATTAAAACATCATCCACCTTGACAACTCAATCTTACATTGTGCTTAATTTTTTGTTTGTTTATTTATTTATTTTTGTTAAATACTTTGAAGTTTTATATTTTGATTTAGAAATTTTAGATATAATAATATATCTATATATATTATTAATAGAAATATTATTGCTTCTAAAGTTGCTCTACAACCTAGTATGGGATAGATGTCCATGTAACTTACAACATTAAAATAATTGTAAAAGAACCAACATAGATCCATCTTAACCCAGGATCTATCAAGGGTAAGAGGGATCAAATCTCTAAAGGAGAAAACATTTAGCCTTTCTTCAATGATCCCTCTATGGTCTTGATGGATCCATAATTAATATGGATCTGTGTTGGTGGTTTAACACATTAATATTAAAGTATTATAAAATATTAATATTATAAAATATATCAATATACTAATATATTCAAAATTATTATTATTATTATTATTTCAATGTGTTATGTTACATGAGCATCTCCGCCATAATGGGTTGTAAAGCGTTTCTGTGCAAAATAAATTAAAATTTCATTTCTTAAAAATTTTAAAATTAAAATATTTTTTAAAATATTTAATTTTTTTTAATTATTTATTGTTTTTAAATTATTTATTTTTTGAATTTATGAAATTTCCTCGAAAGGTATATTTATTTTTCTAATTTTTTTTTTTGATTACTCTAAAAAAGAGAATCAATACCTTTAAAATAAGAACTAATTCTCATGAGTTGAGTTGTAAAGTGAAAAAAAAAATCCAAATAATCTCTTGTTTTTGTAAAGATCAAATATAAAAATTCTTCTTCTTCATCATCAATATTATATATACTTTATCATTTTAATCCATTTTTTACTGATTTATATATATAAAAAAATCTAATTTTTACTCTAATATATGTATATTATATTTATATTGTGGAAAATTCATTCAATTTTTATAACTATTGAATTTTAGACACTAAAACCCTAGGTGAGACTTAGGTGATGGGGGCTCGATTTGATCATGGTATAGCCAAAGTAAATTTTAAAGGGTGAGGATTGTTGTTGTAAACTTGACTGAGTGAAAGACTTAGGGTTGGAGGCCAGGTGAAGGCTCACTGGGTGGGCTCTGCGGTGAAGGTTCACATAGGGTCAGAATATTTGAGAGGTTTGTTTGGCCAACAACAAGAATAGATCTAAACTTGGTTGCTTCTGGCTAAGGAAAATAATAGATTTATTATTGATTAGTTTTTTCCCTTGTTATAGAATTGGAGATCCAAAAATTCAACCTTGTGGGATCTCTGATGAATTTCTAGAAAAAGAATTATGTTTCCATTAAAAGGTTTTAAAATTATTTTTAATATAATCAAGTAGTATTTATTTATGTATGTTACATCTATTTTTTATTAGTTTTAAGCCTTTTCTCATTATATTATATTTATATATATTATATTATATCAAAAATATAAATATATATATATATATATTTTATTATTAGTTTGTTCTATATATCTTATTATATTAAATATATATAACATATATAAAAAAAATCATTATTATTTTGTTCTATGAAATTTAGACCCATTTGCTCTCTCGATATGTGTAATTGTTACATTTATTCTTGATTAGTGTTGAGCTTTTTCTTATTATATTTTATTTATATATATCATATATATTGAAGATATATAACTCATATAATTTATTTTTTTTTCATTATTATTTTGTTCTATGAAATTTATACTCATTTACTCTCTGTATTACAATCTCAAAATTTATCTTTAATCATGCAATTTATTACTTTTTCTATTAAGTTATGCTATATATATGGACAACATAAGAATTTAAGTGCTTTTATGGGATGAACCCATGAGAAATTAAGAGTTTTTATCGAAATACAAGACTCAACAGAGATTTATTTTAATTAAAAAATTTGCTTTCTGCGCTATATGGAATAATGATAGCATATTATTAGATGGCTGGTAACCCTAGAAATATTATCCATGGCACATCGCAGTCGCCGGTTCCATATCTCATCGGCGTAGTGGCATCCATGTTAGATCTGGTTGCAGTTGCGCTCATTCTCTCTCGTGTTAGATCTTGGTTCAAGAAACAGTCTGGTCAGTCGGAAGAGGAACACCGGAGGACATTACAATAATGCCGCTGCTGCTGTCAAATGCTTGGAGAAGATGATTGACATCTGCAGGACAGATGCGAAAGTGATGGTTGTTATGGCCCGAGATGAAAAGCCCACTTTCCTCGCAAAGCCTGCGATAATTAGAGCAAGGAAAGTGGGCTTTTCATCTCTGGCGATAATCACCATCACTTTAGCCTCTGTTTCTTCCCTGCACACTTCAATAATATTCTCCCCGCATTCGACAGCAGCAGCGGTATCACTATAATGTCCTCCAGTGTTGCTCTCTTCAATCTAACCCTATTGTTTTTTGAAACAGCAAGCCAGAATGAGGCAGGCAACTGCAACCAGACCTACCACGCAGTCACTCCGCCGATGAGATATGGAAAATGGCTGAATGGTAATATTAGTGGGGTTACCGGCCATCGAATAACATACTATCATCATTCCAATGCTTATGATTCTGGATAAAATGACTTCTCAGATGCAACCCAGCCTATACATTAACACACGGAAGCGGATTATAAATTGTACTGGGAAGCTTGGCGTGGACGATTGGGACTTCTGAGAAGAAATGTCAAAATAAAATTAAACAATTAAAATTTGAACGATTTGACTCGTTCCCAATACCATTATCACGCATGAAAGTAGAAAAAGCCATCATTTGCCTAGATCAAATAGAGCATTTGATTAGCTCCCATATAGCATCGTAAAGAAATATATGTTCATACTCTTCTATTTCAATACGAACTCTTAATTTGTTCTGTTCTGCATGTACAGAGCATAACTTAATAGAAAAACTGATAAATTAATTCAGTGCTTCAATGAAAGGATGTCAGGGTGGTTTCGTCTCGTTTGTCAAGAGGAAGAACAGCCTTGATCAAGATTCCATGTGTATGCTTATCATATTTTCCGTGATAACAGAGGAAGAAAGTGGTAACATACCGAGGTAATAAATACTCGGATCGCAGGGTGGCTGGTCTATAATGCCTGTTTGTGGCATGATTCCTTCTTCTATCTGATAACTAACTCTTTATGGTCGTGCAGCTCTCGAATGCATTGCACTCATAACGGAGAAGTTAGTTATTCTGCTTTGTCGAAAAAGCTATGAATGCAATCATTTGCAATCAGCTCAACTGATTGAAAAGTATAGCGGTTATGCTATGGACAAAATTGTAGAGATGATTAAACATATCCGTAACTCCTTCAGGATCCTTGAGCGGAGAGATATATTGATTCGTTCTTCAGTCAATCAAAGATGTACGCATGTTATGGAAAACAGGATTGCAGGCAAGACATCTCAATGAAAATGAAGCTTTACGGTGT
>JASDQU010104239.1:6415-24456 GCA_032191745.1 Picea mariana | reverse complement strand
AGTGATAGTAACAGAAAGGTACCAAGGACAATTGAATGAGTGAGTGAATGATCATCGAATGAATGGATGGATGGGAAAATTAACTAATTCCAAACTATATGTATGCATGTTCCCAACATGACACTTGTCATGTTGAGAGATACTTTGGTCCACTTGTCCCCATCCTTAGAACTTAGGATAAAATAATTATCCATAATTTATACTTTAAGGAATATTAATATAATATTCTTTTTTGGCTTAAGATCCCTATATTAGCCCATTATCCTTAACTTTTATCCCCCCTTGTTTCCATAACTAGAGGAGTTTAGTTCTCGATACTCTTTTATCATCGTCGGTCTAAACGTAGCGATGTATATATTAATGATATGAGTATTTCCATATACAAGAGTATGACCCCTACCCTTTAACATCTAGGATCTCTAGCGTAATCATCACATAAGCCTTTTGGATTATAACAAACTAGCTCACCAACCTAAAAAACTCAACATATACACAAAGCCTCTCTGGCCTCAAAATCGGGCGCACTTAAGTTTGATGCGCGTAGTATCCTGAAATGTGCATACTTCATCATTTTAGTGTGTAGTACATGAGTGCGTTATACAATGGAAGGTGCATGGAAACGTATATCAACAACTCACCATCTTAAGTACATTTTCATTTACATTTACAATTGGGGTTCGGCCTAGGGTATTACAGTTCCCTCCCCTTATTTATGCACTATCCTTAGTGCATTATGTACCATGTACCATTCAAATTCTTAAAACTATCCAAGCTTAATCTATTTGAATCTTGTTATCCATCTAGGGTTCTAATTTCCAACACCAATTTTGGTATTCATACTACAGCTAGAAGTCAATTGCTTTATTCCATAGAGCTGCTTCCAGAAATAATTTAGCTCATTGTTCCATTTGACATGCCCTCCTTATGGAATATACCATTCCATAAGCATCCTTGGGTTTCCTCCTTTTTTCACTCACCCTTCGAGGCTCAAACATCTCTTCACTACTACGCAGTCCTTGAACGATTCATCTTGGCAAGGATTTTACACAAAAAGAGTGAATTAATCGATTACTAGCACCCCACCAAGGTTCTAGAATTATAGGGCTTGAGTGTCCTCAACAATAGTTGTTCTTTCCCAACATTCCAACTTTAATCAATATTATCTCATATGCATCACACACATGTAGTTATCATGAGATAACATTATAAAAAACTTATTTCAGAAATCAAATTAATTTCATAAGGAATTCGACTTTTCCCAAAATATGAAATTCTATTTCATAAATTTTCATCATAGTTTCAATAATAGGATGTAGTCTTCCTTATGGAATTCAGCAAAAACCATCACGAATACCATTTTTTGTACAATGTTTCTATCTTGCATACAACCACATATTGTCAGTATTTCATGTACATCATATTTTAATTGAAATATGCACAAAAACCTTATGCAGTGATCTTAGAATTGCATACACCTAGCAATACAATCAAAAATACCAAACAAGTTATTAGATAGAATGAATCATCATTCTATGAATATGTATGTTTTCAATTAATAACAGTAAGTTCATTATTTCAATTTTCTAAACATAAAATTTTATGTAGTCACTATTACTGTAACTACATGGCTTGTAACTTTCATGTTGCAATGTGTAACAATTCTTGAAATGTTCTCAACTCCATGAGTTAGAAAAATTTCAGCCATTATTATAATTATTTCCATTCAGAACATATATACATGCACTCACAAAATGCATTCTGCAATTGCATTTAAGTATACATGTCTATCATGTATGAGTGCAACTCTGCCACTTACTAGACATGAGTGCAACTCTCAATGCATATTTATTCAATGCACCTTTTCATTGATTTTCAGAATGATCTTTATCTAAGTCATGTATCTCACCATTCATAAATTGTAAATCTCGCCAATGTCTTTCCACATTCTCCACACACTTCCCATTGTCTTGTCAATTACTTGGATGCCTTCCTTTTTGACCCGAACACTACATCAAGTTACAATTATGTGGTGTTCATTAGTGTTAGAGAAAATGTTGCAGTCCAAGATTTACCTAAAGGTAGGAATCTCATTGAGTATTTGTGTCATACATAATCTTTCTATATCCACACCTTTCGATATCCAACCATGTCCCAGTCTCATACATGACTAGCCTTCCTAGCATCATTCCTATAACAAGTTATTATCTTTTATTTCTTTGGTTATTACCTCATATCCAAATTAACATGACATGATACTATGTTAGTGTGTGCATTCAAAATATAAAAAGATTTGATAACTATAACAAGCCTCTAGCATTTACCACATCTAGTGGTAACTTATTCATGTTAATGCCTTAAAGAATACCATACTACGTATTATAAAAATTCAATTTGGGTTACCTGAATTTTTTTTTGGCAATTATGCAACATAATTTCAAAAGAGAAATACTTACCAGCATGGATTCCATTAAAAAAATTTAATGCTACCTAATTAGTTGATGACAATAGAAGCTGTCATGCATATTTATTAGTCCTATAATCAACATTCCATGTTTCTGTTTCTTCCTTCCATATGCAACAATATTATCAGCAACACTTGCAAACATGCAATCATTCTCTTTTTATGGTTGTCCCAACAAGCAATAACATACTTGTTGCCACAATAATTGCAACCACTTATTTCTCCCTGTATCACTTTTCCTTTTTTATCCCAGAAGTCTTCAATTCTTCTGTATTCCTAAATCTTCATGTGCTCTTTACTATAAGAACTTTGCATGATTATTTATGACCTGAGCACTTTCTAACCAAATCACTCCTTGCTTCCTTTCCTTTTCCATCCAAATACAAAATTGATATTAACCTTCAACTTTATTTATTTCATGGAATTATTTATTCCAACTCATACTTGGATGAATTATAATTCCAATCATGTTGTCTTATAGACTTTGGATCTTCAACATCCATTTACTTTTTAGACTGAACGACTTCAGGTCTTTCTTGAATGAATAATTTAGTATTTAAGTTTGTCTTGCACTCTTCAATTTTCCTTGCCAACTAGCCTCAAACTTGGCTTTCATAGCCAGTCTCTAGCGTACTCTAAGGATGCACATATTCCTCCTTCTATAGTTGCATATAATTAATTAAAAGTACTTAATACTTCTTTTAATTTACCTTCATAATTACAAGTGATACTTCCACCCACTGGAAATGTCACCGATGACTCTATTCCACTTGAGATGGATTCTTCTCAGGCACCATCTATTTTTCATTCAAAACCAGGAATATAACCATTTTCTTCTTCATGGTTCCTAACTCTCTATAGAGATTTATTTGACTTTTAAGTCTTTCTTAGCCTTGACATATCCATGCTATTGTAGAAATATCTTCAATACCTTTGGAATGCATCAACACTCCTCTACTATTCTTGCTTTCCCTCTTGGAGTGTTGTCCTACATTCCCATTAGCTTGATATCTACCTCATGATTTCTTCATCCATTGTCCTAGGATGTTCATGGAATTGCAACTACATATTATGATGACATTAATTTTTAACATTCCACTATTATTTGGATTCCTCTGATCCAACTCCTACATGACCCAATTATATTTCTAGTCCTATTTTTTTTAGTAACCTTGGATAGTTAACACCAACTTTCTTCTTGAAATACTTGATTAATCCCTTCCTTATCGGATCATATCAGCACTTGGATTTACTTGATGACTATTACTTTCTCCTTTCATGACCAATCTAATTTCAACCTGACTTGCATAATTCCCCTCCATCATGCCATAATGCACCTATGACTCAACCAACACTCCTTACTTATGTGCACCTTCATTTCTTTACCCTTGAAGTGATACCCTTTATACCATGCTTCTCATGTGCGCTCTGATAAACATAAGGGAAGAATTACTCTATAATTGCATAGCTAATCCCTAGATATGATGCACTCTTTATCCAAATGATTCATAATCAAATCCAGGACCTTGATGGGGCTCAAAAAGGCCTAAAAATAAAATTTCTCGAAATGGCCTCAAAACAAATTTGTGCATAGGCCTCATCAATGAAAACCCAATGCAAATTGAATGGGATCAATCATACATCTTATGATCAAGCTATGGTGATATGTTCATTTTTTCAAACAGGCAAAAAAGGAGAATTGTATAGTCCGTACAGTGCCACATGGCAGCTGACTGTACAACCCATATAAATGATGTTGCAGGAACAATTGGTAGGATTGTTGAATGTATGGATGTTGATGTGGCAGGGATAGGTGGACCAACCAGGAAGTGACACATGTCACCACTACAAGGGTGACACATGGCACGTGGCAGGGTATCATCAGTGAAAGGGTATATGTTGTGGTCGAGTTGGACCAATCAACACTTGACACATGGCATCGACATTTGAAAAATGGGTTGGTGCCACGTGGCCCAAATGTGGGCGTCCATGTGGCACCCAGGCATTGGTTAGTTACACCATCATTGATTCTTAATTATTATATGGTTTTAAAACTATTTAAAATTGTTGTATGTTGGATTTCGGGCGGAATAGGGTTGGAGCCTAGCCCCAACCCTCGACGGTACGACTGCTGCAATGTGACTAGAGTCCACTCCTCCACTATTGGCATAGTTTGTTACACCCCTGATTTCGGGAGTACTCAAATTTCACTCCATACGACCTAGTTTCACCTTGATACTTAGTGCACAGGTGCATGGATAACACCCAGTTGGTCAGGCTTGCCCACTGACTATGGCGCTAGTCCATGGGATATACATTTGGGAGGCTTCAACTGACCGGGTGTGTGGATAAGGTGTTGGTCATATGGCCAGTGTGTATAGGACCAGGTTCCAAAACAACTAAGGGGCCATCGGACCAGGGATATGCGCAAGGCCACATGGGATGCTCCCATATGACTAGGGGCTAGTGTAAAAGAGGTTGTGCCCCCAATTATGTGATAAAGTGGTTTTTAAACCATATCTTATGATTTTACATGGAGTTTTATCGAGATTAAGGAGATTTATTCCATTTTGGGAGGATATTGGACCCTTTTTGAGGCCATATCTTAGGGGGAAGTTGGGAGATGGTTACCAACTCTAGATCTATATAAACCAGGCCTTCTTGAGGCCATGAAGGAGATTCAGAGAAAGTTTACGCTGAATATTTTCCAAGCCAAATCCTTTTTTATGCAGGGAAGTTGTTGAGGATTGCACCTTTGCAGGCCATTTCTGGGAGCTCCGATCATCAGATTTGAGTGTCATTTCTTCTGTTCAGTTATAGAGATCTGGTAGAACAAGAACATATCAGTTTTGTAACCTTTTGGCACTAATGTGATTTACTTATTGACCTTTGAACATAAATAAGAAGGCCTCACCCACTGAGACAAAGGCCTGAAGACGTAGGAGAGATTGTCGAAATCCATTATCACATTGGTGTTATGGTTTGTTGTTGTTTTATGCTTCATTTTAGTTCTGTACATATTTATATGGATGTCACATTTCTTCTATACTTATTCCTCTTTCTTTAAAGCTTCATAACTAGTTAATCAACATATGCATAATAACTCAACCATAGTCATGTAAAAGATATTTTTGGATCAAGTGGTATCTGAGCTAGTTGACGTTTGGATTTGAGTTTTGCATGTCAACAATGGAAAAGATACATAGTGGTGAAGGAGATCTTGTTGAAGAGAATACATTGATTGGATTGAGAATGAGAACTTCACAAAGTGAGAGGATGGTATCGGAAGAGGAAATTTCTTAGGATGAGAAAGAGTTTGTAAAAACTTTCTTCGCCATGTCAAAGATCATGAAGGTTTTGTACGAGGATTACTTGGAACGAAAAAGAATGAATCTAGGTGAATCTTCAAAGCGAAAAAGTGAGGAAAGAGAGGATCGTCCTCAGATTCCTCCTTCACCTCCATCATCACCTCCTTCTTCTCCATCTTCTTCAAGTTCAAGTTCTAAATCCAATGCAAACAAACATGTTCATAAACATAATATTGAAATGCCTTTATTAAAACTTGATGTTAAATTCGAATTACCCATATATGATGGTGAAATTAATGCAGAGAGACTTGACAATTGGGTCAAATAGATGGAGGTCTATTGCAATGTGCAACAGATCAAGGATGAGGCCACACAAATCAAGTTTGCATCATTGAGACTTCTAGGCACAACACTCATCTAGTGGAAAATAAAGTTGCAAAATGTCACGCAACAAGTGGGTAATGTATTTCCATCATGTCAAAGTTTCATTTCTGCACATATAAATCAATTCTATCCTTTAGGTTATAAAGAGAAATAATTAATTGAATGGACAACTTTAAAAATAAGAAAATGACAAATAGTGCAAGAGTACACAGATAAATTTCAAAAAATGGCATTGATGTTAGATATTCCTTTACATACCTAAGAAAATATTATAAAGTATATAGGAGGTTTACTTGCACATATTCGAAATAATGTATTCATATTTGGAGCTACTAATATTGATGAGGTTTCTATTCAAGCGAGATACATTGAAGCATGGAAAATAGGGATTGGTGTAACAAGGGAATTGTCTTCAAGGAAAGAGGACAAAAGCAAGTGGCATGGAAAGAAATCAAATGTAGTGACAAGAAAGGAGGAGAGGCCCTCTTGCAAGCATTGCAAGAAAGAGGGGCATGATGAAGACCTTTGTTGGAAATTGCATCCCAAGAATATGCCAAAGTTGTTCAAGGAAAAGAAGGGGAGGAAAATAGTTGCAGCAACAACTCGACCCAAAGACTTGGGATCGGATTTAGGTGATGTTCATCTAAAGTCTCATTGGTTGGTATGATAGGTAAAATTGGTGAAGGAATTGATTGTAGAAGTAACTTTTTTCATAAAAGGGTCATCATGTGACACACTAAGGTTAATACATTAATTTATAGTGTATCTCAATCTAATCTAATTTCAAAGGAATTGGTTAAGCAATTGGGATTAAAAACATAGATACATCATAAGCCTTACATACTTAAATGGATAGAAACAATCATCAAATGCACATAACAAAGAAGTGCACAGTAAAATTTACAATTTCATCTAAGTATTTGGACGAGTTAACATGTGATGTGGTGCCACTAACTGAGTGTGGAATAGTCTTAGGTAGTCCATACTTATATGATCGTAAAGAAATATTCTACACAACAAAGAATCAATATCAATTAACCAAAGCATGTCAAGATTATGTGGTTCATGCTCATCATGTAAAGGAAAATAAAACTCTTCAAACAATGGAACAATTAAAAAAGGTGGTTCCAGCAAGGAACAAACCAATAATTGTTTCAAATGAAATAATCGATATTAAGCAAGAACATGAGATGATTGTGGAATGGAAAATCAATCATAGTTTGCTTCAAGATAAGCTCACGTCATGCAAATATTACAAGTATATCATCTCATTTGCATTGATTTTTTTATGCTATCATTAGTAATTTTGTCTACATGGATGATAGTGGCTTCAGTAAGGTGTGATGGGGTTCAAATGGATAACAATATGTTGTTAGTTGTCATGATTGTGTTACAGTTGATATTGATGAGACAACCGCACATGACATAGTTCAAAGATAGGGAACCATTTGGGTGGCCTATCCTGAGCTTGATGACTGGTAAGTAACCTTTTTGGGACCAAAAGTTCCTTTAGTGGGGAGGTGTGATCCAGAATTGGATCTAGGAGATTGATGGGGCTTAGAAAGGCCTAAAACCCAAAGTTCTCAGAATGGCTTCAAAACAAATGTGCGCGTAGACCTCATCGATACGAACCCAATGCAACTTGAATGAGATCAAAATCATGTCATATCGTCAAGTTATAGTGAACTGTTTGTTTTTCCAAACTAGCAAAAAATGATGATTGTACAATCCATACAGTGCCACATGGAAGCTGACTGTACATGTTGTTATCACTGAAATTTTTTCTGCAAATGGTTATAAGAATTTGGCATTGTCAAACAGTTATGAGGTCACCCATGGACCCGAATTAACACAAAAGCATTTCCAAAGGGTCAAAAACTATACAACTAGTGCAAAAATTAAAGGGCACTATGGAGACATAGGGTTCGCGTGCACATGCGCAAAACAAAAACGTAAGATTCACGCACATACGCATGATGCACGACTGTTGTCACAAAAAGCCCTGCACTTGAGAAACGACACATTTATGAGAGTGGTCGGCCTCCCACCCACTTCTGGTTTAGCTTCCAAGTTGATTTGACACTCAAATCTAGACTGGATTCGACTGGGTGGTTGGTCAAAGACCTAGAAATGCCCTAATTAGCCTCTTTACACACTACAAACTAGTTGGACAATACCTCGATGGAATGCTATAAAAAGGCCATTTTTCAAGGAAATCATAGCAAAGTTCTGCTACCATTATTCTCTTGAGGAATCTTCTATCCTTACCAAGAGTATACTTGAATCATTGCATTGGGAAATCCATCTCACCCCTTGAGTGGATTAGCAAAGAATTATTTCATAGTCCTCTTTCTTCTCAGTGTTTTCTTTCACTAATATCAGCCTTATCATTGGTTACATGAGTCTAATTGTTTCTTTTGTCCTTATGTCCCTATCCTTATTAATTTAGTTGTTGTTTTATTTCTTAGTTTAATTCTTAGTTGTTCTTTTGTATTTATTTCTCTAACCCTTTTCCTTACACCTGTCCTGCTTAGCAAACCCAACTAAGCTTGCAAGAACCTCTATTTTGCTCACTAAGGTGATGAAAGAGGCGCAACAGATTGGTGACTCCACCAGGGAAAGGTATCAATTTCCTACCTCATTTGGGTTTTTCTAGCTCTTCTTTTGGTTTATTTAACTTGCAGGTGCATTAATCGGCCTAAGCCAACCTGCCAATCACCCAATTCCAAGTTGAATTGGGAGAATTCCATCCAGAATTTTCATTTATAGCCATGTGTCACCTGTGCGTGAGTTTTTTGGACCACAGACCCGCATCGTGCAAACATGTGCCTATGTCACAGTTATGTTCTGTGCACCTGCACCCATTAGCTTTTTTTGATCTGCGCACATGCGCTCTGTGCACCTCTGTCTCCACTGAGACCTGCGCACCTGTGCAAAAAATTCACATTGTAAGGTTTTTGAGATTTGGGGAAGGCTCTTAGCCTTCTTAAAAGTGATTTCATGCATGTTTTAAGATGCACCACACTTAATACCCTCTTCATATAAAGGGATTAGTCAAAACACATAGACAATTAGGGGGTTAAAATCATTATTTCCTCTTTTGCTTTCATTTTTGCCACATGGATGGCTTGTTTTGGCTAAAAATATAAGTTGGAAGTAATTTGTAATCACATTTAACTTGCATTGGGACTAGAAGTTGGATAACAATCACTTAGTATGCTCTTCTCTTGCACCTCCAAGCGACCTTGAGAATCAGAAAAAGATTGTGGAAAAAATTCATCTCCCTTAAGAAGATTAAAACCTTTAGGAGAGGACAACAACCCTTCTTGGGACTCCTCTTAGTTTGTTTTTTCAAACACATCTTAAGATTGTAACGGGCCCATACATGTCCACATGATACAAAGGTAGGATAGTGTTGAAATTTACTTTCTTAGATTAAATCACTAGCAAAGTCTAAAGGTTTTGTAACGGGCCTATACATGCCCACATGATCACAATCTAGGATAGTTTCAAATCTTTTCTTAGATTACATCACAATAGGGAGTTAAAGGAATAGTAACGGACCCACATGTCCACATGCTAGCTTCCTAGGGACTTTTGAATTATGCAAGGTTGTACCAAAGGCACTTAGTTAATTAGGTAATCAACACGTGTAAGGACCAAGCGAAGTCCACCTCCAACAAGGTGACACCTAATTCATTAAAAATTGGCACACTTTCACTCATTCACACACAAAAGTCACTTATCACTCACATAGCTTCTTCTTGAAATGTGAGGTCAAAGTAAGTTTCCACCAAAGGGATTCTGAAACACCCCACACTTTTCTTGATGAAACTATCCACCCCGATTTAATTTCAGCTAGGTTGGTTCACACCCCCAACCTCTCAAAACAACT
The DNA here is from genome assembly GCA_032191745.1 of Picea mariana. Classification (NCBI taxonomy): domain Eukaryota; kingdom Viridiplantae; phylum Streptophyta; class Pinopsida; order Pinales; family Pinaceae; genus Picea; species Picea mariana. The sequence goes on along the minus strand of JASDQU010104239.1, from coordinate 14,408 downwards.
ACATCTAAATTTTTTCTAAAAACTCACTAATTTTTCCTCCACTGGAGGTGACAAGAGAATTTTTTTAGTCTAGGTAGGATTTCGGGGATAGGCATCCAAATAACTCCCTGTCATCTGGTTCTCACATTGTCAAAACCATAGAAGTTGTCAAAAAGGGAACTGAAAATCCTCCAAGTCAAGTGTTCCTAACACCATAAGGTAGGGAGATACCCGTGAAGGGTTGAAGGCCAAGGTCTGGTTGTTCTGTGCGTCCCCCCTTGGGGCACCCACCGCTTGGACGGGATCCAGCCCGTGACCCATTTCTTAGGCCGAAAATCTAAATGTCGCACTTTGACCGAGGTACCTAGTGACCAAATTTTAGGACATCTACCTAGGTGGCAATTATGGGCAGTAATTGCACCTTGATCGGATTTTGTGTGGCTATTTGGAAATATCGCCATCTCTTTTGGGATATGCCCCCTTTACCCCTCATTATAACCGATTATTTCATCCTTCACTAGTTTCTCTTCCGGTGACTTCAGACCCCACTGTTGAGTACTATTGGAAGGTCCAGTGGTATTTGAGAGGAAGGACGTTACATCTTTTAGGACACAAGAATTTGTTTTCTTTGATTCCCCACATGGACAAAACCCACTTATCCAAATATAAGCTTCTTTTTCAAACCACTTTATGTATGATGCACTTCTGATTACATTTTGATTTGGATATATATATTGTGTAAAGTTCAAAATTTGCAACAAAGGCTCTTGTTTCTTTATTACTCTCACCACCATTTGCACACATTCAGCTAGTTGGAGATCATAGGGGACCCAAAGAATCTCTGTCATTACCGACGCTTGCTAAACCTCCCTCTTATCTTAGGGGAGTGTCTGGTCTTGCCCACTCATTGGCACCACTATCTCACACTCTAGTGAGTGTCATTGTCTTAGGATTAGCCTTGCTTGGCTCCACATTACTTGGGTCCACTTCCCAAGGTCCTTTGTCCAATCGCTCTCCTTTACACGGAAGCAGAGGACCCACTTCCTCTCAAGGGGGAAGTACCAACCCACCTAACCCCCCTCCAGAGTCAGGTTCACAGAACACTCCTACCATGGCGGGAGCTAATCCTCAACCAACAATCTTGATGCCATATTTGGCCTCTCTTAACATACCAGATCTAAGAAAACTCATCAATGATGTGATATTGCATGACCCCACATGGCCTGCAATGCCCACCAAACTACCTTCAAACATCCCCAAGTTTGAAGGAAAGGCAGGAGATGACCCTGCCAACCATGTCATGACTTTCCACCTATGGTTCTCTTCCAACAGTATCATGGATGATTCCATTAGACTATAATTATTTCAATGCACACTCACTAGCCCATCAGTCAAATGGTATGTAGATGAAAAATCAGGGTCCCATGCGACTTTCGAGTCCTTGGCCAAAGCATTTTTGACCTTATTCCAATTACCATTCCGCCATGACAATGGTCTTGAACTACTCTCTAATTTCAAACAAGCATCAACCACACATATCGTTGATCACATTCACGAGTGGCATAGACGATGTAGTTTATGCCAAGATGAAACCACCAAACAACAATGTCTTGACTGGTGTCTCACATCACTTGTCTCTCTCCTCGATAAATATGTAGCTTCCACCTTCCCTTAGTCTAAAGAGGAAGCCATCAGTAAGGCTCAACAATACGACCTCATCTATTCACAGTCAGGATACCTATACACAGTACTTCCTAACCTCCCCAAACCCATGCCATTCAGTCAAGACAAACTAGGGATGTCTCACTCAGCAGACAGATTGATTGGTAATACCACACACCACAGTCCTCAACCCCAACCACCACCAATGTATGGTACACCTCAATATCTGTCGGCATATGGGGGCACCTCTTATTACCCCCCACCCCCTTATCAACAACCATACCCTATTGCTATCTCTCCACCCATTAGTGAGCCACCGCTGGCACCCCCCATACACCCATCTATCTAGACAAGTTTTGGTACCCCCTCTACCTCATCTTACAGTACTAGAAAAAGTGCCATGCCTTCCTATGTACCTTATGGATCGTTATCCCCACAAAATATGTACTTTCCATTTCTGGTCCCCCATAACCCATGGCTCCCCCACATCCTGACGCTGGGGTGAATTTTGTTCAACCCTCTCCCGTTCAACAATATCAAAATTTTGAACAGCTGAATACGAAAAATCTGACCCATACATCGAATAATGTGAAAAAGGAAGGAAGAAACAAGAAAAACAACAACCCAGGTCAAGGCGGGAATCAACCCCAACAGAACCAACCTACTGGGGGCAACTAGAACCAAGGGAATCAGAACCCCTGAGGAGGCAATAACAATAGTTGTCAAGGGTGAAATAAAAATAATGTTAAAACCAACTTCCCTTGTGCCCTTTGCGGTGAGTTCGGTCATTGTACTCATCATTGCCCCCCAAATAACTGATTTCAAATGGATGAAAGACTCAGGCAGTCTACCCTATCCTCTAGCACCGCCTGCCCCTCAGCAGGCTCCACAACAATATGTGCAACAACCCCCCCTGCTGTCCTGCAGAATCCTATTTCACACCAAGGTGTGATAAACACCCAATAGGACACACAACCTCCCCCACCTCAGGTGGGACACTACCTCAGTCCAAACAATCCAGCAGATCGCATGATCCTCCTCACTAGTAAGGAAGAAATCCTTCTGCAAACATGTAATCGTCAGTACCATGCACCCACTGAGTCCCCTCCCATTCCTCTAGAAACAATCTCCGCACCAATGGGACCCCCGTTGGTGATCCCTCACCCTAACACAGAACCACCTCTTCGCATCCCTCGAATCCCATTGCGCAGGAATGCCCACAACCCATAGTCTATGCCAGCTCATAATTATAGTTTGGTTGATGACTTAGCACAATCCCCGGCTGCCATCTTAGTCTTAGAAGTCCTTCAGACTTGTCCCACTCAGCGAAAATCATTACTTTCTTCCTCGGAGGCAATTGACCTTGCATATACTCAACTCATTACATTTGATCTCGACAGTGGAGAACCTCATCTTCCCGCTTTGATCACTTTTCAAATCCCAGTGAAAATATGGAACATTACAGTTCATTGGTGTATCATCGATGAAGGTGTATCTACATGCATTATGTCCAAATCTGTATTGCAGAAACTTGGCTCCTCCGAACTCATACCCTCTACCATTACCTTACGAGCTTATGATGGATGACCATCATCTCCTGAAGGGCTCTTCCAAAATGTCCTTGTAGAACTCAGGGGAAAGACTATTCTCACCGACATTGAAGTTATCGACACCCCACTTGATTATAATATCATGTTCGGGTGTAGCTACATGTACGCTATGAAGGCAGATGCCTCTTTCGTCTTTTGAACAATGATGTTCCCCACAACGGGAAGATTGTTACCATTGACCAAGTCTCACATTATGAGCCTAACCCATCTACCAACATCGATAATATTCTCCCTCTCATCCACACGAGTCATGACTCATACCCACTCATCGAAATGGGTCCTAGAATTTTCAAAGATCCCTCATTGTTAGGAGCTTACCATGGAGAACCACTTCTCCTTCATCCTTCCAATAAATCATGTGTCATATCATCTAACAGAACTGACATAGAGGATACCCTTCCTCCTAGGGAGGCTTCTATCATATCTGACGTCACACTAGTTGCAGAGCTCCCCCCTCACGAGTCTCCTGCAAACTCGTCGACCCCACCAGTCCATGATTTCACTTCTCCCCAAGGCCATATCCTAGTTTGGGAAATAATTCCCCAAGCCATTACTCAAATCCCCTTCTTTTACCCTCCTTCAGGTGTACAAGATTTCCAGGTAGCTGCAACACTTACCTTCCCTAATATGGTGTTAGCAATTCTAGTTTGGTATTTACATCCACCCGAGATGGTCCCTCAACCATCCCTTCCCCCCAAAATGGAAGGAATCCCAATGACGATCCCCATACTCACTCTCATCATACCCTCTACACCCCCACTCACTGCCCTCCCTACCACAGCTAGGGGCAGGTGAAAAAAGAAAGAGCCCACAACTCCACTCCCCCCGCGCATCCAACCTCTTTGCGCGCTATGTGAGAAAGATGGACACCAAACCAACAACTGCCCATCTCTACCAGAGTTACAGAATTTGATTCCACTCAATCAAAATCCCTCAACACGCGTCACTATAGCAAGTACTATCGCTACCACCCCTCATTCAAGTAGTAAAGGATTGTGAACCAAATTTGCTTGCGCTATATGTTCAGAATATGGCCATTATACCCACCATTTCCCAGGACTGCCACGCTTTCGGCAAACATTAGCCACAGTGTGCCAAAGATTCCAGAGTGAACCCAGTCCAGCTATGTCATCCCTACCAAAAATCACTGACATCCATTATGTCACAACTTTAGTCAATGAATGTATGAGATGCCCTTGCTCTCTATGTGAATCCTTAGATCATTTTACATAGAAGTGTCCTATGATCATTGAATACAGGAAACACCAATTGACCCTACTTCAAAGACCCACAGAATCGATGGTTGACCTTACCTCGTCACTAGAGATCCTTCATATCATTTCTCTCGAACCTGAGGCCCTCCCAACGCCTCCATGGTTCTTAGATGACTTATCCAAGGATTCACCCGCAAATCCCCCCAATTCTCTCGCTCATTTCCCTATAGAAATTTTACATCCCACTACCATGGGTACTCATCAGTACTTCAATATTTGGTTTATGTCGAGCGAACTATCACAATTTCCTTGCGTCGTTCCCCCTACTTCTTCATCACCAGGGGGCATCCACACGATAACAGTCACCGATATGACTCTTCATGACCCCTTGTATTCCAGCCAATTCCACTGTGACGAGGAAATACTAGAAGAGTTAAACAACCCTGACTACCCATGGGATGAGTTAAACAATCCCAGGTTAGCCACCTTGACCATCACAAACATTAAAAAGATAAGTTTTACACCTGTCGACCTTGGCCCCAAGGCGCAGCTGTTTTGTTGGCAAATTCAGTGAACAGACAACGAATGCTTGTCATTGATGGCAACAGTGAAGATGACAAGCAAATAGAAGACAAGTTCGGAGAGGTGAATGATCGAAAGCAGTGAATGATTGAATGCAGCGAGAGTCGTTAGATTTGGTGAAGGGTCGACGACAGCCATCAGATCTGCAGAAACTGCAAGGGAGATAAGCCTCATGAGCAATAAGAGAAGTCGAGGTTGTGTGCATTGGGATAGCAGCAGTCGCAAAATCTCGACGGGATCTGGACCATCCATCTGTGAAGGATGCGTGGCAGAGATCAGAGAGATATCACGAACTTGGGGGTTCACAGGATAAAGGCCCAAGTATTGGGTGTTCAAAGTCGCGAGGCAGCGAAGTGGCGAGAGATTTATAGCCATTCATCTGGGGGGACAGGTGGCGAGAGATCAAGAGATCTCACGAACTCGGGAGTTCGTAGGTTGAGAGTCCAAACATTGGGTACTCCAACTCGCGAGGTCACGAGGTAGCGAGAGAAGGACAGCTGTCAGATCTGGATCATAGGAGGATCGTTGGATCTGTGTGGGGGATCACACATGGCGAGAAATCGTCATCTCGCTGAATGGAAAGCCAAACGAACAGCAAGATGCGAGATCACGATTTAATCTGGACCAGTGATCTTATACCATATCGAAGTTTCGTGAATCGGGATATGGTAAGGCATGCAACATGAATGTTGAAAACACGATATGCGAAATCACGATTGAATCTGGATTGTCAGATCTAGAAATGATCAGGACCATTGATCACAGCCCATATCGGAGTATCAGGGATCGAGACTTTGTAATGCCAAAATCTCTTGACATCAAGAACTCCGAAATCACGATATGCGATTTCGCGATATAATTGCAGCCATTAAAGTTAGAAGTAATCTGGACTGTTAATTCTAGTCACTGTCGGAGTTTCAGGGATCAGGATTTGTCAGTGACAAAAACTCTGATCGCCAAGAGTGCCGAAATCGCGATGTGGGAAATCTCAATTGGATCTGAACCGTTGGATCAAGTATTGATTGGAGGGTTACTATTCTCTCTCACAGTTAACTACTGAGTTTGGATTCTGTTAGCAAAACAGACTCATGATAATGAATCGGTTAGCATTTCAGTTGCTAGGACAAGTTTTCTTATTTCGGTTGAGGGAAGGTGAAGTGGAACAGTCGGCGAGGAATGCATAAAAGAAGATGAGACAGATTGTAGAAGGTTGGCTGTTCAAAAGTGAAAATGAATAAAAAGTAAGAAAAAGAAAAGGAGCAGAGGCAAAGTAGGAAATTGAGAAAATGTGTAGAGGAAGATGAAACGCAGAGAAGAAGCAGTGTAGAATGAAAATCAGAGCAGAATGACAGACATAGCAGAACCAGAGAAGAATGACAGAAAAAGTAGATGCAATGTAGACCTGCTAAACTAACAAAAGAAGAAAAGAAGTGCAGAACAATGTGTTGAAGATCAGATACAGAGAAAATATTGGTAAGAATTGATTTATCTGTGAAGTTGCCTGTGTATTCATTATTTGATATTCTAGGGTGGAAGGGAGGTGCTCGGGAGGATTGTTGTCCTCAGAGGTTCAAGTGGGAGCTTGAACATAGGAAGTTGTAGCTTCCATCTGGTTGCAGCTAGAGAAACTAGGGTGGCAGGGTGGTGCTAGGGAGAACAAGTGTTCTCTGTTATATAGGTTGGAGCCTGTGTAACTGGAATTCGGTGCTTCCATCTAGTTGGTGCTGGAACATTCAGGAAGTTGGTGCTTCCATCGATTTGGTGTTGGAATGTTCAGGGAGTTGGTGCTTCCTTATAGTGGGTGGTAGAGAAACCAGAGAGTTGGTGCTCTCAAACAAGTTGTAGCTTGTAAAACAGAGGTAGCAACCTCACATTGAGTTGGTGCTCAATTGTAAATGATGTACAGAATGGAAAAAGACTGCCTATCATTTCAAAGAAGAAGAGGTTTTCTCCCTATATGGGTTTCCTCGTGAAAATCTGTCTTTGTGTGTACTTTTTGTGTGACTGATGGTCTTTACTTTTACTGTCCATATGATGTATATTGTTGATGACCACATGAAGAAAGATTAATAATGTTTTAATAGACTTAAAATTGTTTAAGCTCACATACAACTGATTCACCCCCCGCCCTCTAAGTTATTTTAGTATTTGCAACAATTGGTATCAGATCAGGTTCCTTTTATTTAAAGGTAGATCTGTAAGCTTAAACATGACATGTCATGAAGGAACTTTGGCCTGTAAGGCCACTCTGTTTGATGGAACAAATTTTTCCTTCTGGAAGATTAGAATGAGAACATATTTAATGGCGTTGGGTGCTGATGTTTGGGATGTAGTAGAGACTGGATATACAAAGCCTGTTGTGCTAGCCAACAAGGATGATAAGTTAGACTTTAGTTTTAACACTAAGGGGATGAATGTTATCTTGAATGGACTTGTTGAAGCTGAGTTTGTAAAGGTGATGGATCTTGATACTGCCAAAGCAATGTGGGATAAACTTATTAACAGTTATGAAGGAAATGAGAAAGTAAAATGTGCCAAACTTCAAACATACAGATTGAATTTGAACAACTAAAGATGAATGAAGATGAAACAATTAGTAAGTATTTTTTAAGAGTTCAAGAACTTGTAAATTCCATGAAGGCTCTAGGAGAGACATTTGATGACTCACTCTTAGTTCAGAAGATTTTAAGATCTCTGCCTGATAAATTTAATCCAAAAGTCTCTGCAATAGAAGAATTAAATGATGTCAAAACTCTGTCCATTGATCAACTTCTAGGAACTCTAACTGCATATGAAATGAGAATTAACAAAGATAAATCCAGTACTGGAGAAGCATCTTTTAGAGCAGACAGGAATACTGATTCAGAATTTGATGACATTGAGGCAAAATTTGTGAGAAGGTTAAAGAAAGGATCAGGAAAATATCAAGGGAAGTTGCCCTTCAAA
>JASDQU010104238.1:158169-169829 GCA_032191745.1 Picea mariana | reverse complement strand
AAATATTTACATAAGTAAATTTTGTTTTTTATAGTTTCTGTCAATTGATTATTATTACATTTTAACAACCTTTAAATTAAAGAAACTAAATGACTTATAGAATTCCAATCCTTTCATTCAAATTATCCTATGTGAATTAATAAAGCAACAAACTCCATAGATAATGCTCGACAATGGTCATTTAGTGTATCTTGTGGTTAACATAGACAATGATGATGGGTGTTGTTGAGACCTAATAGACAAGAAGAATGGTTAAATGGTTAAATATATCAATGGATTAATGTTTAAGAATGATATAATGTTTAATGGATTATCAATCTGAAATACTAAGAGGTGCAAATGCATCCATACATTTACAATAAGTAACATGAAATCGTTTATGTTAGAATTGTTAACGTGGAAAACACAATTCACATATGATAATTAACAATCATACAAATAAGAACACATAGATTATGTTAAAATTGTTAACGTGGAAAACACAATTCACATAAGATAATTAACAATCATACAAATAAGAACACATAAATTTCACGTGGTTCACCCAAATGTTGGGCTACATCCACCAAGCATAGGCATCAATTGTCTTATTATTTAGATCATGGAGATTACATTAGATTGGCAAGTTCTCACTCTGTCTCTCACACTCATTCGTTTGCCTCTATGGGCTTATATGAATTTATACATTCACACAAGAAACTGATTATTAAAGGCAATCCCTATCCATATTCTAACTTGATCTATTTGGTTGTAACCAACGCAAAATAATCGAATTCAGATCTATCATTAGAAGAATTCGTTGTCACCAAATCCCAACAGTCTCCACCTTGACAACAATTAACCTGATACCTTGCTCCTTTCTTTTGTTCATCACCTTTTCTGCAAGCCAAGAGAAGCCAAGCACCATTGCAACTTCTCTAATAAAATTGGTTTCATGATCTCGTCTGTGTGACTTGCATGATTTTGGATTTCCCGAGGGGTCACTCCACGTCCAACATGTCTTCCACAACTATGTTGTGAGACATATTTAGTGATAGATCTCCTCCTATCCAAAACACCTGTAAAATATACATTACAATTATCACAAACCATCTTACTGTAACCATTATAGGTGACATTTGTGCTTCTCAAACGCTGAAGCACACATTTCACTGCAACACATGAATCTGTCACGTATCTGACAACATCATTAGCATGTGAAACCTCTGGTCTTAACCGTTTCATCACATACAACAGACCTCCTACTATACTTACACGAGAGATAACATTTTCTTCTTTATAGATAGGCCCTATGCTTGAAGAAAACTTATAATGGAAAACAAGAGGGATAAAAATTGGTCTTACAATGTTCATACCGAACTGCAACCACAACTTACCATTACCATCTCTATGTACTTCCATGCCCATAATTTGTTTTGTTGCTTCTTGATCCCTCATCTGAATTGTCCTGTTCACCTGAGTCAATTTCTTACTGATTTTAACCATGCTTCAGCTTGCATTGAGCATATCATCAGCAAATAACATCAATATTGTGAATGTACTATAAACTATATAGTTATTCCCACCCTTTGAAAAATTTTGACTCACTATGAAGGATTCAAACATCTTGTATGTTTTCCTCGGTACCATTAGGCCATACAATGAATTATCTAGCATGCAAAAAAATTTACCATTGCGGTCTTGAATCAACCCTTTTGGTTGTTCCATACATACAATATATCTATCATTGATGACCTTGTGAGAAGTAGGATCCCACACACAACATCCCTTTATACCATCAACATACCTTGCAGAGATATAAAACAAGCAGGAATTAAGAAACAAAGATTTTAAGTTTGGAAATGATTTACCGCTTACTAGTACCTGCGATTCTTTCTTACTCTTATGACCTTGATGCTTCTGCCATAAACAAGAAGATACATCTGTCACTTAAGATTCTACTTCAATACTCCCTTCCAACTTATAAAGGTTATCAACCTTTGTTGCCTTCATCACTACTAAATTCCCTTTCGACAATGTGAGAACTCCACCTTGACATGTATACTTATATCCACAAGAATCCAACACTCCCAATAAAATAAAATTTGATTTAAGCTCAGGTACATATGTAACATCCATTAATTCCCTAACAATACCATCGAACATCCTGATTCTAATACTGCCAACCCCAAGAGTTTTACAGGAAATGCCATTTCCCATAAACACTACACCCTCATCAACCGATTGGTAAGAAATGAACCAATTTCTATGTGAGCACATGTGGTGGGAGGCACATGAATCTAACTGCCATTCTTCTTGATATTGTAAATTACTAGAAACAGATAACTAGAAACAGATAAAACTTGATCAATTATACCTGAATTTGTTACAACCAAATTTGCTTCCTTCATAGAGTTTTCCTCATATTCCTTTCTCTTTCATCAATATTTCTTGAGATGTCTTGTTTTTCCACAGTACCAGCATTTTTTTTTACCCTTTTTGTGCCTTGACTTAGATCAAGAAAAACTTATTTCATTCTTCTCTTTAGTTCAACCTCTGACCACCATCGCTTCTGAAGCTGAGGTTTCTTTACTAGATTTTCTCCTCGTCTCCTCAACCAACAAAGTCATAATATAAAACATCTATTGAGCTAAAGCTAATAGAGGTGACTAGAGTATCCCAAGACTTAGGCAACAAACACAATAGTGTAATAGCCTTATCCTCATCTTCAAATTTAACTTCCATACTAGTCAATTGAACTATAAGGGTATTAAAGGTATTTAAATGGTCAGCAACTTTTGTACCTTCTTTCATCCGCAAATTGTACAACTGTCTCTTCAAGTAGATCATGCTCATCAAGGACTTCGTCATATATAGACTTTCCAACTTGCTCCATAAGCCTGATGTTGTATCCTCTCCCACAATATTAAACAAAACCTCATCCGCCAGGCATAAACGAATGGTACTAAGAGATTTCACATCCAGATCTTCCCATTCCCATTCCGTCATGGCTTTTGGTTTCTTTGAATTGCTTGCCAATGCTTTTTGCAACCCTTGTTGCACCAGTAAATCCCACATCTTAAGCTTCCAAAGTTCAAAGTTGTTTTTACCGCTGAACTTTTCAACTTCAAACTTCGAACTCTGCATCTTAGCCATTAGCGCAAAAAATATCCTAATGTCCACTACTTATAAAATCCTTTTAAATGTGGAGGAATAATAAATAAGGTTAAATGTGGATCCTTAATAAATGAGGTTAAAGGTTAACCACAAAAGTTTTATAATGATAAAAATTTATATATTTTCCATAAAACCTTTTAATAATATATAAAAATGTCTAATAAAAAATTTTATAAATAAAAGTTTTACTCCATAAGCATTCACCTTTTTAACTTATCCACCCACGTGACTCTTTAATTAAAAAAAATTATTTTTTAGTTTAATTAACTCCTCCACCTTTACTTTTCCAAAGAACCATACCTTAAAATTTCCAAGAAGAAAATCATGTGCATTTCCGCACCTCACACTACCATTGGAGTGCGTCCAGTCCACACCTCACAATTCACTTGGAGTGTGGTGAGTCCGCACCTCACGATTCACTTGGAGTGCGATTATCTTTAAAAAATTACGCACTGTAATACACAGCTGGACTATGGAAATTCCACGTTTTCAAACGTGCGTAAAGTGTGAGTAGTATGTCGTCGCACCCTTCGAGAGGAGGGACCTGCGACGATGTATAAATCAACACACCTCACACAAATTTCACTTTTGGTGCTCCTCTGAGAATTTGAATCTCCTCCAACCAGCTCTGATACCACTTGTTAGAATTGTCAATGCGGAAAACACAATTCACATATGATAATTAACAATCATACAAATAAGAACACAAGGATTTCACGTGGTTCACCCAAACTTTGGGCTATGTCCACCAAGCATAGGCATAGGTTGCCTTATTATTCAGATCATGGAGATTACATCAGATTGGCAAGTTCTCACTCTGTCTCTCACACTCAGTCGTTTGCCTCTATGGGCTTACATGAATTTATACATTCACACAAGAAACTAATTATTAAATACAACCCCTATCCATATTCTAACTTGGTCTATTTGGTTGTAACCAATGCAGAATAATAGGATCCATACATATCATTAGAGGAATTTGTTGTCACCAAATCCCAACAGTTTAATGTTTTTATCTTCATCGTCGTTATAGGGAAGTGTATGAGATTATTGCTTTTCTTTTTTCTAGTTTGATGACTAGAGGTGCTCCTATAATCCAATGGAATTAATTTATTATTTTTCCAAACAATATTGATTTTATAGGGTCATCCCATTTGGCTTTCTAGAAGGCATGGAATGGCCTTGGTGATTAACTATGAAAAATAAAATTCAAAACTTGAGAATTTTTCATTATCTAGCAAATTAAAATTGTCATTGTGATATTTAATTAACAATTTCAATTTGAGACAATGAGAAATAAAATTTGAAGTGTGATAATGAGAAACTTACATTGTCTGGCTTAATAAAACAGATATTTTGTGGATCCATGAAAGTCTTGTCTAATCATCATTGTCGATGTATTGTGAATTGCACATCATAATGTCTTTATATTTGGTTGAGTTATTGGCTTTTGGAATGCACCTTAGCTAGATATCTAATTCATGCTAGCACTTTTGATTAAGAATAGTCTAAGGCCTTTAACAATTCAATGCAAACTTTCAAAAAACAAGTGGAAGTAAGATTTTAGTTAAATTTTTAGATAAGATGTAAATGTAAGATTTTAGTTGAACTTTTAGATAAGAAGTGGACATAATATTTCAGTGAGAAAACATTCCATTCCATCCACATTAGTGTTATACACAACTTTGTTGAACAAACAAAAGGTCTCCAACGCTTTCTCATAGATGTCAAGTCACCTTCTACAACTCAATCAACTCTTCCAAGACACCAACGCCATGCCCAACTACAACTCAATCAAATATTCCAAGACACCAACTCCATGCCCATTGTCCCACTTCTTGGGTAGTAGGCTGCTTAAAATGGTCTCAATGTGAAGAAGAGGATGAACAACATGGATTATTTCCTCCTCAAGATTCATCCTTCTACTAAAACAAACTTTCTCCTATGTCAAAATCTTCATTGATCTTGACACCATTTCACTGACCCCTTAGAATGCATTGCATTTGTAGGATGCAAGCCGCCTTGTAGAATTATGTCAATGAAAAGAAGATGGAAAGTTGCTTCCAAGACCACTACCAACTGTTGGAGTTCCAATGCAGAGTGAGTTGTAAGCTCACGTAGGAGCTCTTATATGCCTAGTTGTGATAGCTATCACTGGGCCAATTCCATTGTATAAATAAACCTTCGTCTTTGTTAATTAAATATATAGATATAGTTTAGATCATTCACTCTCTCTTTTGTTTGTAAAAGTGTGGTGTTGCAGTGATATCCTCAGGCGTTCTTAACTCCTTCATGGTATCATAGAAACACCACAACCCCCTTCTTGTTCTTTATCTGAGAGATGTCTAATCTTTGTTTAACAAAGGTCGGTTCGGATCCCTCCGCCAGTTCCCAAGGGATTTATTCACAACCCTTCATCTGGCTATGCAGGAAGACATGCTATTGTTTTCTCTTTCCTTGTAAGAGTGTTTTTTATATGAAAAAACAGATTATTTGGGTGATTGGAAAGTCGATTTCACAGTTGTTTACAGAGTCATTGCATCTTTGAAGCCAACACTTTTGTAGCATTTTGAGAAAATTTTGTGGTGTTTGGGCATATATGGGCTATTTAATTGCTTAGTCTCATGTGTTTTTACAGCCGGAGAGCTGAGAAGTGATACAATTTTTTTTGTAGTTGAGGCCATCACAATTTACAGCAATTTGATCCGGAGATTTGCAAGTGTCGGGGAATATTTTTTAGATTTGCACAAATCTGATTGTTGGAGGTCATTTACCCCTCTCTCGAGGGGTTTTCACTGTAGGATGATCAACTTCTTATGTATTTTCATAGAAGAGCGTCATCCTTGGACATCCTGATTTGGTATTGGACATGATAAGCTTTCATTCATGGTTTCTTTTTCACTATTTCTAAGTGATTTTCACTATCTGATGTAATGGGACTTGGTTTTTATGGCACTACATTTCCTTGGATGTATGGGCATGCCCAACTTGTGCTTACTACACCTAGACTACACCTCTTCACTTAAGGTTTGCCCATAACTATGCCTTAAGCTACAATACTATATCTACAACGAAGGTGAATTCAACCAAGTTCTCTAACAATAGGCACACTTCCAACAATGGCCTTAAAGAATCACAACTCTACTTTAACACTTATCCAATATTCACTAATACTTAGCCATCCATGGTAATGCAAGGAATAGTAACATCCAACAATCACAAAGACACCACAACACAGAATTATGGGTAACACCCAAGGTGGATGGCTTAACTTTATTATATGAATAATATTACAAAGATACAACAAGGGAGTGTGGCCTTCTAGATCTGATTCTTTTAAATATTTACAAATAACTTATGGAACCTCTTCTTGCTACCCAAAAGACTTGCATAATCCAACCCCTGAAGCATCCATGGATATTCCTCCAATAACTCCCTTTCCTCACTTATTACAGTCTCCTTCTAACTCTGGAATGCCTTTGACACCTGCCAAGTTGTTTAAGTTTTTTTTGTAAAGAGTCTATGACTTGGTCAACGTCCAAGTTGATTGTGGTGCCAAAACATAGAATTTGCACCTTAGAACTCCTTGTCCACTTGATGAAGGATCACTCCTTAATCTCCACCCTTGCTTCCATGAATTTTCACAATGGAGGCATCTTCTTTATATAGTGAAAGATGACTTGTCGTTTCTTCCTTTTAAGGTGCCTTGCAATCCACTCCATGTCCAAAGTGTATCCAGTGTGCAATCCACTCATTCGTCCACCAAGTCTTTGGAATGCTCAACCCACTTGGGTCCACATGTCTAGATTGTGTGCCCAAGGTGTCCCAACTATCTCATGCATATGATGGTCAAAACGTCTTCCTTGAATGACTTCCAAGGAACTCCTTATACTTCCTTATGTTGCATGTCATGTTAATAATCTATCTGTCCAACTTGAGATTTACACCCAACTACCTAGGAACTTATATCTGTGGACTAAGGTGTTGCACTCACAAGTCGAGGCATTTTTTCCCATGCACCCATGAACTGAGGAACATCCATCATCCAAGCCATCATGCATTCTCTATAAGAAACCCAAACAAAAACCCTCATCTTTCTTCCATACTTAAGAGAATTTTTTTGCCAAGCTATCTAGGTCTTAGGCATGCCTTTCCATCATGCAAGACTACCCAAGGAATGTTTTTCCAACATTGAGACCTGATGTAGCAACCAATCAAAGCTTTCTAATGGAAATATCAATGGAGCGGTGGAGGCGCCTATTGCCAGTTCCAAGGAAAGGGCCTTCCAGTCTCCCTCCATTATTTTTGTTCAACTTTCTTCCTTTTTTCCTCAACAACTTTGAACCCTAGCCTCTATCGAGATATATGTTTGGTTAGTGTACATTGTTTTTTAAAGCTCTTAGAAAGATGCCATTGTCACTTGGAGATGCAACTTGATAATGCTACTAATTGGAAAATTTTCTTTCATAGTATCATAAATGAACTCTTTAATATGATAGTATTCAACACCCTTGGTGTTGACATGCATTTACTTTCTCTACTTTCATATCCACATTGACTAAGAAATTTGTATTGACAAAAACTTCGAGAAATATTATGAAATGTCTTTATGCATTCCTTTAGTTTTATTTCAAGTTTTGCAACTACTTTCATTACAAATATGTTGTTGCATTAGTAAATACGGGTGTGTATGCAAGTAGTCCATAGATTAGGAACAATTAATGCACTAGCATCTTCATAATTAATGTTATGTTGCAATGGAGTTTTGATGTTCAGTTGTTCCCAATTTTACCAACTATCCTTGAACCTATTTAAGATGTTTGGGATAATAAACCAATTACCTTCCTAACTACATGGAATTCTAAATGTCTTAATTTTTACAAAGTTTCATTTGTCATAAACACATATAATAAACCAATTACCTTCCGAATTGCATGGAATTCTAATGATCGATGTCTTAATTTTTGCAAATTTTCATTTGTCATAAACACATACATATCTGACATACGCATATAAATATAATGTTGAGAGTGTTTGAGATAATAAACCAAGGATCTTCCTAACTACATGGAATGAATTCTAGTGATTAATATCTTAAGTTTTGCCAAATATAATTACACATACATATAATGTTGACACACATACATAATGTTTGGAATAATAAACCCATCACCTTCTTAACCACATGGAATTCTAGTGATTAATGTCTTAAGTGTTGCCTAATATAATTTATCATACACATACATATATGTTATACACATATGCATGTAAATCTATGTACACATTACACGAACACGAGTATTTCATGTTTTTCCTCACTTTTAAGACTTTGTGAGAAAAAACGATAGTAGTTAACATTTCATTGTTGAATTTCTTAAAAGAAGAGTTTGGTGGAGTAAACAAAAATAAAAAAAGCTCTAACATAATTGGTGAGTGAGTTACTCTACTTTGAGCCTTTCTTTTCTATTGCAATAAACTTGCTCCACATTGAAAGTCGTTTACGAAAACAACTTTCACGACATTGAAAGCTAACGAAGACTTGAATGGCTAGAAATTAAATTTTGGAGTACACATGCTCCACATAGTGGTTAATAATTTAAATAACAATTTAAGCATGCTAGAGTGATGCTTCAAAGCTAAGCAATTTATGCAATGGTCCAAAGTTAATTAATGGTCCAAAGTGGTACAAACACTACACGTTACCAAGTTTTTAATTAAAATCATGTAATTTCATCACGATCCGCGGGATACTTACTTTCATGTTCTATTAATTTATAACCCCCTTCTTTCATGTTTTATTAATTTATAACCCTAGCTAGCCACCTTATTTCATGTTTTATTAATTTATTCAAGCAAACTTTCTTTTCCATTAATTTATTTAAACAAATTTTATTTCATTGTGTTATTAATCACATGGTAAAAAATCCTATGGTTTAGTCATCCCTTACAAATTATACGGCAACTTCCCTTAGTATTAATTATGACATGTGATAAAAAAAAAAAACTAATAGAGACATACAATTCGTGTTTGGGGGTGTGCAAACGGGTCCTTAACTAACGTGAATAGAACGTTACCGGAGTGTGTCCACGGGTGGCACGTAGGTCCTATGCCCAAGGTAAAACCCAAAGTCAATGGAGGCATGAGGGTTCCTTGCCAAGGTAACACCTACGTGAAAATTACAATTTAATTTTTTAAAAGAAACTTATCGTTAAGAAGTTGTGAATGGATAATAGTTTGAATCAATGGGCATTTTTTTTTTTTAATTTTTATAAGACATTTAGCTTGTTGTGATAAGGTTAAAAGGTTTATCTTTATGAGTAGGATTCTTGTATAGGTTTGTTTCAATATGTGTTGACTTTTGTTAAGTTATAAGTTATTGGTATATCTTCTTATGCTCCAAAAGCATTACCTGCAATCATATGTTGGCAGATCTGGTCTGCAAGAAATCGAGCCATTTTTGACTCCAGTCCGCCCCACTCACTCGCAGTTTCGCATAAGGTTTTGGCCATTTTCCACTGGAAACAGAGACAGCTCAAGGTATTTTCTCCCAAGTTCTGTGATATAAATTTGTTGAGCGATTACACGGTGATTTTTTTCGATGGTGCAGCGTTACCAGGTGGAGGCTGCTGTGGGGCTGGGGGTATTTTAAAATCTCACCCATCTAGGACTACCATGTGGTTTTTAAATTGTGGAGAAGGCTCAAACAACAAGGCTGAGCTCATGGGCCTATGGGCCTCTCTCTTTCTCGCCTCTTGCTGGTCTCTTAGACATATCCACGTTCTTGGTGATTCGCGTTTAATCATCGACTGGATATCCCGAAAATCCAAGCTCCATTCAGTACAAAACAATTGCTGGATGGATAAAACGCTGGCTCTGCTTCCTTCCTTCTCCGAAGTCAAATTCAACCATATTTCCAGATCCTTTAATGGAGAGGCGGACGCCCTCTCAAAGAGGGCATTGGGCGAGGTGGTTGGCAGATTATCAGTATTCCATAAGGATAGTGGCACAGTTAGCCCTATATCCTCTTTTAATGTCTTTGAATGAGACGGGAAGGAATATACAACTTTAGTCTTTGGGGTTGACTATTTTTGGGCTACTTGCACTTTGTTTTATCGACTGTTTAGTTTTTCCCCATTGGGGGGGTCGATTTTGAAGGAGAAACTATCTGTGGGGATGCTGTCACAGTTGGTACAGCTGGCAGATTGATATTGTAAATGAATTTATACATTATATAAATTTGAGCAATTTTCTTGTGGAAAAAGTTATTGGTATATCTTGCTTGTGTTATTTATTTTTTATGGTTTAATTTTTTTTTTATCATAACTACTTTGTTAATTGTGTTATATGTCAATGTGAGTATCATTGTTATTTAAGAAAAATCACATTGTTTAAAATAATCATTACTAAATGTTCTTCCATTTTGAATTGTCTCATTACATTGAAAATAAGCTCTTACTAATCAAATATATCTTTTGAGTTGTTGTTTTCTTACATTGCATTTCAGAGAAATGAACTCTTAACTAATAAAAACACTTTTATATCTTATTTCAACATCCAACACTAAAAAATAATAAGCATCCCAAAGAAACCAATATCCCTTATGAATAATGGGAACATCCTTCTCATCGGAGTTGGCTACATAGGACACTCTACGAACAATGTAGCAGAACTTTGGGGTCTTTCCAAGGGAATACAGATGGCTATCGAAAACAACTTTTCCAAGCTAATAGTGGAGGGAGACTCCCAAATCATCATCAACCTGCTGCGGAAAATTCTCAATGGGACCAGCCCAGACAGAATCTTTCCCAGTTGGCGACTATTGCATGGTCTACAGAGCATTACTGATTCCCTGCGTTCGAATCTGGCTATCATCCCTGCCCACGTCAGAAGAAGCGCAAATCAAGTTGCGGATGAATTAGCAAATATAGGCATCAACAGGGGAGAATCGGAACTCATTTGCAGCTCGGCCCTGGAACCTTCTCACCCCGTTCTTCAACAATGCATTGGCAAAGCTAGAGTGGTGGATGCATCCTCGGATGGGGTGTTAGCAGTGGATACGTGGCATTCGGAGGAGCGCGAAGATCGCCAGCGGGGCACGGAGCCACGTGATGGGCCTGTGCCCCCATCTGCCACCCTCCAGTAACTTTAATACTCCTAATGACATACGAGCGAACATTAACGCCCCTCCCTCTCGACGTATTTGGTCTGGCACGGCTACTGGTTATGGCTCAATGTATGTGTTGGTCGCTGGAGGTGCTCTTCCGACCAAGGCCTTGGTTAACAAGGGCTACCACAGGCGACCCCCCGGAAACTACCCTTTACCTCTGGACTCTCGCCTGCTGCTATAATAATTCTATGCCGAAACATAAGCTAAGGCCGAGACGGAGGCCAAAACGAGGCTCTCCATGGAGACCTCGTCGGCCTATGGCACCGTCTGCGAAAGAAATCACCCATCTCCAAGCACTAGTTCCTCAATCGCACGGCTCGGCCTGGCGCATCCTTC
>JASDQU010104238.1:136420-158114 GCA_032191745.1 Picea mariana | reverse complement strand
CATGGTCTAGTCTTCGACCTCCGCCAGGGGGTGGAAGACTTAAGGTTCTGTCTCGAGTTAAACACTGAGAAAATTGAGCTCTTCCTCCAGCTCCTTTCATCTATGCAAGCAACTGTCCCTACAGACCCGGGAGGAGAGACCTCCAAGCCTGAACCAGTGGATGATTTCAGGGGCGTCCAGGCAGATGAACGAAAGGAACCCGACGCCACCACCCACGGTGAAGATACAGGAATGCAGTCCAGCGCAGTGTTCGTGGAGAAAAGGATTGAATGCGAGCTCGAGGCCGAGCCTCAGACAAAGGTTACTGAGAACACCAGTCAGAGCATCGACGACACAATGAAGGGCAAAGAGCAATGGGGGGATGGAACAACGATTATCGAAGAGGAGCCGTGGCCTGGAGATCTCCAAGGCACCTGGCCAGGTTACGTGTCAAGCGTTTAAATTATGTGCCAAGCTTTTAGGTTACATGTCATTCTCTGTTGCTGGTTATATAGTTTCAGACTTTAGTTATAATAGTTGCTGGTTATAAATCTTTTGATGACTGAGCTGATAATTGGGCTGGTTTCCCCTCTGTTGGGGCAACCCCATCAGAAGCACCAAAACTATCACTGTACCTGGAATCTCTATTTTGCCTTTGGAAAGTTTCTAATATAATTTTCACTTCTTACTTTTAAAAAAAATATCCCTTATGAATAAGCTGAAATTACTTGCTATAAAAAATCATATCCTTTGTAATAATATTTAACCTTAATTTTAATCTTATACATATTTCTTATAAATAGGTTGAAATTACTTACTCCAAAAATCATATGATTTCTAATAATATTTAATCTTAATTTTAATCATATACATGAAACTAAATTTATAAATTTATAAATCTCGAAATTATATTATTAATATTATAATAAAAATAATATTTTAATTACGGGGAAAGGAAAAACCTAGAAAGAGTAATTACACTGTGTGAATTAGAACTTTCTTTAACTACGAGTCGGATTTTTACTGCGTTGGGAGTTTTACCAGCCGAAACCTTTCGGCCTTCACCAGCCGCAAACTCGGTTGTGCTAGTTTAAGACAATGATAAGTTAATGAGGTGCACAGAGCAGAACAGCTATTCCTGATCGAAACGAAGAATAACCCATGTGCGTATGAGAATCTTCCGCGGGAATCTTGTGTGGTGCCATAGGGTGATGGGAATCTTCCGCAGCGGCCATGTCAGATGCGAAGTTTCCAGGAGCTTGGGGATGGTTTTTCCATGCCTAAGAACACATTTTTCTTCATGATATATAATAACCCACGGCATGTCTTTGAAAGCAGGAAGAAGCGTGGTATTCATCAAAGAGGAGGACGAAGATTAGCAGAGTGAGTGACTGGGCTATCGACGTTCATCGCTGGTTGACAAAGCACGTTGCGGTGGCCTTGCAACTTTGGCTTCGCTCATTGCTAGAAATCATGTCTAAGGAAAAAATAGAGTCAATTTTGAACCACGTCGTGCTGTACTTGCTGTATGGCAGATCATGAAGCTCACCCCAGTGGGGGCGATCGTCAAAGGCGGAATGGGATGGTTGCTGTCGCTGCTACCCTTCCGTTGCCTGTCCCCAGCTTACGCACTACTGCGACCTTACCAAGGCCGTGTATTCAAAATTGTGCGTTGCGCTGTACCGACCAACAAGGGAGGGTCACATGATGAGTTCTCGGCTTTTATGGCCCTGCCAGAGGTTGCTGATGAGGATTATTCTGTGGACTTACAAATGCTCTATTTGAAGAAGGATTTCAACTTAAGGAAGGAAGGGAACAAGTTATTTGTCAATGAGAAGATGTTATATTACATCACTGATATACAATGGAAGACGCTATGGTCAATCAAGCTTTGTGCCGATGAAAACATGGAAAAAACGGTTTTTGTTAAAGGTTATAATTTTATGTGGGAATCAGTGCACTCAGGGGGTGTCATGACGTTGTACGAAGCGTTGGATTGTATTATACTTGACAACCACACTCTGCTGCATTCAGAGATTGAGTGGCTTATACCTGTCAACTTGTCTGTGTCGGAGGAGAAAATAATAAAGCTTTTGAATTTGGGAGGGTTGTTCCTCCAAGCCAAGAGAGTCTTTTGGTTGATCCCTACAATGCTGAGCATTGCGTCGGCACTGTTAGAGTTCTGCACACCACTGAGGAAATGGATTTATAGGAACGTCAATAAAGTGTTCTGCAGGTCAGTGCAGCTTATATGTGATAAACTGCCTTATTCGATGAGGAGGAAGGTGTATTCATTGGATAAGTGGGTGGAGAATTTGAAGCCCAACAATGATCTACAATTAGAAGTTGTGAGGGGCAATATAAGCGTAGTGATCGGTGGAGGCGCAAATACCGATAGGCAAGATGCAACTCCTGTGCCTTAGTTAGACGAAGCAGAAGGAAAAGCACGGATGAACTTTCATTGTGACCCTGTTTTAATCGTGGCAGGTCTAATTGATGATGGTACCTGCACGGTGAACGTGTTTTTGAAGGAAGACGATAAATGGGTTATCATATTTAGTAATGATGATGTGCCCTGTAATAATAGGGATGAGTTTAAGAAACTATGCACATTCGTTTCACGCCTAGGAAATAGTAGGTCGTCATTGGAATCTTATATCAAGAAGAAGAATAAACTGCATGTTCGCGGGTGGAAGGAGTCTGTCTGGCGTTATGCAGAAGCTGGATTTCCACCGGTGTATGAACTAGAGAATGTAATCGTGGGCGTCTAAGTCAACTTTTAAGACTTTTTCAAAGGGTTTTCATTTGTAATTTGTAACTCTCTTTCTTTCAAGAATTGAAGCGCTTTTCGCTAACTCACAAAGATCTATTTTTTTGTGTGTATGGCAACTGCATTTTCAGATATGGCCATGTTTTTAATACACGTGGATAGGTAGAATATATGTCATTTCACTTTGTCACAGAATGTAATGTAAAGTAAAGGTGTAGTCTATTTGAAATACATTTTTTCTTTTCTGACAATTGCCTATATCCCGACTTTGGCCTTGTCCTATCTTTGGCGAGCGAACATTACCCCGTAATCAGATCTCACCGACCGTTCCCATCCTCTGTTTGCGACCGGAATCTATCAATGTGAAATTAATGCACGTTTAATGCAAGGCTCATTGAAAGAATTTCTTGGACTTATAATCCTCTAATTATACTATGGAGTTATTTTTTCCAGCCTAACAAAGTATTTATTTTCAATAATAAGTTTTATCATGTAAGCAGCTAAAGATAAAACAAGGGATATGCCACATAGTGCCTAGTCCCTGCCTAAAGTATTGAAATTGGAAATAGTTAAGTGTGTCTAGCTAAGCTAAGAGTTAAGTGAATCTAGTTATCTTTTCAAGGTGTTGTTGATGTTTTATTTCCATGCTTTGATGATGTATGTTATAGTATTTGTTGCAATTTAACATGCATAGAGATTATGCACTTAATCCATCATACAAAAAATATTTTATAATTAAACTATCATAATTTTTCCCACCATTATGTCTCCGTTGTAGAGAATTTTCTCTAGACAACATTGTTTGAGGATATGAATCCCACACACATTTTTCCTTTAATCATCACTAAAATCCCATTTCGTACTAGATGAATGTGTAATGTCACCTGGCCCCCTAGTTCTCATTTAGGCTGATGGGATGTCAAAATTTTGATTCTTCCAATTACTTTATTTCTCTAATTAGACCTTGTAGAATAATTATGCCTTTCGAGAGATTTCCAACTACTGTAATTTTGCTCGAAATGGAGCTCTAGATCAAAAGTTACAACCGTTCAAAGTTTTCAGGCCTTCTACCCTCAATTCCACCTAAATGCCATGTGGCATCTACGAGGCACCCTAGTACGCATGTCACTTGACGTGCCACTGTCATGACACGGATGTGGAAGCTGATGTGGTAGCAGCCACCTGTCTCCTTGGTTATCATCGGATTTTCCTTCAAGATCAACGACTCCGATCTGTTTGGATTCCTTCTATACCGCCAGAGTTACCTTAGTCCAACGACGTACAAACTATCACATATAACGATCTCGGAGGTCGATAAATCGATGGCCCATGCCACATTGGCGTTCTAACTATGAGGGTTAACAATCTACCTTCTACCTTTGAACATTCCTCTATGGGTTCCACGTTAAATCAACAGATGTCATTCTTCGTGCACCCACTATGATCAATGGCTAGATCTCCTTTCAGTCTCGTACCCTGAACCCTTTCAGACTGGTATTCTGAAATGGTCAACTCCCCTCCTTTCCTCGCTTATGCAGAGTCCAACGTGGAATCTAGGTTGGCGCTCAAGACATGTGGCCCTACCCAACTCCACCACCTGGCTTGACATGTCGCACTCGGGGCATGTCACTTCTCACCCCAAAATTTCCATAACACATTGCTATGTGGTGCAATAGCCACCTGACACATGGACTGACGTGGAATACACGTCATCGTTGACCACTCTCACATCCTACAAAGTGTTGACACATGTCCTCTACGTATTGGCTACATGGTGTTAACCCTGTTAGCTTGACGTCACCTTTCTCCTGGCCTCATCCAAACGATACCCACCAAGATCCATGCTCAGGATTCAGTTGGGCCCGATTGACAACTAGGATTACTCCTTGACGTCTTCCCTTCAGAGTATTTTCATTCCAGTGGACCAAACTACCTCGAAGGACCCACTGCGATGGACAATTACAATCACTTTGAACATTTCTCTGATGTATCAATGGCTTTGGTCAATTTGGAGTCTCGTCCCATCCTAACCATGAGCTACTCCGATGGAACCCTCTGCGATCAACAATTGATTTCATTTGGATACAATATTCGATGGATCCAACAAATATAACGATATGGACCCTCATGTAAGCTCTCATATGTGAGGGACCACAACCAACGGACATGATTAATTCGTGATGTCCAAATTAATGACTGTGATTCCTTATGGGCAAAGCACACGATTTCATAGTTTTAATTGTCTGCTTCAACAATTAGATGTTTTTGGGTCTCCCTTGGTTAATTTCTAAGGCTTATCAATCCTTTAGGATTATCTGCAATCCTTCTCTAATGCATAAGGTTCTCATACCTCATCGTTCTACATGGGGAAATTACTTCTAAAGACATGTCCATTCAAGGACCGAGCGTAATCAACCCGAGCTATGCAAGGTTTCACTAATTAACAACTATGAAACCCGTATATTATATGGAATACTTTGCATACAAGGAGTATAAAATATCTTATCAATAAGTATATTATATGGGCACTTAAATATGCAAGTAAACATGGTATATAACATGTACTGATTACATAGACTCTGCTCATGCCTAGATTGTACAGTCCTAAGCATTTTTGGCAACAAATATACAAAAGTATAATTTCAAAAGCCATTACTCAAGACCGAAAAGTATAATTACCATCTCATGTGCAAATATAATAGCAAAGTACTCAAGAGTAATTTCAACAGTAAATACCCATGATAGAGAATATATAAATACAGTCCATGTACAAGTTTAATAGTAGAATATTGAATATAAATAGTACAAAAAATATCCATTAAGAAGAATATGGAATTATTCATACAAGAATTTAGACAAATACATGGTGAACCAATTATCTGATATATATAGCCATCGACTACATGCAAACCTTCAAATTTCCTCCCAGCCTTAGAATTTATTTCTTATAGCTCAACAGGAGGTCACCCCCGAGATGGGGCTTAAACTCCACTTGGGAAAGGAAATCCTAACCAGGTAAGGTCTCTCAGTAGCAACAATATTCCAGTATAGGTGCCAAGTTTAACAACCAGTCTACACTGCCTCATTCCCCACATGCATATCCCACCCCAGGAAGTGTGCCCCTTCTCTGCTCAACAGTCCTTTGAATGCCCCACTTCCCTTCCAGGGCTTCAAAAACATGTCGAATAGGAAGTCTCAAAGCCCTGTAACTGTAGCTTGGCACCTTGGGAATCGAATTCCCAACAATTCTCTCACCTAGAGAGAATGCCACATGCCTCACAAACCGCTTCTTCAACAATACTTCTCTCACCTGGAGAGAAATGCACACGGGCATGATAACACACTTCTTCAGCTTAATTCCTAGCCAAATCTCACTTCAAACATCCTCAAGCAAAATGGCGATGGAAACAAATGCGTACTGCAGCAGTAGGGGAAGTTACCAATGATGGAGAGTAGGACAACATGGTTGAATGATTGAATGAAAAACAATAAAATGCACTATGGTTTCTATTTTTTTTGCATGCACTTGGGTTGACACTTGTCATCTCCTAAACTCTCTTTTGAACCCACTTGGAGATTCATTTTACCTTTTTCCAAAGACTTAGGAAAAAATCATGTTCATGCCTTTTTTCCTTTGTTAGAAATATTTTATTAATATTTCCTTGGTTTAAGCCCCATGACTTAGCTCCCTTCCTATATCCTTAGACCCCTTTACCATATAGTGGAGTTTATCCCCCCACACTCTTTCTTGTTAGGATGGTTTGCATGCAATTGTGTTTTTCCATTAAATTCAAAGTGAAATTACATAATACACAATATTCTCACTGGCCCAAAAAGTTCTTGGCTCACGAGCCTATGTGCACATCTGTAATTATGTTTCAATTGGGGTTCGACTTAGGGGTATTATATTCCCCTCCCCATTATTTATTCACTTTCCTCGGTGCAGAATATACATATATACACATTTACAATCAAAATTTCAAAAGTTTACAAAAATATGTGGGTACTATGTTCGCATAGGATCTTCATGCTCCCGAGTTTATTCTTCGGGACCGTACCAGGTCCATTGGACCTTTACCAAATTTATGACTTGTTTCCGGAGATGCTTGGTTTCCCAGTCCAAAATGCATACTAGTTGTACTTGGAATTTTCCCTCTGGCTCTACCTGAACCACATTCCAATCAATGACATGATTAGTATTAGGCACAATTTTTTTTATTAAGGATACATGAAAAACATTGTGAATACTCATGGATGTTGGTAATGCAATCATATAAGCTACATGAACAATTCTTTCTAGCACTTCAAATGGCCCACAATATCATGCTTCTAGTTTTGAGCACTTCCCCAACCCTAGGGAACTTCACCTTGATTTTAATTTCAAAATACATGATCACCCACTGAGAATTATTTTGGAGTTCTATGTTTATCAACATAACATTTCTCCCTTTCTTGGGAAACTTTCAAATTTTGATTTATCTTCACTTTTTCTCCTTCATCTCCCTAAGTAAGTCTGAGCCAACTATTGTCATATCAGCTAGGTTATCCCATCTTACTGTTGTGTTGGATCTTCTTTTGTAAAGTGCCTCAAATAGACTCATCTTTATAGATGCTTGGTACCCATTGTTATAAGAAAACTCAACCAAGTATGAATAAATACTCCCATTTTGAGGGCTTTTCCATGAAATGCATTCTCAACATGTCCTTTATTACATGATTGAATCTCTTTGTTTTCCCATCTAACTCAGGGTGATAAGTTGTGCTGAAATTTAAATATGTCTCTAATCCTTTGAATAACCCCTTCCAAAATTCAATGTGACCCTGGGGTCTCTGCCAGACATAATCACTTTTGGTATACCATGAAGTCTGGCTACTTCCTTTAAGTAGATATAAGCAACGTTGGATGCCTTGTGAGTTAAATTTACAAGAATAAAATGGTAAGCTTTGGTAAGATTGTCCACATTAACTACCATAATTGAATCATGTTGTTTGGTGGTCCTAGGTAGATTAGTAATAAATTCCATGTTTACAAATTCCCATTTCCACTTAGGGATGGGAAAGGGTTGTAACAAACCAGCTAGGTGTTTGTGTTCAACCTTGACTTTTTGACATTCAGGACACCTAGCAATGAAATCTGCAATCTCCTTTTTCATACCCGACCAATAGTATTTCTTTTTAGCAACTGCAATGGTCTTCTGATAGCATGGGTTCCCATCATAAGGAACTTTATGCATTTTTGATAATAGTAGTTTTTTCAACTCCTAGTCATCTAGCACATAAATTATTCCTTTGAACATGAGGATTTCATCTTCCCTCGGTTCATATTTTTCAATTTTCTACTGCATTTTACCTTGCTATAATTTTCTCTTTAGTTCCAAATACATTTGATCTGATTTTGCAGCCTCTAAAATTCTATTTTGCAAATCAAACTTGGACATGCTAATGGCTGCAATATGTATTTCATGTACCCTTATGTTGAGTGCATCATCCACTTTGTTCTCTTTACCTTTGATGTGTTTGATATCAAAGTCGTATTCGTTGAGGAATTATAGCCATCTTCTCTGTTGTGATTTTAGGGTTGGTTTCCCGAATAAATATTTCAAACCGCTGTGATCTGTTCTCAATTCAAATTTTCTACCCATAAGGTAGTGTCTCCACATATTCAAGGCATGAAAAATAGTTGCTAGCTCCAAATCGCAAGTGGCATATAATCTCTCATGTTCTTTCAACTTCCTTGATTCATAACACACCACATGGCCATTTTGACTAAGGATGCCACCAAGCCCTTCTTTGCATGCATTTGTGCATATAATAAAATGTTCATTAAGATCAACAATTTTTAAGATGGGTGCACTTGTAAGTAATATTTTCAAGTGTTGAAAGCTTATTTCACACTCAAGTATCCATTGAAATTTCATACCCTTCTTATGTAGAGATGTGATTGGGTGTGCAATTCTGGTAAACCCTTCAATGAACATCCTATATTAACCTGCAAGTCCCATGAAGGGCCTCACCTCAGAGACATTTCTTGGTGCGATCCATCCTTCGATGGATTTTATCTTTTCTAGATCTACTGCTATCCCTTCCTCTGGTATGATATGGCCCAAATAATGAATCTGGTAGAAGGAGCATTTACTCAACTTGGCATAAATTTGATGCTCTCTCAATACTTGGAGCAACCTTCTCAAATGTTTCTCATGCTCTTCTTCAGATTTGGAATAAATAAGAATGTCATCCAGGAAGACAATGACAAACATACCCAAATATTCTCTAATAAAACCATTCATTAAACACATGAAGACAACTTGTGCATTCAAAAATCCAAATGGAACTACTGTGAACTCATAGTGACCATACCTTGTTCTGAAGAAAGTCTTACTGATATCCTGTTGTTTAATTCTCACTTGATGATAGCCATATCTTAGATAAATCTTGGAAAATACCTTTTCATCTTTCAACTAATCAAAGAGGTCATCTATCCTTGGAAAAGGATATTTGTTATTTATGGTTATTTTATTTAGCTACCTGAATTCAATGCAAAGTCTCAAGGTTCCATCCTTCTTTTTTACAAATAACATGGGTGCACCCCAGTGTGAAACACTTGGATGTATATAAAATTTCTCCAGAATTTCCTCCAATTTCATTTGTAGTTCCTTCAACTCGATTATACTCATCTTGTAAGGAGCCTTGGATACAAGGGTTTCTCCAGGCATTAGATTAATTGAAAAATCAATATCCCTTTTGGGTGGTAACCCATGAATTTCTTCAAACACTTCCTCAAATTCTTTTAGGAATACATAGTACTCAATGTTTGCCACCTTTTCCTTAAGAACTTCCTCCAAATGTGTTGCAAAAATTTGGCATCCCTTTCTAAAAATTTTCTTCAGTTGTAGGGTTGGAACTATCAAAGATTGTAACATCACTCGACCCCCTAGTTCTCATATAGGATGACGGGGTGTCAAATTTTCGATTTTTCCAATTATTTTGTTTCTCAATTAGACCTCGAATTAATTTTTTTTGTTGAGAGCTTTCCAACGACTGTAGTTTTTCTCAGAACAAAGCTTTGGATCAAAAGTTACAACCTTTCAAAAATTTCAAGCCCTCTACCCTCAATTCCACCTTAATGCCACATGGCACCCTGGTACACGTGGCACAGACGTGGCTGCTAATGTGGTATATGCCACCTATCTCCTCGGTTATCATCAAATTTTCCTTCAAGATCAACAACTTCGATATGTTCAGAGTCCTTCTATATTGTTAGAGTTACCCTAGTCGAACGACGTACATACTACCATGTCTAACAGTCCTGAAGGCAATAAATCAATGGCCCAGGCCACGTCAAGGTTCTAAATAGAATGATGGATATACCTTTTACCTTTGAACACACCTCTGTGGGGTCCACATTAAATCGATGTTTGTCATTCTTCATGCATACACTCTGATCAATGACCAGATCTCTTTTCGGTGTCGTACGTTGAACCCTTTCGGAGTGGTACTCCAAACTAGTAAAATCCCCTCCTAGCCTATCTTACGCAAAGTCCTACGTGGAATTCAAGGTGGAACTCAGGACATGTGGCCCTACCCAACTCCACCACCTGGCTTGACACATGGCACTCGGGCCATCTCACTTCTCACTCTGAAAGTTCCATAACACATTGCCACATGGCATAATAGTCACCTGACATGTGCACTCTCCACATAGATTGATGTGGCATACATGTCATCGTTGACCACTTGCGCATCCTACGATGTGTTGAAACCTTCCCTCTATGTATTGGTTGGATGACATCAACCCTGTCAGTGTGATGTCACTTTCCTCCTGGCCTCGTCCAAATGGGACCCACCAATATCTACAGTCAATATTTAGTTATGCTCGATTGACAACCAGGATTACTCCTTAGAGTCTTCCCTTCAGAGTATTTTCATTCCAGTTGAACAAACTAACCTGAAGGGCCCACTACGACGAACAATCACAATCACTTCGAATATTTCTTCGATGTATCGATGACTCCGGTCAAGTCGAAGTATCATCTCAACCTAACCATGAGCTACTCTGATGGCACCCTCCATGATAAAAAAAATGAGATCATTTGGATCCAATATATGATGGATCCAATGATTGTAATGATCTAGACCCTCATGCAAGCTCTCATACATGAGGGACCCCAACCAATGACTGGGATTAATTCACTGTGCCGAAATCAACAACTATGATTCCTTCTAGGAAAAACATGAGATTTCATAGTTTTAACAGTCCGCTTCATGACTTAGATGTTTTCGAGTCTCACTTGGTTAATTTCTAAGGCTTATCAGGCCTTGAGGATTATCTGCAATCCTTCTCTAATAGCTAATGCTCTCATACCTCATTGTTTTACATGGGGAAATTACTTCTAGCGACCTGTCCATATAAGGACCAGGCATAATCAACCCGAGATGTGCAAGATTTCGCTAATTAACATATATGAAACCCATATATTATATGGAATACTTTGCATACAAGAAGGATTATAAAATATCTCAACAATAAGTATATTACATGGGAACTTATTTGCAAGTAAACATGGACGTACAAAACAAGTACTGATTACATAGACTCTATTCATGCGTAGATTGTACAATCCTAGGCATTTTTGGAAATAAATATACAGAAGTATCCTTCCAAAATCCATTACTCAAGACCAAAAAGTATAATTACCAGCTCCTATGCAAATCTAATAGCAAAGTACTCAAGGGTAATTTCAACAGTAAATACCAATGATAGAGAATATATAAATACAATCCCTCTTCAAGTTTAACAACAATATATTGAATATAAATAACAAAATAAATATCCATTAATAGGAATACATAATAATTCATACAGGAATTTAGATAAATACAAGGTGAACCACTTATCTGATATAAATAGCCACTAGTTGCATGCATACCTCCGACTTTCCTCCCAACCTTAGACTCTTTTTCTTATAGCGCAGCGGCAGGTCACCCTCGAGCCGGGGCTTAAACTCCACTTGGGAAAGGAAATCTTATCTAGGTAAGGTCTCTCAGCAACAACAATATTCCAATTCAGGTGACACCCATGGACAACAACATGCTTGTCTCACCCCAGGAAGTGTGCCCCTTCTCTACTCAATAGTCCTTCGACTGCCCCACTTCCCTTCTAGGGCTTCAACAACAGGTTGGATAGGAAGTCTCAGAGCCCTGTAACTATATCTTGGCACCTTGGGAATAAAATTCATAACAATTCTCTCACCTAGAGAGAATGCCACGAGCCTGGAAACCCGCTTCTTCGACAACACTTCTCTCACCTGGAGAAAAATTCACATGGCCCTGACAACCTGTTTCTTCAGTGTAATTCCCAATCAAATCTCTCTTCAAGCGTCCTCAAGAAAAATGGTGATGGAAACAAATGCGCATCGTAGCAACAGGGGAAGGTACCGATGATGGAGAGAAGGGAAACATGGTTGAATGATTGAATGAAAATGTAGAAAATAGACTATGGTTGCTATTTTCTTTGCATGCACTTGGATTGACACTTTTCACCTCCTAAACTCTCTTTTGAACCAACTTCGTGATTCATTTTCCCTTTTTCCAAAGACTTACGACAAAATCATGTTCATGCCTTTTTGCCTTTGTTAGAATTTTTTTATTAATATTTCCTTGGTTTAATCCCCATGGCTTAGCTCCATTCCTACATCCTTATCCCCCTTTCCCATCTAGTGGATTTTACCCTCCCATACTCTTTCTTGTCAGGATGGTCTACATGCAGTTGTGTTTTTGCATTAAATTCAAAGTGAAATTACATAATACAAAACAGGCTCACTGGCCCAAAATTTCCTGTCTCACCAGCCTATGTGCATATATGTAATTGCATTTCAATTGGGGTCCATCCCAGGGGTATTACATAATGAAATGACATAATTGGGAACACACATAATTTTCCTTTAATCATCACCAAAATCTCATTTCATGCTAGATGGATGTGTAATGAAATGAGATAGTTGGGCATGAGGTTGAACCTCGTTATCAACACACCAAGCCCATTCACTGGAAGAAAATATTCCGAGAAGGCTGGAGTTACAATGACACAAATGTTGTTTCTCATGTTCTAGTTAAAGATGAAGTAGTTTTGCATAAACAATTGCTAGGAGTGAACCTTGTTGACAAATCCGATATGCATAAATCTAGGTAAACCTTATTGACTTTTCCTCAAAGTGTGACTATAATAGTTGAGGACTACAAGTAAAGACTATGCAAAAGCTCGTTATGTAGGAAGAGTAATATGCAGAGGCTACTTAATGTCTTAACTTTTTTTAATATGAAAATTCACTACAAGGGGTCAAAGATTAAAATAATAGGTTTCACTATAATTGGATAATATGCTTAAGTGACTTGAAGCCTGGAATTGTTTAATATGCAAAGTCATGATAACACATCTCATTGATTTCTTTTGAATGCCATATGCCCTATTTATGACCATACTAATAAATAATACATAGTAAACTAGGTTCTTTCACATTTGACAATGTCAAACAAACTTTTTATGTAATCGACAATGCATTATTAACCATGTCAAGGTAGGTAATTAACATTTCTTATTAAATTTACCCTGATTAAAAGCATGTTAAGGACGTATCCTAAATTTTAAGAAACTAACAACACTTTAGGTGTATAGTACATGAGAGGTTAATGTTTTCATTAGGATGATTAAGTTTATGATAGTTGTAATTTCCCTAAGCATAAGTTTGACTAGAATATGTCACATTGGGTGATCAAGATGAAGCATAATAAACTATACATTAAGTGATAAACATAGTAGTCCCCTAATTTGGCTCTGTAGTTGATTAGAGAGATGAGATCACAAATGAAACCAAGTTATATTTGGAA
The DNA here is from genome assembly GCA_032191745.1 of Picea mariana. Taxonomy (NCBI): domain Eukaryota; kingdom Viridiplantae; phylum Streptophyta; class Pinopsida; order Pinales; family Pinaceae; genus Picea; species Picea mariana. The sequence goes on along the minus strand of JASDQU010104238.1, from coordinate 144,481 downwards.
TAAACATGTCATTAATGAAACTATGATATAATTGGAATAGATGGGTTCTTTATTAGTGAGTGTTATTATTAGTCCCTCTAGCCTTATCGATGGATGTATGACAGAGGATGTGTTCATACCATTTCCCATTTTTATAGACATCAAATTCTAGGTTAATTAAATAATTCAAATTTTCAAAAGGTGTGGAAACATTATGGATTTCCATGATATTATTTGTACTGTAATATAGACAATCACTTTTACTTTTCCAAAGGGAATAGAACCCCATAACGCAATTGAAAGGGTGGAGAGATGATCCATAAGAAACATGATGTGAGGAATTGTAAATAATGTGTCCACAATTGCAATGCCAAGCCATATAGAAAATGCTTGATCAATCTTCTTCATATGATCCATCCATGGATTTTGATTCTTGGGAGGATGAATCACTCAATCAATACTCCCCCACTATTGTTTGAAGGGTGTGAAGGAAAAGAGGAGGAGGATGATAAGAGATTGTCATACCTTTCGAATACTTGCAACTTCCACTAGAATCCTAAAGCAAATCCCACAAGGGTGGTCTTAGTCCTTAAAAAACCTATAATTGATATATTGGATTTTTTTTATTAGTTAATTATGAGAGATGGTTTGATACCTTATCTATGGAGACCTTGATATCGGTCTACATGGTGATTATGGGAAATGTTCCTATCCATCATTGGAAAAATAGGGGTGGTTCATCCATGATATAAGAGTTGATAAATTGAGGGGAATAAATATTAGATGGCAAGATAGAAAGTAGATCTACACATGAGATTTTGAAAACCTAGCCAACAAGTAGAGCTATGAGTGAGAAAGATATGAGGGCTATGAGAAATTTCAACAAGAAAGCAAATAGCGCATAACAACTTCTTCTTCTTAATGGGGTGATTCATTCTCCCTTCACTATGGGCCAATAAAGGCTCTTGTAGGGGTCTTCGTTAGATAAATTGTCCTCCCAAATTGCTTGTCATGATTAACCTATATTGGGAAAAACATGTTGTGTCTCTTTCTCGGATATGGTAGGAAATCAAATTCATATTGGTTATTCAATATTGTAATCCAAAATATCTTCATAAGAAAAGATGTCATATTCGATGAGATTTAATAGAGAAAACCAACTATTGTTCGACAAATTATCCCAAATAAATAATTCGACCTGACATATATTGAATAAAAAGAAGAAATATCCCTCTTCTTTACTCTAGGAGGTGATTGAGGCTGAATCAAACTTACAACTATCGCTTCCTATGATCTCTCATATTTTATGTGCTTGTGTTAATGTAGTGGCCTAGAAGTTGTAATGGGAGATAAGGTAGATGTTCCCAAGTTTGTGGCTTCCTTTCTTAGTGTTGTTTTGTGCCTTGTAGCACAAACAACTTAGAAAAAACTAGCTAGTCATGTTTGTAAACAGAATAATGGTAAAATAAAAGGAATAATCCTTATCATATTATTTTTCTAGAATCCCAACTAGCATGGAATGTCGAATATAATACATAATAAGTTGTCTTCAAATTAATTAGGATCAATTTTATGAGATGGCCACTTTTCTTTTAAAAACTTTCTCCACTTTCACATAATTTAAATTGAAGCTCCTTCACATGATCCAAATAATCTTCAATTTTTTCAAAAGAAAGAGGTTCAAGAGAGATCAACTCTTTCTCATTTTGCATAACCCAACTTTCTTGGTCTTATCAAAGAGAGTCTTTATCTTCTTCCATAATTCATTGAAGCAATCGATACCACTTGTAGGGAATCAAATATCCCTATAAATAAACATCATTATAACTGCTACAACCTTGTTCTTCTTCCCACTGATGGTAAACGTTTGTTAATCATCCTTTGGATCTAGAACTACAATGTTTATAAACTACCAAACCACCTTATTATTTAGTAACATTTTCATATCTTGTGCCCACTCACCATAATTGTGGAGATTCAAAACCACATGTTATTGCTTGGAACTCATTATCTTGATCTATATATCTAAATATTGATTTATTATTCAAGTTGAAACACTAAGTCAATCTACTAGATAGATCTGACTCATCACGAGCGCATACAACCAATAGCCTCCAAAATACTTGTAGACAACGGGATTGGTCACAAACCAATAGATATGATACCATGTTGGAGATCAATGAGTTAGGTAGATCAAGGAGCTAACTATTCCAGGAAGAAGTGGTGTCTAAAGACACCATCACAACACTTAAGCACAAGTGAACATAGCTCTTCATACAATAGGAAACACAAAGAACCAAAATGCTTCCAAAATAGATTGACCCATATGACCATCTATATATATCACCAATGTGTAAATAAATCCCTTGAAGTGAGGAGAACATGGAGTCCACTTTGACTAGCTAGGTTGTGTAATGAACTCCTTGAATTTTGTCTTGATCTGTACACCAATCGAATGCCATGGTCAACTTCACTGACTAGTCAAATACCCCATTGATTGATTGATCAATTGCTCAATGAACTCCTCCAGTTGACTATTTTGTGATGAACCTATAGTTCCAAAAATAAAAACATAGCATCCAAACATATGAAGCAACATGCTAATAGTAGTCACTTTATTAACATATGAAGATATCTTCCAATGCTAAAAGAGAGACCCCTTTTGCTTGAAGGAAATGGTTCTATTTATAAGTAAAGTCTTATCTTTTGTCCTTCTGTTATCCTATATCTTCATATACCATAATGAGTCTCTTGAGCCTCCAAAAGCTCCAACTCATTTACAAGGATAACATTTTATTACAACAAATTTTACTATAGTAGGATTACTCATAAATTGAAATGTGGTCTTTAACTATTTAAAGGAAATATTTCGCCTTCTCACTATCCACTCTTTCTTGATCACTTCTATAAAATTTTCCATTGGCTTGCACACTCTTAAAATACTTTACTTCATTGAGCATTCATGCATTTGCATTCGCTGAAAATTGCATTGTCCTTGCATGAGTTGCTTGGATAGAAGAAAATATTGATGTCTTCTTCATTTAATTGTCCTTTGGGTACGAAGCATGGTTCAATGTCTCCTCTCTTGATTTGGGAAATCTTAAGAAATCATGGAATAAATTCCTCCATTCTTTATATTCTTCCTCCTCTTCAGTTCTTCAATCCCCTTAATCATCAAATATGAACATGAGAAAGTCACTATCAATATAGTGACAAGTGACTCCTCTCTCTCAAACATTCAACAAGTATTGAAATAATGAAAGGGGAAAATGATAAGATTATACCTCAACTACCAAGATGATTTAAAAAAAAATCACATGACCAACCAGAACTAGTAATTAAAATGAAAAGTAACTCAATCAGTTTTTATGCTTTAATTAAATTGTGGGAATACATTTAAATGATGGGACCAAGAAATCTATAAATGGGATGGATTTGATTGAAAAATAGGAGTAGGTAAATGATCTCCTCAATGATTTTCTTAATAACACTACAAATAATCCTCTACTCACACAAATTTATTCATGCACAACATAGAGAATTGCATCAACCATTAAAGTTCACCATTAATTAAATATAAATCATGTCAATTAATTGAAACGAATGGGAAGCCAATTAAATTTTCTAATCAAATATTCAATATCATGGAAGATGAATCAAATCATCCCACATATCAATGACATAAAACTAGTGGAATTTTACACTAAAGAATTGCCTAACAACCATGGGGGATTACACAATTTTTTGTGAGTTCTCCAAACTTGTAGAAACCATAAATTGAATATATGAAATCCATTCAACATTAAAATAGCCACCTACAATGATATGTATATTTCCCACTCACTTTCTCTCAAACCCTATGGTGTTCTACTCATTCCTTGGATCACCCATGACTCTCCAAGTGCAATGCACTACTCCAAGGAATCAAATCAGTCTCTTTGAGAGGAAAATTAATGGAAGAAATAACATGATAATTTGGGAGTATCTCTTTTTTCAACAATGATCACCATGGGCCTCCCAATCTTTCCTATATTTTCACATCATAAAGAGAGGGTTAATATGAAAGCTGCAAACAACATACAAGCTCAATGATTTTTCCACTAAGTCACACAATGGTCATAGATTCCTAGAGAATTCACACAATTCTTGACATAATATATAATCTCAAAGAAATGTCTAAGATTGATTGCAACTCATTCACTTCAATTGAAGGATCCCCAGACCAACTACAATATAAATGATTATGAGAAGGATTCAAAATAATCCATTGGAGTATTACCCACATAAAAATGTCTTCGGGTATGGAATACATAGTTGTAATAGGTCATTTCCATGGCTATACCATAATTAGAACCTCTCCAAGAAGTTTCAAAATCCTTTGGGGGGAGGGGGATGGGATTCATGAATAAGCCAAAAAAATAAAATTCTCAGAATTTTCCCAAAGTTGGTTAGCTAATGGAATTCAACATTTCAAATAACTTTTACTTATGAAGACCTATTATATCTCTCTATTGTACATGATTAAATGGTGCATTGAGACTTGTGCCAAAAATGAAACAACCCAAATTCATTTAAAATTGGTGGGCGATGATATCTTTACTCAATGATTTATTTCCTCTCATGGAGAAAAATCAGATTTATCTTCCCTTCTTTTATCCTCATGAATGTTTGGTAACAACTATAAAAGAAAATGGATGTGAGAAATATGTACAATGAACCTACCATGGATCCTAGTGTAATACAAGGTTTTCTCCCTCTTCAATAAGCTACTTAACTTTTAGATCATTGAAACTAGTGTGATGGCATCCAATTATAATAGTTATTCCCATGAGGTAAGATGATAGAAAACAACCTATGTAAAAATTCCAATTGGAGGGCCAAGTGACATGTTGCAAAAAGAATATGAAAAGAGACATAAATATGCATAGGTGATACTTGAGTTGGAGAAAAATAGATAGGTTGATCAACAAGAGTTGGATCGCTAGTAACCCTGTAGGCACATTATGACCTAGAAAATGAAACAAGATTGTTGTTTGTGTGAGGTTGTAGCCACAAGACTTCAGGACAAACAAGGAAAACATAACCATTTCTTTTAACTAGGACAAGGTTGCGATACTCTACATCTCTATAGTAGACCCATTTTCCCATGTCTAATCTATAAGATCAAGTGGATGAATGACATTTAGTTGGATGACCTTAGTTGGATATCTGATTCATGCTAGCACCTTTAATTAACAATAGTCCAAGACCTTAAATGGTTTAATGCAAACATTCAAAAAATATGTGGAAGTAAGCTTTTAGTTAAAATTTTAGATAAGATACATAAGTAAGCTTTTAGTTAAACTTTTATATAAGATGTGGAAGTAATAATTCAGTGTGAAAACAATTTTAATAAGGGGAGTTGCAAAGCAGCAAGCCCCTGCCATAAGGAAGTGGTAATTTAAAGTGGTAGGTTGTATCTTTCGATGAGAAGATGGTAATTTAAAGTGGTAGGTTGTATCTTTCGATGAGGAGAGATTGTGGTTTAAACTTATGAGTGTATTGTGTTATTTGTCAAATATGTTGTTGACTAGTAAGGTTGCCACTTCCCTATGCATGGATTCCAAGTTACAATTACTCAACGTCTTCATATGGGTTGGCTTCCATGTTGACTTCCGCGTTCTAGTGGAAACCAATTCAAACATCGTTATAAGTATTGCCCCTCTAGATTCTCAGAGTACAAAAGTTGTAAAAGGTTCAAATTTTATCAAAGGATTAAGATCATATAGGTCAACACCTAGGGTTGTGCATTTAAAAAAATACCATATATCTGCTCTTGATATTTACATTGAGAATATACACCATTGTGTGTTCTTATTTACAATCTATATGCTCCAATACTAGAATGTTCATGTTCTTTCTTACAATCTATGTACACACCATCATAGATAAACATAACCATTTTATGCTTTTCTATAAATTAAAAAAATGTAACCATTCGATTTGATGTGCTTTATTATTTCTTTTTTTTAAGAGTAAGTTGGATTGCATCTATTTGATTTGCATGCTTTTAAGTTTTAACCTCATATAGAGTTGATAGAGTTGGGAAATCACAACTTAAATCTAAACACAATGTAAACAGTTATGTCTACTGGATACTACCATCTATGGAAACAAAGTAGTATATATTAAGTAATCTAAAAAACTACGAAGTCCCCACACTGCATTCCAATCTTGGTGGGAGATGGGATGAAAAAAATAGTTTTTGTTGTAATTGAAAATGTGGAAAAAACACAATCACATAGATCATAAACACATAGAATTTACGTGGTTCACCTAAACGTTGGTCTACGTCCACCAAGAGGAAGTATTAGTTGTCTTATTATTCAGATCAAGGAGATTACAACAACTCACTCACACTCACGCTCTTGTCTGCCTCTACGAGATTACAAAATATATAAGAATACACAGTTACAAAAGAACTGATTATTGAAAAACGCATCTCTAATTTTTTCTCATTGGTTACAACCAATCATTGATTTATAGGATCTAGAATCCTAAACTTGGAAATTCGTTGTCACCGTTTTCAATAATATCCACCTTGAAAACAATTAACCTGATACCTTGCTCCTTCTTTTGTTCATCACCTTTTCTGCAAGCCAAGAGAAGCCAAGCAACATCATAGCTTCTCTAACAATACTGGTTTTGTGAACATGTATGCGTAGTTCTCTTTTGTATGTACTTTCTCAAGAGAGACTCCATGTTCATCGATGACCTGTCTTACAAAATGTTACTTGATAGGTATATGTTTTGTTTTCTTTGGTAGGATAGATTCTTAGCCAAGTGAATAGCACTTTGACTATCACAAAGTAACTTTACTTTGTCTTGCATCCTTCCAAACTCGCCAAACAAACCTTTCAACCAAACTGCCTCTTTGCAAGCATGTGAAGCAACTATGTATTTTTCTTTTGTAGTGGATAAAGCAACAATGTTCTGTAGCTTTGACATCCAACTAATAGCTCTACCTGCAAGAGTAAATACATACCCTGAAGTTGACCTTCTCTTGTCCAAATCACCTGTAAAATCAGAATCAACATATCCACAGACTAACTCACGACCACTATTGTAGGTGATACAGTAATCACTTGTTCCTCTCAAATACCGAAGAAACCATTTCACTGATGCCCAGTGCTCTTTTCCTGGATTTGCCATATACCTTCTGACAACCCTAACTGCATGTGAAATATCTGGCCTTGTACTAACCATCGCATACATTAGACTTCCTACTGCATTATCATATGGTATTCGATACATATATTCATTTTCTTCTTTTGTACTAGGACATAAACTTGAAGAAATCTAAAATGGGAAGCCAAAGGGACTGAAACTGGTTTCACATCGTTCATACCAAACCTCAAAAGTATCTTCTCAACATACTTCTGTTGTGACAAACAAATCTTACCATTCCTCCTGTCTCTAAATATATCCATGCCCAAAATCTTCCTTTCTTCTCTTAGATATTTCATATCGAACGTCCTAGTCATATGAGCCTTTAACCTGTTGATCTCAGTTATGATTTTTCTTTCTAAAATCATATCATCAACATACAATACTAAGATAATGAATATGCCATTATTCAATTTCTTAAAGTAGACACAATGATCATACTCACTGCTTGTATAGATCTGGCTCACCATGAAAGAGTCAAATTTCTTGTACCATTGTCTAGGCGACTGCCTCAGACCATACAATGATTTCTTGAGCCTGCAAACAAATTTCTTGCTGCGATTCTGAACGAACTCTTTAAGTTGTTCCATGTAAATTTCCTCATCCAAATCTCCATGTAAGAAAACAGTCTTAACATCTAGTCGCTCCAACTCCAAATCAAGCAATGAAACTAATGCTAACACAATTCAAATTGAAATAGTCTTTACAACTAGTGAAAAAATCTCATGAAATTCAATACCTTCTTTCTGAGAATATCCTTTCACAACCAGCCTTGCCTTGTACCTTTCCACCTTATCATCAACACCCTTCTTCAGCTTATAGACCCACTTGCAACCTATAGTTTTCCTGTCTCTTGGAAGTTCTACCAGGTCCCAT
>JASDQU010104238.1:118190-136320 GCA_032191745.1 Picea mariana | reverse complement strand
ATGCCCATAGTTCCTGCTGCAAATTGGCGTTACTAAGCATACTCCTTGCTCTCTCTAGAAGAGTCATGTTCATGCGTTCAACAACTCCATTTTGCTGAGGAGTATAGGTAGGGGTTTTATTCCTATCAATCCCAAACTCCTTGCGATAGTTTTCAAATTCCATTGACGTAAATTCACCACCATTATTAGTCCTTAAACATTTAATGGATCTACCAGTGCTCTTTTCCACTAAAGATCTAAACTGCTTGAAAACTGTAAATACATCAACCTTTCCTTTCAACATATAGACCCAAACCTTCCTAGAGAAATCATCTGTAAAAGTTACAAAATATGATGATCCTCCATATGAAATAGTAGGGGATGGTCCCCAAACATCAGAATGGATATAGTCAAGGATTCCTTCACTGGTGTGTCTTCCAGTTTTAAATCTCTGCCTATTATGTTTTCCATAAATGCAATGCTTGCAAAAATCTAACTTTAAAGACTTTAGGTTAGGAAGCAATTTGCGATCAGATAATACCTTCAATCCTTGTTCACTCATATGGCCCAATCGTTGATGCCACATTCAAACATAATCACTGTCTTTCTCAGATATCATTGTCGCATGATCTGACTCAGTTCTTCCTTCTAACAGAAACAGGTTACCAACCTTCTTTGCTTTCATAACCAGTAGGATTCCTTTGTATACCTTCATAACTCCACCTTGAACAATACTCTTGTAACCTCCTATGTCTAAGACTCCCAAAGAGATTAGTTTTTTCCTAAGCTCAGGTACATGTCTCACATCAGTTAGCATTTTAACAGTTCCATCAAACATCTTAATTCGAATGCTACCAATTCCCACAACTTTACACGAGATATAATTTCCCATGTAAACTATTCCATCATCTATAGACTGATAACCAATAAACCAGTGTCTATGAAGACACATGTGGTTTGAAGCACCAGAATCTAATAACCATTATTGATCATGACGTGAACCAATACTAATTGATAAAACTTCATCAATGATACCTGAACCGGTTGTTGAACTTGTTTCAGTTGCATTTGCTTCCTTCGTCTCTTTTGGAGAGTATTCTTTGGAGGCTTGTTGTCTCTTCCAACAATCCTTCTTTAGGTGTCCAGATTTTCCACAAAACCAACACTTAATCTTTATCTTCTTTCCCTTCAACTTTGATTGAGAGAAATCCCTCTGAACGTGTCCTCTTTCTTCAGGTCCGCCTCTGATCAACATTGCCTTAGATGTAGAGGTTTCTAGATAGGATTTCTTCCTTGTTTCCTCAGACAGTAAAGCTCCAATAATGTCATCAAAATCAATACTTTTTGTTGAAATGAAACTAATAGAGGTAACAAAGTGATGCCATGATGCGGGCAAAGAACATAATAATGTAATCGCCTTATCTTCAGATTCAAATTTCACTCCCATGATAGTCAACTAGACTAAAAGAGTATTAAAAATATTTAAATGATCAGCTATTTTCATACCTTCCTTCTTGCGCAAACTGTACAATTGTATTTTCAGGAAGATCTTGTTTGTCATGGATTTCGCCATGTACATGATTTCCATCTTTGACCACAAACTGGCTGCTGTCTTCTTTGTAACAATGTTGAATAGTACATCATCAGCCAAACACAGGTGTATGGCACTCAGTGCTCTCGCATCCATCTCATCCCAGTCATCATATGTTATGGTTGCGGGTTGCTTTTCTTTTCCCAAAAGAACCTTCACCACACCTTGTTGCACGAGCAGATCGTGCAACTTAACCTTCCAAATCTCGAAATTTTTCTTGCCATTGAACTTCTTAGTTTCGAACTTAGCACTCTGCATCTTTTTCATTAGAGGAAACATTCCAAAAAACACCAATGCTTATAATAACCAAGGCCCTTATATGAAGGATTAAAAAAGGTTTAATCCAAAAAACCTTTTAATAATATATAAAAAAAGTTTAATAAAAATTCTTTTATTAAAAAAATTCACCTTTTTTAAAAAAATTCACCATTTGAATTTATGATATAATACCTTTCATACTTTCACCTCACGACAACATTCACCTTGGCCTTTTAAAAGTCAACCTTTCATACTTTCACCGAAAAAAAAAATTTGATTTCTTTTACCATGTGAATTTTTAAAGAAGAGATCGTGACCTTTGGTTTTAACAATGAGTCGTCGCACCTCCCGATGCAACTGGGGTGCGGCTATTTTTAAGAGTCTACGCACTGTAACATATTGTTGGACCGTGACGATCTTAGGAAATCAGAAGCCAGTCTACTCACCCTTCAATGAAGTTGGACCACGACGATCCGAGGATTTTTGCAGAACGGAAGCAAGTCTACGCACCCTTCAATGCAGCTGGACCGCGACGATCCGAGGATTTTTGCAGAATGAAAGTTTTTCTAGTTAGACATCCCACCCTACGAGAGAACAGACCTGCGATGATGTGGGAATTGACGCACCTCACATTACTGCTACTGCTCCTTTGAATTTTGACATTCTCGACGTCCTCTCTTCCAATCACCTCTGATACCACTTGTTGTAATTGTTGTAATTGTAAATGTAGAAAAAACACAATCAAACAGATCATAAACACATATTTTACGTGGTTCACCTAAATGTTGGGCCACGTCCACCAAGCAGAGATATGATTGTCTCAGTCACACTCACACTCTTATCTGGCTCTATGAGCTTACAAAATATATAAAAATACACAATTAGAAAAGAACTGATTATTAAAAAATGCATCTCTAATTTTGTTTCATTGATTACAACCAATCACTAATTTATAGGATCTAGAATCCTAAACTTGGAAATTCATGGTCACCGTTTCCAACAATTTCAAAGTAGAGGGAATGTCTTGCTGATTATAGTAACAATATTGCATCCGAAGTTGTGAGTACATAAACTTATGAAGTTACATAATGAGCTTAAAAGGATACCTAAACAGAACAAAAAAATATTGGCATTGGAAGCTTTGGGCTTGACGCAATCAAACCTTGGAAAACATGGAAAACATATCCAGAGTGATGTATTTGTAAGTTATGGCCTCTGGCCATTTATTACATAGGTATGTGCTAGACATATAGTAAAGTATTCTTAATGATGGATAGTATATAACCAATATAAATTCATATATTGCTGCACGATGAAATAATAGTTTTTTGTATTGCTATCATGTTTGAATGTTTGGAACTATCTCTGTGAACTTTTCATTATCGTCATCTACGTCTATAAAATAGAATATAGGCATACCCTATAGATCAATTGCCTACTCATGAGCTAGGAACAAATTCTAGTGTATGTGCCTTTGCCTTTTGATCTTGCATTGGTTCTACGATCATTAGGTGGATTTGATGTGATCTAGGTATGACGATTATCGTTTGTGAATATTGAGTGTGCACGTGACCAACTGATCGAGGCCTGTGCTGGGACGTGGATGTCATGCAATATCCTTCATAGGAGCTCGTTTCTGACATTTTGTTCATTTGAAGCATTCTAGTGCCCGTGCACAAAGACGAATCCACTGAACATCAATGAAAGCAATAAAAAAAAATTACAAGTCGATGCATATTTAATAATTCTATCTTCAAACGGCTCTTCTGATGAAGCTATTACGGGTGTGGAGGATATCATTATGTATCAAGGGATGAATCTATTGAATAAATAATATTCACAAATATGAGTGTCAAAGAAATTGAATCTACCATACCAAACTTCTACATGATTGTTACATATGTCCAAAAAAGTGAAAACAAGTCATGTTTCTCATAAATTTGAATTGAGTCATATTAATGTCATTTCTTGATAGATTTTTTTTTGAAATATGGTAATTCAATAAACATATGCATTTATTCCATAATGTATTGAGCACTAGGAAGACATTTTTTTTTTTAAATATAATTTAAAATAAATGTGATGTAGCCCGGTTCAAAACAACCCCAAGTAAATTTATTAACAATATCAATCACTTTTTCCTCATCAACATTTATGGACAAAAAGATAACAACTTATTTGTTACGGTTCCGAGATGATATATGAGGGGAAAACAAAAGTCCTTTCATACTAGACATGAAATATTGTGTACACCGGACAAGTTCCTGGCAAAGACGGTGAGAAGAGTGATTTAGTCCAATGTAGTTTCGTTAAGCCTGCTTGCATCTAGGTCGACCGAATGGTAGATCTCAATTGACCCATCAGATCGAAGAGTTGTATGAGAAGACAAAACGAATGGGACATGCGGCACGAGTGAGTTCTCAAACAGTTTTCCAATTCGCACCAAATATGATTTCAAAAGTACGGGGTCCAAGGCAGAGATGGACAGAGGACCACTACCAGAAATCATCGCTAGTTTGTTTGCAGGTGATGTATAAGCCACTTACTTTGCATGCAGGGGATGTGTCATATGCTAAAGTGCCAACCTTCCAGGTTAAGGAAACAGATCCTTGATTTGTTTATAGAAATTGTATTATGCTAGGGTAGAAATAGTGTGGTATCCGTCTGTAAGCCCACTAGGGATAAAGAAAAATCCAAACTCCATTGCACTCACCTAGTTGCGATGCATGTAAGCCTAGACAAGGATTCCAGTAGCCTAGTTATTGTGTACGATGATAGTGCAGCACTGGAAAACCGACAACTAACTCAGGTCTGGTATAAATAAACGTCGGTGTCATTTCTCAATTACCAGCCCATATGTTAAGGTTATTATGGATATTTGAAAAAAAAAAAGTATAATAAGATTATTGTTGCAGAGAACTAATACTAATGTAGGATATACACATTATGAAAAATCAAATGCCACCACATGGACAAAATTTAAAGAACGCGTCATTTTCTCACTGCAGCGAATCCCATATCTTGCACAAACATTTAACATGAATACCATGAAAATTGTGGCTCATTAACACCATTAAAATATATGTTCATATTGTCGATTACATTAGTGGTTACCCCACGAAATCCTAATTCCTCAGGCCATCTTAACATGAAAATGTAATTGGCTACCCTACTATAAACATTTTTAGGGTTCTTTAGGAAATTTTTCTTTCTTAAGATTTTTTCCGTCACACATATTCTAATGGTATGTTTGAGAAGAAAATTCAACTCATATTAAGAATGGAATTGACAGTCTACAAAAGGTGTAGATTATGCCCATAGCCAGTCGAATCTACAACCCCTTCAATTTACAAATCAAGGCATTTCTTTTAGTCATTGATATACCCATTAATGTCTTTTAGAGGAGTTTGTAAAAGAACAGTGTAAAAGAAAATTCTTAGGCAATCCTCTGAGAAACATCAATTGATGGATTATACCTAAAAATAATAGAAGTAGTTTCTCAACTGATGGAGTATACCTAAAAAAAATAGAAGCAATGTTTGTTACCTTACCAAAAAATATTTCTTTGCCATCATAGACCCAAAGGTAACACAAAACCTACTATTGATCTATATAGGAAGCCCACATGAGATGGGATTATACTCTCCCACATAGCTCAGAGTGGCCTACAAATTTTTTATGACAGCTAAAAATATTATATTTTTTTATCTATACAATATCTTTAAATATACAAATTTTGTAGAATTAATATTTTGGGTAAACAATAGATTTGTCATTATGGGATTCTAGCATTGATATTGGCTCCCAAATCTATACAAATATTCATCATTAATAGACTTAAAAATTCAAACCATGATTTCAAAATATAAAAAAAAAATCCAGATTAATAGGTTCGTCAAAAATACCTTAATAAGACTCTATTGTTAGAGAATTTCCATGCCCAACACTGTTAAGTGAAGAATTATAAAAACAATGCATCTTGCTATTGTCTTTAAGGATAAATGAATAGTTTGGATTGTTGTCCCTTTCTAAGAGATTACCGTGACTACATGCAAATAAAACTTGTTCAAAAAACAAAAAGTTAGTCATGGTGCATGGTATGATACTACTCGTTAGCTGCAGAAGGATTTCGGGGTTAGTTCCCAACCTCAACAAGGCCTGAAAGGGAAATTAGAAACAAGCATAACTTAAAAAAATGATTTTTCCATGTCCCAAGATTCATTATAATCGTAAATCCAAAAGGAAATAGAAAGACAAAACTATTCAAAATAGATGTACTTCATCATTTATGAACTGTAGTGTGAATGCTTCTATTGCAAGTTTTGCAGGTTGTGAGGACTTCAGTCTGTACTCCCTGTTTCCATGAACAACAAAAACAAAAAATTATTCTTCTATCATCAACAATGAATTCAACAAATTCAACAAGGTAGCAATTTTACAAATCCTTCTTCAAAGTAACAATTTTACAAATCCATCTTCAGGTATGGAAAATTGCCTTTAGATTATTTAAAAAAAAGAAAGATAAAAAAGGGTACAGTGGGCTAACCAATATCCCATTCAGTTCAATCATTGGTGGATGAAGGAAAAATCCCTCTCTCCTCGGATTCATCTATCAAGCGGTAGCAGGGCCATATAGTAGTGGTATAGCAACTCGAACTACCTGTTGTTGTTAAATAACAATTTTAACAGTAAAGGTTCACCAACTTTGTTACTGAACATTGAACATGTTTGAGCATGACATTGAATACATAGCATCCCAAGACATTGCTGCCAACTATCACTATGAGACACCAACACCAAAGCCATTGCTCAACATTGCAAACATGGTTATGGAATTTATGCATCCAAAAACATTAAACATTTAATGTTTGGAATTAATGCTAAGTTGAAACTTAACATTAACTCCAAACATTAAATTTTTAATGTTTTTGGATGCATAAAGTCCATAACCCTCTTTGAAATGCCACATTGCTTTCTTCATATCCATCTTATTAAGTTTCATGCCTCCCATTCATAAGTTCAATAAGCCTCTTTCCTTGATATGAGGCCAAATAAGAGGTCAAACATAAAACCTTGTATAAATGAATGAAATGCAACTTAAAAATGTATGAGGTAATCAAAACTTTATATTAAAATAGAGAAAGGTCAACGGTTTTTGTGCATAATTAATGGAAATACAAAAATTGTTTACTATAGTCCCTTCAGCCCAAAGGACATGGACTAACAATGAGTGTTATGATAATGTCTATGTAATTACTATTGCTTGTTAAAGACATGGGTTATTTAATAATTTTTTAATAAAAGAGTTAAGATGAATATAGGTTAGTTGATGAAAAATAGAGTTTAAAATGGTGTCAAATACAATTGTTTAATATAAAAAAGCAATAAGTAGATTCACATTGCAAGGAGGCACTATTGTTATGTGAGTGTAGTCCCTTTGCCTTTTACACAATGGAAAAAATAAAAGTGAAATCATTTATAATTTAATCATATTTGAACTAGATCAAAATCAATGCCATATATGGTAGTGTTTCACCTTTGGCACCACATTTCAAACAAACACCCTTATAGTTGATACGAGACTAGAAACTCATAAATAACTTCCATATTATAATATAATTTGGTATTTAATCCAACCATCACATCCAAACCATGAGAATGCACTCTTCATTCCCAAAACAGTGCATTCCATCCACACTTTAGTGTTCTGCACAACTTTGTTGAACAAAGAAAATGTCTCCAACCCTTTCTCAAAGTTGTCAAGTAACCTTCTACATCTCAATGAAATGTTCCAATGCACCAACCCCATGCCCATTGTCCCACTTATTGGGTAGTGGGCTTCCTAAAATGGCCTCAATGTGAAGAAGATGATGAACAACATGGAGTATTACATCCTCAAGATTCATCCTTATGCTAAAATAAACTTCCTCCTATGTCAAACTCTTCATTTATATTGTAACCATTTCATTGGCCCCTTAGGATCCACTGAATACTCATAGGAAGCAAGCCACATTATGGAATTATGTCAATGAAAAGAAGATGACAAGTGGATTCCAAGGCCACTACCAACAACTGTGTGAACATCCCATATAAAATCCACTAAGTCACTTGAATCCAATGAGAAACAACAATTCCTTTGGCTCAAATATATCAAGAGATGCACGTTCAAACCAATTCTACCATCACCTTGAATCAACAATCTTTCCATGCCTGATTCGTCTATCCATTCTTCCCTCCAACATGTGCCCAAGGAGAGCTCAAACTCTAACTTGGTTACTTTACACCAAGGTTGGAATGCTTCTACCTTGTCAACTTGGTCTATTGTCAAGTCAACCCATGTAACTTAAACATTCTAAAATATCCAATGGTTTCCTTTGTGCAACCTGTAACCAATCGACAAGTTTCCTTGGACGAATCTTCCTCTATCTTCATTTGTCCACTTAGATCTTGAATGAATTTCTTGTCTAAGAAAACACCCACCACTTTGGCCACCACTTTCATTGTAGAGCTCACTATGGCCTTCAGCATAGAAAACTCCCCTTCCAATGCGCTCACTAAACTACTATCCACTAAAGCCTACATAGAATACTTTCTTGAAGTTTCATCACAAGTTTGGCATATATGGGCCAACCTCTATTCCAAAGAGTCTCTATTCTCTCCATGACCATGAAGAGAATCCAATATCTACTCTACTGTCTTTTGCCAGGTTGCAGGTCTAGTCTTTATCTTTACAACCCTATAGATCTAACCAATGTCATTTTCCTCCCAAAAGTGAACCTATCTTAGCATCAAAAAATATCATTGGCACTTTAACTTTGTAACTTCACCCAAGTGACTATTGCCTCAAGTCTTCAAATTTGTACTGTGTCACCTAAAACAATCACTAAAGAACTTACCAACTCTTGTATTGATAGATTTATATCAATTTCCTACTACACCAAGACAAACAATCTACTATTTCCAGTCTTCAAGTCACTATGCAATCATTTACCAGACTCATCCCAAAACCTTCTTGTTTTCCCAATCCTATCAAGATGTGGTGAATAGTTCCCGCATAGTTATGAAAGCAACTTACTCCACTTCGATCAATTGTGTCCTTCTAAAACATGTTGAATAGCATACAAGTTAGCTATGATACCACCTCTACTTTAGAAAATGGGTGAAGAGTATGCTTTGATACCACCTATCGCGAACCTATAGGCCTACCCATTTTTTCACTAGGCACCCTAGGTCAGGTGGCATTACCTTTCCTTGGTCGCAGGGGCATGCCCAACTTGTGCCTACTACACCTAGACTATGCCTCTTCACTTAATATTTACCCATAACAACTACATTGAATACAACCAAGTTCTCTAA
The DNA here is from genome assembly GCA_032191745.1 of Picea mariana. NCBI lineage: Eukaryota > Viridiplantae > Streptophyta > Pinopsida > Pinales > Pinaceae > Picea > Picea mariana. Next base: position 127,136 of record JASDQU010104238.1, on the reverse strand, counting down.
CAATAGGCACACGTCCAACCATGGACTTAAAGAATTTCAATGCTACTTTAATACTTAGCCAATATTCATTGCTACTTATCCATCCATGGTAATGCAAGGAATCCAGCAATCACAAAAGAGACCACAACACATAATTATGGGTGACACCCAAGGTGGATGCCTTAACTTTATTATATGAAGAATGTTACAAAGATACAACAAGGGAGTGTGGCCTTCTAGCTCCAATACTTTTAAATATATACAAACAAATCAAACCACCACTACCTGCTACCCAAAATACTTTCACAATACAACCCCTAAAGCATCCATGGATCTTCCTCCTATAGCTCCCATTCCTCAATTATTACAGTCCCAGTCTAACTCAACAGTGCCTTAGACACTTGCGAAGTTGTTTAAGTCTTTTGTGTAAATATTATATGACTCAGTCAATGTCCAAGTTAATTATGGTGCCAAAAATTAGACTTTGCACCTCATAAATCCTTGTCCACTTGATGAAGGATCACTCCTTAATCTCCATCATTTCTTCCATGAATTTGCACAATGGAGGCACCTTCTTTATATATTGGAAGGTGAATTTTCATTTACTCCTTCTAAGGTGTCTTGCAATCCACTCCATGTACAAAGTGGGCCCAACATGCAATCCACTCATTTGTTTTCCAAGTCTTTGAAACACTTAACCCCCTTGGGTCCACATGAATAGATCGGGTGCACAAGGTGTCCCAACTATCTCATGCATATGATGGTACAAATGTCTTTTCTTTAATGACTTCCAAGGCACTCCTCACATTTCCTTGTGTTGCACGTCATGTCGAGCATCTATCTGTCCAGCTTGAGATGTACACCCAACTACCTAGGCACTTATATCTGTAGACTAAGGTGTTGCACTCACAAGTCAAGGAATTGTTTCCCATGCACCCATGAACCAAGGAACATCCATCATCCAAGCCATCATGCATTCTCTATAAGAAACCCAAACAAAACCCCTCAGCTTGCTTCCATACCTAGGGAAAAAAAATTCCAAGATCTTTGGGTCTCAAGCATGCCTTGCCATCATGCAAGACTACCCAAGGAATGTTTGTCAAACCTTGAAACCCATCGTAGAAACCAATCGAAGCCTGCTAACGACAATCTCAATGGAGGGGTGGAGGCACCCATTGTCAGCTCCAAGGAAAGGGCCTTCCACTCTCCCTCCATTATTTTTTTTCAAATTTCTCCCTTTTTTCCTCAACAACTTTGAAGCCTAGCCTCTATCGAGATATGTGTTTGGTCAGTGTAGACTTCCATTTTTTTAAAGCTCTTAGAAAGATGTTATTGTCACTTGAAGATGCAAGTTGATAATGCTACTAATTGGAAAATTTTCTTTCATGGTATCATAAATGAACTCTTTAATGTAGTATTCAACACCCTTGGTGTTGACATGCATTTACATTCCCTACTTTTACATTCGCATTGACTAAGAAATTTGTATTGACAAAAACTTCGAGAAATATTATGAAATGCTTGTATGCATTCCTTTAGTTTTATTTCAAATCTTGCGACTACTTGTGTTACAAACATGTTGTTTCTTTATTAAATACTGGTGTGCAGGAAAGTAGTCCATAGATTAGGAGCACTTGATGCACTAGCTTCTTCATAATTAATGTTATGTTGCAATGGAGTAGTAACTTCTTGTTGTTTTCGTGATGTTCGTTCGTTCGCAATTTTATCAACAATATATCACTACATTAACCTTTGAACTTCAACCAAATGATAAAATAAAAATAAATATTTCCTTGCAGATTATCATAAATTCTCTCTCTCTCTCTCTCTCTCTCTCTCTCAACTCAATAAGGAAGCATACTATCAACGCTACCATGTTATTTTTTAGACAAAGTTGGGGACTCGCAATGAAGGCTTAACCAACTATTTGTTTCAATGCCCCCACTAGTAGGTTTTTCTATATGGAAGGCCATGAGATAGTGGATAGCCACCTTTTTTTAACTCTTTCAACGATTCTTCATAACTGCATATTCAATTTATGTTACATCTATTTGGGTTTTCATTATAGTTGAAGTGCCAAAAGAACTAGTTTTGAATGTTTATGAAATCACTCAAAAACTTAGGTGAGTCCTATGCATATGTAGGTAGCTAAACCAAATTCAAGGGTTAGTAGACATTGTTATTTCATAGTGCAATTCTCTAAGTTTAAGTTATATTGTGTATTAGTTCTATATCACTGTAAATATTTATGTTGTTTATTAGTTCTATATTGCTATAAATAGTTATAACAAAGATTGCATAGTGTAACTCCCTAAGTTTATGTGACATTGGTTATTAGTTCTATATCACAATAAATAGTTATAACAAAGAATGTATATGCATGATAAAAAAAAATAACACTTGTATTTTATTCCTTTTTATTGTATTCTTTTTAATAGTCATGATCTTTAGCAATTCTATCACCTTTGGTAAGAAGCTATGTTTTTTTTTTTGTTCTAGTATAGAATTTGATATCTATGTTTTTATGTCCTTAGTTGTCCTCTTCTTTGGTATGTTGTTTCTTTCTTGTACTATTTGGCAATGTTAAGTTTCCCCCTTGAATCTATTGATGAAGTTTGGGATAATAAACCAATTACCTTCCTAACTACATAGAATTCTAGTAATTACTTTCTTAATTTTTGCAAAGTGTCATTTGTCATAAACACATTATATATGGATGATTTTAAGGATGGAATTTTATTTTAAAATGTATAAACCTTTGTGAATATTACTAATCCTTCATATCCCAACTATAAAATGTTTGGCCATATTTTTGTAAAAACATTCAAATTTCTAAGAAAATTATATAGTTTGTATAATTTTTTGGGGGAAAAACCATGAAAAATTAGTTCATGAGCAAAATTTAGCCCCTAAAAATCATCCCTAATTTACACACATATGCATAAATGTGTGGCATATATATTTGTCACACATACATACTATAATGTTGATAGTGTTTGATACAATAAATCAATCATCCTTCTTAAAGGCAGGCAAGCATGAAATTCTATAGATTAATGTCTTAAGTTTTGCAAAATGTCTTTATATATATATATTTTTCATGAGTATTTCATCTCATTTCCTCACTTTTAAAACCTTTCTCCAAAAAAAAAAAAAATTTAACATTTTATTGTTAAATTTCATAAATTAGAGGAGTTTGATAGAGGAAAAAAAGTCAAGAATCTCATAATTCGTGAGTCAATTAGTCTCGTTTTGAGCCTTTGTTTTCTATTGCAATATAATTGCTCCACCTTGAAAATCGTTTATGAGAACAACTTTCACGACACACTTCAAAGCTAACGCAGACTTGAATGCTTAGAAATTAAATTTGGTACGAAACATATTTCAAAGCAGAGTAGTTAGTAATTTAAATATATATCCATTTAAACACAGTTCAAAGCTAATCAATTTACCGCGCAACATTGTAATGGTTCAAAGTTAATTAATGCTTGAAAGGTTAGAAATTAAAATAGCAATTTACCCACACCATAGTAATGAAAGAAAGGAAATTATATAAATCTATTTGTGTGAACGTAATACGAACGCTACATGTTGCTAAGTTTTTTATTAAAATCGTGTAATTTCATCAATATTTCTTCATCTCTATGGAACCTTGCCTAGCCACCTACTTTCATGTACAATTAATTTACCTTAATGTTTTGGTGTTGAAAAGCTTTTGTTTGTGTAATTTGCAGATTTCACTCTCTACACCAGTCTCAAATGCACACCAACTTCTGTCTTTTTATGCCGCTTTATGACTATCTGTATGGAACAATGGACAATTATTCTTACGCTCTCTATGAATCTGCATTGTGATTTTAGCATTTTTCCTATTCAACTCACAGAATTTTAAGAATCACACCAAAACAATAATCTTCAACAGCTAAAATCTAGGGCTCTTCTAGTAAGTTGTGGGTAATTAAAACTGTGTTATCCTTATTTATGAGACAATCATAATTGCATTCAATATCTTGTGTTTCTATTTTTAACATTTAAGCATTCTTTCCACAGGCTTATCCTTCAAAACAAATACTCAACAAAAACCTAATACAACTCATTCCATAATCTTGTGCAAACCCGGTTCCACAACCATCGTCAACTAGAAAATACTCACCTTTCACAATCCATTTGTCTCTGTCCCTAGCAGCTCAGTGCTCCTGTACATGCTCACTGCATCATCTTTTTAATACTCTACCATCCCAGCTATTTGTCATAGTGATCTGAATTTATCTTAAATATATAATTACTTTGGATCTTTCTAGACGCAAACTAAAATATGTGAGTTCGATTATCCATTGTCAATATGAGCAAGATACCGTGATCTGAACTTGTAAATAAAGTCTTGTAGGGTGCAAAATGGTTAATAGGAATATCGTGTAATCTAGTTTTATTTAAGAAAACTATCGTCAACTTATTATCTAAAGTAAACAACTATATACAACATCTTGAAAGTTCACAACTATCTGCAACATCATACTCTCTTCTTCATACACTTATGTTCTTTCTTTGTCACCTCTTTTCAATCATCTTCCACCCAATGTTTTCTGTTTTTCAATTTTTTATATTACTATATTGGAATTTATGATCTTTGTTTAACCACATCCATAATTTTTAGTTTAATTTCATCAAGTTAATGTTTAAATTTTTTATTGTCCCAATCATATTTTCCTATATATTATTTGGAGTATCTTTGTAAATATTTGCCCATACATTTTACAATTTTTATATTTTCCTATATACTATTTCGAGTATCTTTGGAAATATTTGCCAATACATTTTACAATTTTTATGATTCAAATTGTGTTTTTCAATATATTTTGAATATTCTTCTTAATATTTATCATTACAATAATATATTTTTGAATATCCATCATTATAATAATATACTTGTTAGGAACTTTTATTAAATGTATATATGTCCAACCATATATCAAATATTTGAATTGTAATTTTGAGCTGTTAAATCTATATAAAATAGAAAGTTTAAACAACTCCTATCATAATTACACCTTCACAATTATATTTCATGGTTATTTATAAAAATTCATAATAAAAATATATAAATTAATTTTTCAAAATATTAATTATAATAAAAATAATATTTTATAATCAATATATTAATTTATAAACAATGTTTAAATATAAAAATAATATATTTTTTAATATAAACTGATATATTATAGTTATATTTATAAAGAAAGAATAACTATTCAATATTTACATATTAACTTTATTTTTATTTTTTATTATAAAATGCTTCATTATAAACATACCTAACCTAGTAATATCATCCTAAAGTGATTAATCTTGGTAGAAAATAGTGGACAAGTTTCCCTCTACTTATCATGCACTTGTAAATCTTTAACTTTCACACTTTATCATTCATTATGTTGTTAGTCACACAATTTGAAGTAGCACATATTTTATTTAGTTTTAGCTAGTTTTCCTATAAAATTTTAACTACAATAATTTGACACAATTTTATAGTTTTTTGTTTGACTTCCCTCTTCTATTTTATTACATGTCTCATATCTAAGGTGCAAATTATACTTGTATGTCAAAAAAAAGTATCAATCAATTACAAAATCTAAAAGTGACATTATTGTTTTCACATTCAAATTTAATACATGTCAAATTAAATTTATATTAAAAAGTATTTGAATTTCACATTTCAAAACAACAACATTATTTATCTAATCATAAATATATAATATTATTATTTTATCATTGAAGATAAAATTAATTAGTTGATATTAAATAGCTTTAACAATTTTTTGCTTACAAGTCTAGAAAAGCATGTGTGTTATAGTTCGGCCATATTCTAGAGTGTTATGGATAGGACTAATATGTGGCAACTTATATTCATCAATTTATTTTAAAAAAGATTTGAAGATAATGTCACTTCTCTTTTACTTTTAGACTATGCATAAGTAATACATTATTACAAATTTCAAGTATTTCATTATTACTTAAGGTTTTTAATTTTAAATAATTTTAACTAAAAAAATTATATATGTATGTTTGTTAAGTAAATTGTTGATACAATAATTAATTTAATTAATTTTTGTGCATGAAATAATACTATCTTGTTGATAAGGATGACATTAAATCATGATGTATGTTAATTAACTTAAACAAATAACTAAGATTACTACTTTTGTAAAGGAAAATAAAATCATGATTCAACTTCATAGTAATTATTTTAGAATTGTGATCAGTATTCACATCAATAACATAAAAATATCAAATAATAAAAATACAAAACAAGTGAAATTAGTAAAAAAAATTCTTATACATGTCTCTTAAAATATTTTTAACTTAGTAATTATTTGTAGTCCAAAACTAAAAACTAAATTAATTATGGAATACTTGAAATTTGCAATAATGTATTATTTATGCATATCTTAAAAGAAAAATAGAAGTGATAGTGGCCAATCCATCTTTGTAAAAGTTGAAGTAGAATTAGACACAACCATAAGTGTAAATTGAAGTCTTCAAAATATTTTAAAATTAAATTGATGAATAAAATATATGGCATATTAATTCTATCCATACACTCCAAAGTATGATTAAACTAGAACATTAGACTTTAAGTAAGAAACCCTCAAAGATATCTAATATAACCTAATTAATTTAAAACTTGAATAATAACAATAACAATAATAATATTATATATTTATAATTAGATAAATAATATTAATGTTGTTGGAATGTTCTATTTTTTTTTTGTTTGTTAATTTGGCCGAACCTATTGGCATCGGGATTAACCTGTGGCTTGAGAAACTGCGACTTAGGGGCATCTAAGCCGTCAAAATCACCCGGGGATCGCACCCGGCCTGAGCCACACCAACCCTTAACATGGTTGGATTTTTTGTCCCCGCGGGTTTCGAATCGGTGACTTTAACATCACTGAGTGGCTTAACAACACACTCCATCACCGACTGTCCTACACCTCGGGGACTGGAATGTTCTATTAGATATAGTTTACATTTAGTAATATTATGAAGAAAAAAAAACATACTTTTGATATTTCATGGTTAAAAGGGATTCATAACTTATCCTACCCTTATTTTCATAACATTGAGATTCATAATTTATCCGTCCTTTTGTTTTCTCTTTTCCCTTTTAACTTATGTAGCTTTTTATTTCTTTGATGATGTTGAGAGTCACAAATTCATGTATCAAATCATAAATCAATTGTACTCCATACTATGAAAGATGAGAATCCTCCTTTCATGATTGACAACTTTGAGTAGCAACGACATTCTTCTATATGAAGAGTTGATTATGAATCAAAACCAAAATTGTTTACTTGTTATTCAATAAATGTAGTAGAAGAGGTGGGCTTATGAAAAAACACAGTACTTGCAAGTATGTGGTAAGATATCTAGGACTAGATTCATGGAATGTGCTATTAGATCCTGGATTAATCTAGTTTTGAAAGTTGAGATTTCCAAATATGGTGACTTTTCAAAGTTGTGCTATGATGTATTTGATAGTAAACTTTCCATGGTTGATTATAGTGGGTGTAAGTATAACTTTGATAAATTGTTTAAGAGTTGTGAAATTGTGGGTGATTAATGGTAGTACCTCAATGGCTATAAAGTGACAAATTATTTGTATGTGGACACTGATACACTAAGAAGAAACCTTCGACTACTAGAAATTTGTGGATGTAATGAAATAAATAAATTGTCCGATCTTCACACATTGACCTTAACATTGTTAGAAGAGTTGAAGGGAACATTTGGATGTAAGAGGATGAAAGAAAACCTATAATAGTTAGTGCAAGTGACAATGGATAATAATAGAAAATAAGTTTCATAAACTTGTTACAATTAAGTTTATGTTTCATTCCTAACTCTCTATTTAAATATAGATGAAAAATCTTCATCATTGCATTTAAAATGGTCACAACAACTGTATTATTTTCACATATCTCTTTGTTATTTAAAATATGCCAAATCAATAATTATAAATATACATTTTTCCTCAACATTATATTAATATTAATTTTATTAAAATAATATATAGTATTTGAAAATATTAAATTAAAAATAATTTATAATTTTTTTTTATTAATGTGTAATAATCATTAAATACAATAATTAATATACATATTTTAAAATATCTAACAATTAGATTAGTAAGATAAAATATATATGGTAACGAAAGTATGTTGAGAAGTTATGTTGTGTGACGGGACAATTCAAAAGTATAGCCCAGAAATCGAAGTCAAGTTAGTGAGGGAAGTATGCATTATTATAGAGATATGCCATTAAATAATGCATAGAATCTTTCAAACAAAAGAAACTCGAAGATTCTGATCGCACAAGCCTCGAAAGAAAAGCATCGAATAAAAAATAAAACCTCCCATCGTGAATGCTGATCCTGTTTATGTGGACTCCACCACTGTGATCGTTTCTCTGGTTGACCGTATATCATTATTTCCCTAAATGTGTCTGCCACACCAGATTTTGGGCTTCGCATTATTGGCAATTGGACGACAGAGATTAACATGATCGAGATCGTCGGATCTGGATGATGGTGTTGGTTCTGGGCCTGTTTATTCTCATGCTCTCACAAGAAAATCAAAAAAATCATATCAGAGTTGGGAGAAACAAGGAGTGGTTTTTTTTAGTGTTTTCTTAATCCATTAATTCGTGATTGGGAGACCTATTGCTGCAATTTATCCTACATGATGGGCGACGTTACCCCCAGCATTGTCTACGACCAAGAATCATCCCACAAAATCGCGATATGATCTCAACCATGATTCCTCCGCTCCTTAGGGTTTTGAGTTTGCATTGACCGGACACCAACATCTTTTCAACGAACCCACTCGACGACATTGAAACGATCATTGTAACTTTGTAAGTCGTTGAGATACCGCATTGAAGGAGGGATAACAACATACAGGTGAGCTGA
>JASDQU010104238.1:101688-118140 GCA_032191745.1 Picea mariana | reverse complement strand
CGACTTAGGGGCATCTAAGCCGTCAAAATCACCCGGGGATCGCACCCGGCCTGAGCCACACCAACCCTTAACATGGTTGGATTTTTTGTCCCCGCAGGTTTCGAACCGGTGACTTTAACATCACGGAGTGGCTTAACAACACACTCCGTCACCGACTGTCCTACACCTCGGGGACATCTACAATATCATGTTTTGTTCACAAATTATTATTAATTTATAATAACTATTTACTTGCTTACTTAATTATTTTAATATGAAATTATTTTAGTTTTATAAAAAAACTTTATTTTATTTATAAAAAAATTATTAATAAATTTTTTTATATTAATTAAAATAATCTAAAGTTATATGAACTTAGCCCTCGGGGGGGCATCTCAATTGGCAAGTGCCGTGAAAATGAAGTTCCATGAGGTTTCAAGTTCAACTCCCCCCGACTTACCTTGTGTGCCGCATAAGGGGCATCATGGGCACACCTGGAGGTTATAGTGGTAGCGGTTGGATAACACGGCCACGTGTAACATGAGCACGTGCCCAACTAGTTGTTGATTCCTCCAGACACACACACACACAAAAAAAAAAAAGCTATATGAACTTAATTAATTTTAAAATATATTATATAAAAATATTCCGAATAAGGTTGGGCATTGTGGGAGCTTGCATGAGGCGGCCCACATGCCCCTCCTCGCTCTCAAAACCTACCCCGCCCCTTCTCACTCACACAACACACATTAATTTGCCTGATCACCTCTTCCTCTAAAACTGAGGGCCGAAGGTTTGGCCCTGGCTCCATGATTGACTATCCAAAGGTGTGGCCATGGCTAAGGTGATGTGTAGTGTCTGGGACTTGCACCCTACAGGTTCCCCTGCTTGTGGTTTTGTATTGGACTTGAGCCAACAGCTATGGAGGTACTAGATCATTCTGTTGTTCTTCTTCTCACATGATTTCCCTTACTCTACTTGTCACATACCAATGAGCTTCAATCTCTGTTAAAAGATTCAGGCTCTATTGATTAGCCAACAAATTTGCAGGAGGAAGTACTCATAATTTCTTTTGTTTGGGTGATTTTGGTTTGCATTGTCAGGAAATCGATCCCAAGTCTGTTAGATGGTAGTGAAAATGATGAAATGGTGGTCGTGGCCTTCCATGGAGATGAATAGGTTTCATGTTAATATGGTTGTGCATAGCTTGAAGGGCCTCTCGTTGGCTGACAATGAAAAATAAGAGGATCTGAGATTGACTGTGGAGATCAAGTGGAAGGGTGTCAAGGGCAAGATCAAATCGCCCTTCAGGCAACATCCTGTTAAGAGAAACTTCATGGCTGAGGAATGCATTGGGGAAGATGGTGTTTGGGAGTGGAATGAGGAGTTTGATAATGTTTTTGCTCTCACCATGTTCAAGGATAAAGACAAGGACTCTTCAACGTTTCAGCCTTGGGATGTTGGTTTCTCTGTCATAAGTATGTTAGGTTTATGAGGTGACTATTTCACCAAAATTGTATAATATTCGGTCTCTCATTGCTTTGAAGTTCACGTCATTTGGATAGGGGAGACCACAATGAGAATGAAATGTCGGGGAAAATAGGTTAATACTCTGTTGACCTCACCAGTGAACCGACAAGGAAGAACAAGGTTTAAAGGGAAACTTTCTGGGGATTTTTTTTTTATTATCAAACGTAGAACATGGGTCTTTCGTATTGAGTGGATTTAGTAGTGGGTTAGTTGAGTTTTATGAACCCATATTTTTGTGGGTGGCTATTTTGGTGCCCAAAATGGATTTCTATGTGGTTTTGAAGAGTGTAAGATACACGTATAGTTGTAGATTTTCAATCTTATTTTGGGGTGAGTGTGTTGTTATTGTTTGAAATTGGACATGAAAGGAATCGAACAGAGGACATACCCTTGAGAGGCAGGTTGTTGAGATACATGGCCTTTTGGTGATGAGCATCTTTACCATTTTGATATTAAGGAGTGAATAGCCTTCTAGCCATTGCACACTAATATCAATAGTGTACCAACCCAATTTGGAATGCAGATGAAGATATATTGCTCTTAGAGGTATGAAAAACTGTAAGGGAGTTGAAATGTATGGATTAGGAAACTGGGCAGAGGTTGCAGACCATGTTGGCACAAAGAAAAAATACCATTGTGGGTGGTCAAACCTAGGTTTCAGTTTTGAAACTGAGCTCTGATACCATTTGTAAGGCCTTCCTATTTCAGGGCCTCAATAATAAATAAATATCTATTTTGTTGTTACCTATTGAAATAATCTGCAATTTAATTTATGGTTTTCTTTCATGGTTTTTCTTTGGTTTTTGTTTATACCAAGAGTAAATTGATAAACAACATAATCACAACAACAACAAAATCACAAAATCACAACAATAACATAATAAAACACATACCTCTACCTGCAGGTTGGTTGATTTAGTCCTTGGTTCTCTTGTTCTTGAGCTTGCCCAAACTGCTCAACTGAATATTAACCTCCCAACCAACTAGGAACGACCTCTCCCACTCCCTAGCTCCAGGAATCCTTGCGGTTTCCTAGCCCCTAAGCCCAAAGTTCCCAACAACAATAATGCCCTATGAGAATTCCCCAAAACAATTGTTCTTCCAATTTCCTCCTTCTTCCCTCTCCGTTTAGAATTTCTTCCTCATTCTTCTTTTCAATTTTCCCCAAAACCATAGACCCCCCTTCCAATTCCTTCCCCTCTTCCTTATCCTCCTCTCTCAAATACGTCTAATTAATTCCCCAAAAACTTTATTGCCCCATTAATTCCCCAACAACCTTATCCACCCATTAATTACTTCACCTACCTTTTAATAATAAAATAATAAAAAGACTCATCTAATTTATTTTAATAATTAATTAAATTAAAATTAAAACTATGATAAACAATTAATCAAATTGGGTTGTTAAACATTCTATGCTTGCATGTGTCCTTATTAATGCTGGGGGGTTGAAGACCTAGGGTTCGTCTAGAGTCGACCAACAAAAACCCAAAGGAGTCGACATATCAATCCTTAGCCAAAGAATGAAGAAGGTCTCACCTGAGATTCCATGAGAATCATAGAGACCATCTGGTCTCGTGTGAGTGATGAAGGACGAATTACACAAAAATACATCTAGGTTGGAATTCATACAGTTCATTGAAAAATACTTAATGGCTAAAAATATTTAACAACAACACACACATTCATTTGATACATGATCAACACTTCATAAGATAAGAATCACTGCAATTTTATTATATTTAGGAAACCATTCACACACATACATTAATCAAATCATCAATTGATAGCAACATAAACTTTCTCTCTTATACATTTTCCTAGTACTACATTACATAGCGCCATGCATTTTCTTTTAGAATCTGTAGATATTATAGACCCAGACTCACAACTAGCGACATTACAAAACATAGGCTCAGAGCGAGCTCAAGGAAATTGACAACAACCTACACTGGATACCCATTTGGATAGATAAAATAACTTAAAACAACAACAATAATCACACCAACCTTCTTTCTATTGTTGTTTCTCCCTTATATCTTCTTCTCAACTCTAGCACTCTATCACTTTAAGTTCTGTCCCACTCACTCCTATGACTGTCGGTCTCACATGCTTCTGTCACTCGCATGCATTCCATGTGGCCTCTTTGGAATCATGACAATCTTAACTACTTTTCTAGCTCATCTCCTTACTGCTCCACGACCTCTCATGCTTCTTGAAGTAATCATTCAGAAAGATTTCCTAAAGAATCTTTTCTTGATTCTGGTGTGCATGTGATGTCTTCTTAATTTTTGGTGCGTGTCAAGGAAAAGATATGAAATAATCTTACTCAAGCATTTTTAGATTCTCCTTGGCTAAATAAAAATAGACGGGAATATCACCCTATGTTTATAGCCAACAAAAATAACATCCTAACTCATAAGTATTAATTACAAGTGCCTAGGCTAGTCTTTTATCAACAAAAAGCTTACTGGAAATTTACTTTTTATTTAATTTTCTGAATATAACAGTTGCTGAAATAAATGTAAAGACAGAAGTAAAGACACCAAGATGATAATCAAGACAGATGAGACATAAGCCAATCCTTTATTTCATTCCAATTCACCAAAGAGTCATTTTCTTTACAAAATCTCATATAGAAATCTTGGACCAAAGTCAAACTTAGACATCCTCGATGGAACATACAAAAGGACCTTTGAAAGAAAACCAAAACTGAACTCTAAAAGATGGATCAACTTGCCACATATTGATGCTCACTCGACTCTGCACAATAGCCTTTGTCAGTCATGAAAACTAATTCACAAACAAACAAGTCTACACATACTATCAAAGATAGATCCGCACCTCTGAAAAACAAGTGTCTGAATGATGTGATTCAACCCTAAATACTGCTGTCTACAGTAAGACCCTGCTATCATAAAAGAGAATTATGCTTGTGATGAATATATGAATGAATGAAAACTGAACTATCTCAACATAAACTCAAAGAGAAAACCTTAGTATGATTCTGCTTCTATCCTCCTCCCGTTCCTCCCTTTCCTTTTTCTTTTAAACAATTTAGAATTGGTTGAAGTATTTGAACCAACTCATTAGTTAAGTTAATTAAAATAATCAACCAACTTTAGTTAGGGGGAAAAGTAATAATCATAATAATGTTGGACAACTAGGAGGGGGGGAGGGTGAATTAGTTGTTAGTGTGCTTAAACAATTATGCCCATTTTGAACTCTTTACAGAACACTCAATGATGATCAAAATAAAGCACGAAAATAAGAAATAACATATTCAACATCAATCACACACATGAAATACACAGAGACAGATATTTCCTGAGGAAACCCATAAAGGGAAAAACCTCTTCTTCTTGATATGATAAGTAATCTTTATATTCTGTACATTATCATTCTTATGAGATCCAACTCCTCTTAAGGATACAACTTATATTTTACAAGAAACAACTTGATGAGAGAACCAACTCTCTGGTTTATCTAGTACCCACTAGAAGGAAGCACCTACTCCCTGAGTGTTCCAGCACCAACTGGATGGAAGCACCAACTTCTAGTCACATAGGCACCAACTTATATAATAGATAAGAATAGTTCTCCCTTGCACCACCCTGCCACCCTCGTTTTTCTGGCTGCAACCGGATGGAAGCTACAACTCCATGTTTTCAAGCACCCACTTGAAACTTTGAGGAAACCAGTCCTCCCTATCACCTCCCTACCACCCTGAAATATAAATCTTTGCTTTCTTAAATTTATCATAGTGATACATCATTTATCAATGGCTTACTAGTCTCATCACTATTCTGCTACACTGCTCTGTTCTGCTTGCATCAGTGTCTTTCTGCTCGCATACTTTTCACTTTCTGTTCTTCTGTGTTTTCTACTCTGTGCGCCATCTGAATTCTATGCAATGTGCCTTTGCATGCTCTTTACTGCATCACTGTTCTTCCCTACAAGTTGTTCATTGTGTCTCTTCCTCACAACTGCATAGCTAACCAACATAATCACTTCACTTCTCTGTTCTACATATTTTTCTCACGTCGAGTCCTCTGCCTGATCATCATGGAAACTCTTCGTCATACCTGGCGGTTATCTCAATGTGTTCATCATCGGTGAGCGTTATATTGATATTCCTTAGCTTCTCTGGTAGTCAAAACTCTTCATCTACTCTGTCAGTTACATCCAGTCAATTATGGCTTCTTTGGCTTCTAAGCCCCTTCCTTCACGTGATCACTGGCGGTGACCATACGCCTGGGCTTAATGAGCACTTAAGCGCTTATCAATTCAACGACCACAATTCATTCTCCTAAAATGGACGACTATCATAACTTCGACACTTTTCCCTTCATAAATTTTGGGTTTCAAACCTTTTGAAACTTTTGAATCATAATTCCCGAACAGATTGGATGGTTTACATTCATTTCGCGGAAACAAATCAATCATTAGATTTGATTCTTACAAGGCTTAATTTGACGGCCAGGACTTAATCAACCATTGAGATGGATGGCCACCTTTTACTCCAGGTGTTTGGCTATTACACTTACACTATCCTTCCACTGTATCTTGATCAATGGTTGAGAGTGCACCCGACATCAGATCGATGATCGATATCTCCTACGGGTCTCCAGACTTCAGAGATTTCAAATCTCAACCCGTTCTTTTCTCCATACATCAATATTCCTAAGTTGTCAATCCACTGATGCGTTTCCCTTTCGGATCAACAGTCGAGATCTCCTTTGGGTCTTCGGACTTCGGAGATTTCAAATCTCAAACCCATTCTTTCCTCCGGAGTGATGTCACTTACTTACGTCACTTGATGACGTGTCATGAGCCTAGTAGCTACCACGTGTCACTCAGATTTGTGATTTCCATGTACTTGAAATGCCGAATCAACTTGACACTTGTCATTGTCTGATTGTGCCACATGTCCTTGCTGACGTGGTCCTCATGTGGCACATGTTCTTCTCTTATATCTAACGGTTGTCCTAACTCCCGGTGTATCTTAGATCGACGATTGAGAGTGACTTCAGACCTTCGTCCTTTGGGAATTTGAGACTTTTGACATTTCTTGGTGGTGAAACTCCCGAAGCAATTCTCACGGAGTGATGCAACTTGCTTATGTCACTTGTTGACATGGAACGAGCCAATTTCTTCTTGACACTTGTCATCATCTGATTATGCCATGTGTTTTCGCTGACGTGGTCTTTTGACATGGTCTACCACATATCCTTGCTGACGTGATCTGCTGATGTGGTCTTCTGATGTGTTCTACTGACCAACAACATTGATCCAATGGTCCTCGTTTGTCCTCCAAATCCTATGGTCCTTATTCATTTCGAATTTCCGGGCTTCAGGTTTTTCCAATCTCAAACTTTCCAGAGCGTAACCTACTTGTATCTTTATATCTGAAGTGAATCTTGCTCATTGATCATAATCTTAGATCGACGACTCGATCTTTTTGTGATGTAGCTCTTATGGCATATCCTTGCCTTCCACTTGTAATGATCTAACGACTGACGAAAATTTGCATTTCGGGAATTTCAAATCTCAAGATCTCTAGAGTGTAACATCCTTGTGTCTTTAGATCTGAAGTGAATGTTGTTCATCGATCATGAACTTAGATCAACGACTCAATATTTCTATGATCCAGATTTGCTGGCTTATCCTGTCCTTCCACCCGAAAGTGATCCGACGACTAACGAGAATTCGGATAATCGAATTCTCAATCATTTTTCCTCGCTTGTCCTATCCTTCCACTCAAAAATGATCCAATGGTCGTGAGGACACTCGAAGCAGATCAATGTTCGACGATGATTGCAGAACCACAACTTGCGAGTGATTTAACTCAACAACCAAACTCCACAATTTGAAGTTGTGCATTATTGGTGAGTCAACCACAATCGTTGATCTTCGAAGCTATAAGATCAAATGGTTCTGACTAATTGCGGGATTGGAATAAGCACGATGTTTAATTCTCCTTTCAATCTTCGTAATTCATCCCTGCCGTAGATTTGGCGATTGCGCATCTGACAATCACGATTTAATATGACTTAAACTCATTGTTTGTTGGATCAATCGTAGTTGTAGATATTTGAATCTATGAGATTTGACGATCTAGATAGATTGCGGGATTGTAATTGGTGACTATTTTAATTCATCTTTCGCTCCCTACAATTCATCCCTGTCATAGATCCGGCTTGCAAATCCGACGGTCTTGATTTGATATAAGGTTTATCATGCCATCTCTTCTGAGCTTTGATTCCTTCTACACACTCTTCTTGTAATCATGCCATCGTCATTGTTGTTCTTTCCATCAATGAAAAGCATGCGCTTTCCTGTAAATCATGCCAACAATATCCCCCTTTGGCATTGATGGCAACCCTAAAAGGATGCTCTATTATGCTTGGACCTCCAACTATAGCATCCAGACCACTCCTTTTCTCCCCCTTTGACATCAATGTCAAAGAGAACATGCTCCCCCTAAGCTATTTCAGTATTTTTCGGAGGTATCAGATATTCAACCAATACATACTCCCCCTGACAGGATATACTCTCTTAGGTTGATAATGGGTTCATGCCCAACTTCTGGCGTAGATACTCAAACTGAGCTTTTGCAAGCAGTTTAATGAAGATATCAACAATCTGATCTTTTGATGGAATATAATGCAAAGAAACAACAATTTTGGTCACTTGTTCCCTCAAGAAGCGCTACTTGATGGGTATATGCTTGGTCTTGGAGTGAAATACATGATTCTTTGACACACTGATTGCACTAGTATTATCACAATGAATTGGGATCAGTGTAGTATATTTTACCTCCAAGTCTGCAAGTGTCTGAATCATCCATAATACTTGGGTACAACAAGGGGCAACTGCAATGTACTCATCTTCTATATTCGATAAGGAAATGGGACCTTTCTTCTTGCTCAACTATGATACAAGGGAATCTCCTAAGAATAATTCACCTCCACTCGTGCTTTTCCTTTCATCTGCGCAATTAGCCCAATCAACGTCTGAATAGACTGATAGTTGAAAATTTTGATTCCTAGGATACCATAGGTTGTAGTCCATTGTTCCTTTCAAGTATCTAAATATTATATTGACAGCTAACAAATGACTCTGTTTAGGTGCATCTTGGTACCTTCCTACCATTCCAACAACCTGCATTATGTCTGGACAAGATGTTGTGATGTACAATAGGCTACCTATCATAGACCTACATTAACTCTGATCAACATCAGGTGAATCATTATCCTTGCTTAACTTACATCCAGTGACCATAGGTGTACTCATAGGTTTAGAATCTTCCATTTGAAACCTTTTCAACATTTCTCTTAGATATTTTTCTTGAGAAATAAATATTCCTTCAGACCTCTGAGTAATTTGTAGGCCAAGAAAAAATGACAGTTCCCCTATCATAGACATTTCAAATTCAGACTACATGGAAGAACCAAACCATTGTACCAATGAAGCATTATTACTACCGAAGATGATGTCATCTACAACATAATGAGAAGATCATCACCCTATATTTTGATATATAGATTGTTGTCAACTGTTCCTCTCTTGAACCCTTTGTCTTGTAGATACATATCGAGTCTGTGATACCAAGCACGAGGATCTTGTTTCAACCCATATAAGGATTTCTTTATCTTGCAGACAAATTCAAGGTTATCTGACAGTTGGAAACCTTCTGGTGGTTCCATATAGACTTCCTCTTTTAGATATCCATTCAGAAAATATGACTTGACATCCATTTGATAGACTTTAAACTTCTTATGACAAGCATAGGCAAGAAACATTCTAATAGCTTCTAATATTGCTACGGGCGCAAATGCTTCATCAAAACCCAGTCCTTCTATTTGAGCACACCCTTTACAGACCAATCCGGCTTTATTCCTGACAATTTGTCCTTGTTCATTCATTTTATTTTTAAACACCCATTTGGAGCCAATTAAATTCTTATCTTCCAGTCTAGGAACAAGCTCCCAAGTATTTCTCTTCTCAATCTGATCCATTTCCTCATTCATTGATTTTAACCAATTTACATCTTCACTGGCTTCATTGAAGTTCTTGGGTTCCACCATGGATATGAAGGCGATATTTTATTGGTTGATGTCTTTGATTATCCTTCTCCTAGTTTGTGCACCTTTGTCTTTCTTACCAATTATCTGACTTTCAGGATGATTCTTTTGAGTAATTCTGGAGGAGGAATTTGATGTTGATCGTTGTCCTAACTCTTCTTGTCTAGGTGTCTTTTCTCCATCTGATTCTTGGACATGTTCATCTTCAGTTTCAGCTGTTTCCTCTGTAGTAGACTCAATATTGCTCACCTCTCTTACTGGGATTCCTTCATCAACCTTTAAATCAATGCAATCAACTAATTTATGCAATCTTTTATTAAAGCATCTATATCCTTTACTATTGGTAACATATCCTAAGAAGATGCCTTCATCAGCCTTGTCATCATACTTGCCAAGGTTTTCATTATTATTCTTTATGTAGCACTTACTCCCAAAGACTTTGAAGTGTTTGATTGAAGCAGGTCTTCCATACCACAGTTCAAAAATACCCACATATTTTTGAGGATTTTTGAAATTTTGGTTGTATATGTGTATATATTGCACTGAGGACAATGCATAAATAAGGGGAGGGGAATGTAATACGCCTAGGTTGAATCCCAACTGTAAATGTAAATGAAACTGTACTTAAGATGGTGAGTTGTTTGATATCATTTTTCATGCACCTTCCATGGTATAGTGTGCATATGTACTGTGCACTAAAATGATGAAGTGTGCACATTCCAAAACACCGTGTGCAACAAACTTAAGTGCGCACGATTTTGTGGCCAAAGAGCCTTTGTGTATATGTTGTGTTTTGAGGCTGGTGAAACAGGATGCATAAATGATAGTATATATGTAAATGTAAATGTAATCACACGCAAAAATTAATGAAAAACACATCATTGCGTGTAGACCGACCACGATAAAAGAGTACGAGGGACTAAAATCCACTAGTTAGGGAAAGGGGGCTAAAAGTTAAGGATAAAAGGCTAATCTAGGGAGCTTAAGCCATAAAAAAATATTATATTAATATTCCTTAAAGTATAACAAATGGATAATTATTTTATCCTAAGTTCTAAGGATGGGGAGAAGTGGGCTAAAGTAGTTCTCAACATGACAAGTGTCAAGTTGGGAACATGCATACATATAGTTTGGACTTAGTTTATTTTCTCAATCATGCCATCATCATTCACGCACTCATGCAGTTTTTCTTCATATCTTCATGTACTTGTACTCGTACCCATACCTGTACCTGGTTATCTTAGGAGATGGATTGAAGAGGCGAGTTGTCAGGCCCGTGAGAAATTCTCTCTAGGTGAGAGAATTGTTGGGAATTGATTTCCCGAAGGTGCCAAACTACAACTACAGGGCTCTGAGACTTCCTGTTTGGCCTGTTGCTGAAGCTCCAGAAAGGAAGTGGGGTAGCCGAAGGACTGTTGAGCAGAGAAGGGGCACACTTCCTGGAGTGGGACAAGCATGTGGGGAATGCGAGACTGTAGGTTGTTAGTTCAAGTTGGCATCTGTGACAAAGTCTTTTTTGTTGTCTGAGATACATCAACCCAGTTAGGAATCCCTTTACCCGGGTGGAGTTTAGTCCCATCTCGGGGGTGACCCACTGCTGAGATTTTTGAGCAGTGTGGTCTAAGGATAGGAGGAACATGGAAGGTCTGCACGCAGTTGGTAATATTTTTACCAAGATAAGTGTCAATTGTGTGTTAAATTCCATGTTGCATTATTATGTATGCGTTTATTTTTATGGATTTTTCTTGTGTGTGTTGCATATGTATTTTTATTATTATTCTGTATGAATATGTGCATTTGCAGAATGTATTTGTCTATTTAAAGTTATATATATAAAGTTCCACAAGAGTTTCTATGTGTATATGTTTTAATTTTGTATACAGTTCGAATTTTTTTATGTGGCATAGCCCAGTTGGATGTTGGGGATGCTACATCGCCCCAACCTACATCAAATATTCATCAAGCAAGAATTGGGCTATTTTCATCTGCATATATACCAAGTTCAGTTCAACAAGTTCCTTTCGATCCTTATGCGACCCTTATACTTGGTTTGGTTTCAAGTGGCTTTTGTCGACCATTCCAAAGTAACATATTGTTTCTCAACAACGGGATTACCTTTCTATGAGTTAGATTTACCATTATACAACTATTTTACGTCATTTTATTTTTTTTAACTAAAATATCTTTTAAAACATGATAAACATTTTCCATGAACACATTATGACAAAAATATTGATTTGTTTTCTTTCACAAAATATTTCCATTGCATATGTTTTTGGTTTGCATTATTACATCTTGGATTTATTGGTAAGGTAAGGTAATTGTATAAAATAATTAACTATTTATTATATTATTTTAATGACATTACCGCACATTGTAATTAGATCCATAATAGTCCTCTTAAATTCTTAAAATGATTGCATTCTATCCTTTTACATTTTTTCTTTTGTTTCTATCAATTGTTAACGCTGGCAGGGACTAATAGTTGTAAAAGCATTGGCTTGCTGGCAGGGACTAATAGTTGTGAAAGCATTGGCTTGTGTCTGCGGACTGTACCTATAGAAAATCCAAATAAGGGTTTAAACAAATACAAATAGCCATTGGCAAGAAACATTGCATTAGTGAGATACAAAATTAGAATAGGTAAAAAGAAAACTCGAGGACGGGAAAATATGACATAATTAAGTCATCAATTATAAGCAAAGGCAGGGACTTGCTACGCAGCTTCACTACATTCACATATGTGTGAGTTTTGAATGCATTTCCAAATTAAAATTAATTATCATGTCTTTTAACCAAGTGCAAAGCTTTAGATTGGTTCACTCTTGTTAATTTAGGTTGATTTAGATTGATTATGGTAAATTTTGTTTGACTTGAATTATTTAAGATTGAGATTTTTTTTTATGTTGATTTAATTTTTGATGATTATGTTTGATCGTTATTGGTATGAGTGAATTTTAGTTGTTTCAATTGATATTAGTTAATTATAATTAAACTTAGTGGTTTTTTATTTGATTTTAGTTAGTTAGTTGATTTGTGTTGATTGTAGTTATTTTTGGTTGATTTGATTTACTATGCTTGACCCATATTGAATTTAGTTGATTTTGGCTAATTACTGTTCACTTTGTAAATTGTATTGATCTTGGTTGATTTTGGTTATTTTTGATAAATACTAGTTGAGTTAGGTTGATTATGGTTTAGTTTGGTTGACTTCAGTTATTTTTGATAAATGCTAATTAAGTTAGATTGATTATGATTTAGTTTCATCGTGTTTTTTTTTTGTAGATTCATAGTAAATATTTTAATATAATTTGATCTATTTCAAGTTTAGTTCCATTAACTTTAATTGAATTTGGTTGTCTATATTTAGATGACTTTGATTTAGTTGATTTTGATTAACTACAATTGAAATTAGTAAATTATGATTGATTTCAAATGATTTTAATTACTTCATATTTGGTTGATTATCAAGATTTTGTTTATTTTAATTGATCATAATTAAATATAGTTAAATTTTATTAATTTTTAATTGATGCCATGTCATTGTGATGGATTGCAATTAATATAGATTGATTTAAATTGATTATTATTAATTTATTTTCTTTAAATTCTTTTGATGTTTCTTCATTTTGATTGAGTAATTATAATTAAGTTTGATGCACTTAAATTGATTATTATACATAGGTTTTTATTAAATTTTATAATTACTAGTTGATCATAATTAAGTTTTTCATAGTTTTAAACAAGTTTATTAAGTGCCTCTACACCCACCAAAAAAAAGTTAATTGTCAAATTAGTGTCTTTGAGAGATTTCAAGGATAAGTATTTTGAGAAAATCTAAAGAACCATTAATATTTGATTAATAAGCATATTGTGGTTTTGCAAATTACAAAAAAATGTTATGGAAGTAGTAATACATCATTATTGTGGTTTTATATGTTTGGGATTTTAAATGTATTTTATGTTGTTGAGAATCAATGGAATAGATATCAATTTTATTTATATAAAATTGATATTGAAATATTTTACTTAATATAGATATTGAAATATTTTATTTATGTTTTATATTGATTTTTTTTTATTATTATTATTAATTATTTTTAAATGTTACATATCAACTCTTTATTAAATAATGATGGAGTTATATAAGAGGTAAACAACTTTTTACTTTTAATTATTTTATATCTCTCAATAAAATATTTTATTTTCCAAAATACTAAAATATTGTTTTCAGATAAGACATATCCACTCCATAATATAAATCAATAAATATACTTAATATTATAAATCTATAAATATGTTCATACATCTAATTAGTATATGCTTATCATATAAATCTATATAAATATATCCAATATTATAAATTTATGTATATATCTCTAATTATTTGTTTATTAAGTAGAAAGGTGTACACCTTTTGACAATGAGCACAATTAATCATCTTTTAATTTAAAATTCTAACACGACCATTCAAAATAGTGGCGGATGAATGCTGAAAGGAGTGGACAGAAAATGAAACACATAGCTAGAAAATGAAACACACAACCAGAAAATAAGCGTCTACAGTCAGCACAGCCAGCCTGCTAAATCCAAAGTTTAATCATTTAAACCTGACAATCATATAGTGCTACAGTAATTTCTTAATATGATTAAGTAAATGTTAAAAGGTAAATAAATTAACAAATACATTTAAAAATACAAAGAAGTTATGAAGAAGAATATGATATGTACCAACTCCCTATCATGATGAAAATCATACCAGTAAAACTTATCATATATTTGGAATACGATGTATACCAAAACCCTGACGTGGTGAGTCATACCAATCCAACATTTTAAGAACAGACAAGAAGTAGGTACTTTCAAAAGGATGACAAATTATCCGCCTCTCATTTACTTAAAACTTGTCCTTACATATATACAGCGCATGGCTTCCTTACATTGGGAATCTAAGAGTGGTCCCTTGCTATCATCAAGCTTTTAGAAAAAGCATTACTCATTAACCTCAGACAAGATTTTTGGGCCACAAAATAATCTCGAATCTAAGTGCGGTCCCTTGCTATCAGCAAGCTTTTACAAAAAACATCACTCATCATCCTCAGAAATAAGTTACAATAATGCCAGTCATAGAAATTCAATGTGAAATGGCAGTAATCTCCAACCGTGATGCCATGGCATATATGGTTAGAAAATTGAAAATATAAAACGCATAACTGAACAGCATACCTCAAACTTGAAAATATAAAATGCAGAACTGAACAGCAACAAAACCATGGAAATATAAACTGCAGAACTGAACAGCAMCAAAACCATGATTTGCAAKAAACAAACWAAGTTYATTTTTAGGAATGCAGAAGTCAATAAATGGWTGTGTATGGTTCCATTTCATGTCGCAAATCCTTTCATTYTAAAAATATACCTGGTTCAGAAGTARACGCAAGTTAAKAATATAAACTCAAAAGTGAAATGCTCTACAAGTGATTAAATGTATTATAAAGATATGGACACCAGTATAAACTCATCTACACCTGAGTCTGAGAGTGAAAAGCTAAAGCAGGAATCATAATAAAAAATACACCATTGTGTTTAACCACTTTCAAATGCATATAAAACCAGTTTAATTATGATTCTAACTTTAAAATCCAGATATAGAATTAAGGACATAGAACTTTTTACAGAACATTTTTACAAATTATTGTATGTGCCCAGAGTAGTTAGTAGCTTGTAGTATATTCCAATTTAGAGAGATGTGTTAAGTTTGTAATATACATCAATTAAATAAAAATGATCCAAAAATAATATTGCACACAATTATTGTAATAAAGTAGCATGACACCAAATATTCAGTAATGTAAATGCCCACGGTTATTCCCATATCGACCTACGTCCTATAAAAAGGCCCAGCTAAAAAATTTAGAATTAGTTGTTTAGGGCTAGACACATCATAGTTAAACCCTTATCATTGGTTTGTTGTTCTTCAATTTTGCAAGTAGTTGGATCTGTTGTTGCGGTTTGCATCTTTTCGAGGTGTGCTTCTGTCATCCATCGTTGCAATAAGTTGGACCTGTTGTTGTCGTTCATAGGTTTTCGAGCTGTGCTTCTGTCATCCCTTGTTGACGGGTAAGTTTCCATGCCATGGTTTCATTGCTATTCGTTGTTCGCTGCTTTCTATTTGCAACTTGCAAGCAAGTATTTTCAATACTAGGTGTCCCTGCCTCGCAACCCTGTTGCAGAACATCTTTCTTTGTCGCTACTACACCCATAATCTTTTCCTTGTTCTTGAACATCAATGTTTTATACAGAACCTGCCTTTGTCGAAGCTGTGGTGACATATAAAAAAGAGAACTCCTCATTTTTGCTTTTCCTGAAAACCATACGTTTGGAGCGTTTTTTTCACAATGTTCTCCTCATATTATCTATTCCTGGAAACCATACGTTTCCTTAGTTTGTTTCCTTCCAAACATCTTGTTCCGCTTTGAATGTCAATGCTGGACACAAAACCCAGATCTGTCACAGTTACAATGAATATAAAAAAGAAAACCAGATGTTCTCGTCTTATTTTCTGTTCCCGAGAAACCATGCGTTTGGTGCATTTTTTTCCAGGCTGTTCCCTTCCAATCACATATCCCAACTTCATTTTTTTCCAGTCTGTTCCCTTCCAATCACATATGCCAACTTCCACTTTCTGGATATCTTGCCATAGATGTTTCCAAAATAGCAATGCAAAGGGTTTTAGAAAACGAGTTCGGTGTTGTCATAGGGGACAAGCATCTGCTAGGGTGAACTCCGTCCACCTGTTGCCTTTGTCCTGTGCTTTGTGTCTTGCAAACCATCTTCTGCCTCTGAAACGCTTGTA
>JASDQU010104238.1:84606-95911 GCA_032191745.1 Picea mariana | reverse complement strand
GAAAGTGAACCTATATTGGCATAAAAAAATGCCATTGGCACATTAATTTTGTAACTTTACCCAAGTGACTATTGCCTCAAGTATTCAAATTTGTACTATGTCACCTAAAACAATCACTAAAGAACTTAGCAGATCTTGTGTTGATAGATTTATATCAGTTTCCTACTGCACCAAGACACACAATCTACTATGTCTAGTCTTCAAGTCACTATGCAATCATTTGCTAGGCTCATCCCAAAACCTTCTTGTTTTCCCAATCCTATCAAGATGTGGTGAATATTTCCCACATAGTTATGAAAACAACTTACTCCACTCTGATCAGTTGTGTCCTTCTGAAACATGTTGAAGAGAATCCGAGTTAGCTATGATACCACCTCTTCTTTAGAAAGGGGGTGGATATTATGTTTTGATACCAGCTATCGTGAACCTATAATCCTGCCCATTTTTTTCACTAGGCACCCTAGGTCTGGTGGCACTACCTTTCCTTGGCTGCAGGGGCATGCCCAACTTGAGACTACTACACCTAGACTATGCATCTTCACTTAATCTTTACCCATAACTATGCCTTAAGATATGGTGTTAGATCTACAACTAAGTTGAATACACCAAAGTTCTCTAACAATAGGCACATGTCTAACCATGGCCTTAAAGAATTTCAACTCTACTTTAATACTTAGCCACTATTCATTACTACTTAGCCATCCATGGTAATGCAAGGAATAGTAACATCCAACAATCACAAAGAGACCACAACACATAATTATGGGTGACACCCAAGGTGGATGCCTTAACTTTATTATATGAAGAATGTTACAAAGATACAACAAGGGAGTGTGGCCTTCTAGCTCTGATTATTTTAAATATATACAAACATATCAAGCCACCACTTCCTGCTACCCACAATACAACCCCTAAAGCATCCATGTATCTTCCTCTTATAGCTCCCTTTCCTCACTTATTACAGTCCCAGTCTAACTCTGCAATGCCTTAGACACTTGTGAAGTTGTTTAAGTCCTTTATGTAAAGATTCTATGACTCAGTCAATGTCCAAGTATGGTGCCAAAACTTAGACTTTTCACTTGATGAATCCTTGTCCACTTGATGAAGGATTACTCCTTAATCTCCATCCTTGCTTCCATGAATTTGCACAATGGAGGCATCTTCTTTATATAGTGGAAGGTGACTTGTCGTTTACTCCTTCCAAGGTGCCTTGTAATCCACTCCATGTCCAAAGTGGACCCAATGTGCAATCCACTCATCCGTTTTCCAAGTCTTCAGAACACTCAACCCCCTTGGGTCCACATGAATAGATCATGTGCCCATGGTGTCCCAACTATCTCATGCATCTGATGGTCCAAATGTCTTGCTTGAATGACTTCCAAGGAACTCCTCACATTTCCTTGTGTTGCACGTCATGTCGGGCATCTATCTGTCCAACTTGAGATGTACACTCAACTACTTAGGCACTTATATCTACAGACTAAGGTGTTGCACCCACAAGTCAAGGCATTGTTTCTCATGCACCCATGAACCAAGGAACATTCATCATCCAAGCCATCATGCATTCTCTATAAAAAACCCAAACAAAAACCCTCATCTTGCTTCCATACTTAGGAAACAAATTTTGCCAAGCTATTTGGGTCTCAAGCATGCCTTGCCATCATGCAAGACTACCCAAGGAATGCTTGTTCAACCTTGAAACCCATCGTAGCAACCAATTGAAGCCTATTAATGACAATCTCAATGGAGGGGTGGAGGCGCCCATTGCCAGCTCCAAGGAAAGGGCCTTCCACTCTCCCTCCATTATTTTTTTTCAACTTTCTCCCTTTTTGCCTCAACAACTTTGAACCCTAGCCTCTATCGATATATGTGTTTGGTKAGTGTAGACTTCCATTTTTTTAAATCTCTTAGAAAKATGCTATTGTCACTTGAAGATGCAAGTTGATAATGCTACTAATTGGAAAAATATGCAAGTTGATAATGCTACTAATTGRAAAAATATCTTTCATGGTATCATAAATGAACTCTTTAATGTAGTATTCAACACCCTTGGTGTTGACATGCATTTACATTCTCTACTTTTACATTTGCAATGACTAAGAAATTTGTATTGACAAAAACTTCGAAAAATATTATGAAATGTTTGTATGCAATCCTTTAGTTTTATTTCAAGTCTTGCGACTACTTGTGTTACAAACTTGTTGATGCTTTAGTAAACACCGGTGTGCATGCAAGTAGTCCATAGATTAGGAACACTTGATGCACTAGCTTCTTCATAATTAATGTTATGTTGCAATGGAGTAGTAACTTCTTCTTCTTCTTCTTCTTGTTGTTGTGATGTTCATTTGTTCGCAATTTTATCAACAATATATCACTACATTAACCTTTGAACTTCAACCAAATGATAACATAATAATAAAGTTTTCCTTGCAGATTATCATAAATTCTCTCTCTCTCTCTCTCTCTCAACTCAATAAAAAAGCATACTATCAACGCTACCATGCTATTTTTTAGACCAAGTTGGGGACTCGCAATTAAGGTTTAACCAACTATTTGTTTCAATGCCACCACTAGTAGGTTTTTCTATATGCAAGGCCGTGAGATAGTGGATAGCCACATTTTTTTTAACTTTTTCAACCATTCTTCATAATTGCATATTCAAATTATGTTATATCTATTTGGGTTTTCATTATAGTTAAATTGCCAAAAGAATTATTCTTGAATGTTTATGAAATCGCTCAAAAACTTAGGTGAGTCCTATGCATATGTAGGCAGTTAAACCAAATTCAAAGGTTAGTAGACACTGATATTTCATAGTGCAAGTCCCTAAGTTTAAGTTATATTGGGTATATACCACTGTAAATATTTATGTTATTTATTAATTCTATATCGCTATAAATAGTTATAACAAAGATTGCATATTGTAACTCCCTAAATTTAAGTTATATTGGTTATTAGTTCTATATCACAATAAATAGTTATAACAAAGAATGTATATGCATGATAAACAAAACAAAACCCTTATTTTTTTTTGTCTCTTTTATTATATTATTCTTTTTAGTAATCTTCATCTTTAACCATTCTATAAGTTTGGTAAAAAGCTATGTTTTTTTGATATATAATTTGATATCTATGTTTTTATGCCCTTAGTTGTCTTCTTCTTTAGTATGTTGTTTCTTGTACTATTTGACAATGTTAAGTTTTCCCTTTATTGGGATAATAAACCAATTATCTTTCTAACTACATAGAATTCTAGTAATTGATGATCTTCCTAACTACATATAATTCGTTAGAATTTTAGTAATTGATTCTTAATTTTTGCAAAGTGTCATTCGACATAAACACATGCATATGTGTCATATATGTCATACACAGATATACATTTAATGTAAACGTAGCATCCCGTCCGAAGTTGGCATTTTCTTAGTTCGCGTATAGTTATGATGTCTCCCCAGCAGCTATAGAAGTTTAGGAGTCCACGGGCAACAATGTTGTAGCGTTCTATATAATGTTGACCGTCTTTGGGATAATAAACCCATTACCTTTTTAAGTGCATAGAATTCGGGAGATTAATGTCGTAAGTTTTACAAAATTTCATATATATATATATATTATACAAATATTTCGCTTTCATGTCTTTGTCTTTCCTCATTCTGAGGACCTTGCCGGAAAAGAAAAAAAAAAAAATCAATTTACAAGTTAATTAATGCTCGAAAGGTTAGAAATTAAAATACCCATACCATACCATAGTAATGAAAGAAAGCAAATTATATAAATATACTTGTGTGAAAGTAATACGATTTACAAGTTAATTAATGATTGAAAGGTTAGAAATTAAAATACCCATACCATGGTAATGAAAGAAAGCAAATTATATAAATATACTTGTGTGAAAGTATTACGAACGATACATGTTGCATTTTTCCTATTAAGAACAAAATGGAGTAGGTTAATTGGGGAACAATCTTTTTTTGTAGTTATTTTTTCGCATTTTAGTTGTGGGATTTTAAATTTTCAGTTAATTCAGAATTTAGGTTGATTTTCTGAGCATTTGGATTAGTTTAAAATGGGGTAAAACCCCTAGATATGGTTTTAAAATGCATGAAACTTTGATTCAAAATTTTTAAGCTACCTCTGAAAATCTAGCTAGATTCAAATCCATTTTTCTCTCTAAAAAATAGATCTGTTTGCTCCTAAATAACTTACTCCAAACAATAATCTTCAACAGCTAAAATCTAAGGCTCTTCTAGTAAGTTGTGGGTAATTATAACTGTGTGATCTTTATTTATGAAACAGTCATAAATGCATTCAAAATCTTGTGTTTCTATTTTTAACATTTAAGCATTCTTTCCACAGGCTTATCCTTCATAACAAAACAAGTACTCAACAAAGACCCAATACAACTCACTCCATAATCTTGTGCAAACCCATTTGCACAACCGTCGTCAACTAGAAAATACTCACCTTTCACAATCCATTTGTCTCTGTCCCTAGCAGCTCAGTGTTCCTGTACATGCTCACTGCATCATCCTTTTTAATACTCTACCATCCCAGTTATTTGTCATAGTGTTCTGAATTTATCTTAAATATATAATTACTTTGGATCTTTCTAGACGCAAGCTAAACTATGTGAGTTTGATTATCAAGATACCGTGATCTGAGCTTGTAAATAAAGTCTTGGAGGGTGCAAAATGGTTAATAGGAATATCGTGTAATCTAGTTTCATTTAAGAAAACTATCATCAACTTATTAGCTAAAGTAAACAACTATATGCAACATCCTGAAAGTTCACAACTATATGCAACATCATACTCTCTCTTCTTCATACATAACACTTATGTTCTTTCTTTGTCACCTCTTTTCAATCATCTTCCACCCAATGTTTTCTGTTTTCCAATTTTTTATATTACTATATTGGAATTTATGATCTTTGTTTAGCCACATCCATAATTTTTATTTTAATTTCATCTCGTCAATGTTTAAATTTTTTATTACCGAAATCATATTTTTCTATATATTATTTAGAGTATCATTGTAAATATTTTCCAATACATTTTACAATTTTTATGATTCAAATTATGTTTTCCAATATATTTGAATATTCTTCTTAATATTTTCCATTACAATATAGTTTTCAATATTTACTATATTTGTTACTAATTTTTATTAAAATAGTTTTTTCACATTTTAATGGTAAAATAATAAAAGTTTTAGTTATTAATTTTTTATTTACTGAAGATAAGGTAATTGTAGTTTATTAAAAATAATTTTTATATTTAAAAAGATCATAAAATATTATTATTAATTCAGGATTAATCAATAAAGATTATATGACAATCTTAATGTGTATATGTCCAATCATATATCAAATATTTGAATTGTAGATTTTTTGAATTGTAGATTTGAGTTGTTAAATCTATTTAAAAATAGAAAATTTAAATAATTCCTATCATAATTACACCTTCACAATTATATTTCATAATTATTTATAAAAAATCATAATAAAAATATATAAATTAATTTTTCAAAATATTAATTATAATAAAAATAATATTTTATAATTAACATATTAATTTATAAACAATAATTAAATACAAAAATATATATATATTTTTTATATAAACTGATATATTATAGTTATATTTATATAAAAAAATTAACTATTCCATATTTATATATTAACTAAATATTTATATTTTTTATTATAAAATGCTTCATCGTAAGCATACCTAACCTGGTAATATCATCGGAAAGTGATTAATCTTGGTAGAAAATGGTGGACATGTTTCCCTCTACTTATCATGCACTTGTAAACCTTTAACTTTTACACTTTATCATTCATTATGTTGTTAGTTACACAATTTGAAGTAGCACATATTTTATTTAGTTTTAACTAGTTTTCCTATAAAATTTTAACTACAATAATTTTACACAATTTTATAGTTTTTTGTTTGACTTCCCTCTTCTATTTTATTACATGTCTCATATCTAAAAGAAAGTATTAATCAATTGCAAAATCTAAAAGTGACATCATTATTTTCACATTCAAATCCAATACATGTGAAAATAAGTTCATATTAAAAAGTATTTGAATTTCACATTTCAAAATCGTTCAATTATTAAAATTTAATATAATGTAAATGTTGCATATATGGCTATAAAAATTATACTTGATTTTTAAAAGTCCTTTGTTTTTACACAATGTGAATTTCAAATTTTAATAGAACAACATTATTTATCTAATCATATATATATAATATTATTATTTTATCATTGAGGATAAAATTAATTAGTTGATATTAAATAGCTTTGACAATTTTTTGTTTACAAGTCTAGAAAAGCATGTTTGTTATAGTTATGTCATATTCTAGAGTGTTATGGATAGGACTAATATGTAACAACTTATATTCTTCGATTTATTTTAAAAAATCTTTGAAGATAATATCACTTCTCTTTTGCTTTTAGGCTATGCATAAGTAATACATTAATGGATTACAAATTTCAAGTATTTCATTATTACTTCAAGTTTTTAATTTTAAATAATTTTAACTAAAAAAATTATATATGTATGTCTGTTAATTAAATTGTTGATACAATAATTAATTTAATTAATTTTTGTGCATGAAATAATACTATCTTGTTGTTAAGGATGACATTAAATTATGATGTATGTTAATTAACTTAAACAAATAACTAAGATTACTACTTTTGTAAAGAAAAATAAAATCATGGTTAACTTTATAGTAATTATTTTAGAATTGTGATTAATATTCACATCAATAACATAAAAATATCAAATAATAAAAATACAAAACAAGTGAAATTAGTAAAAAAATTGATTATAATGTCTCTTAAAAGTTTTTTAACTTTGTAATTATTTGTAGTCCAAAACTAAAAACTAAATTAATTATGAAATACTTGAAATTTTCAATAATGTATTATTTATGCATATCTTAAAAGCAAAATAAAAGTGGTAGTGACTACTCCATATCTTTAAAAGTTGAAGTAGAATTAGACACAACTAGGTGTTAGTAACCATTGACAAAGCCATAAGTGTAAATTGAAGTCTTCAAAACATTTTAAAATTAAATTGATGAATAAAATATATGGCATATTAATTCTATCCATACACTCCAAAGTATGATTAAACTAGAACATGAGCGCTCTTGTAGACTTTAAGTAAGAAACCCTCAAAGCTATCTAATATAACCTAATTAATTTAAACTTGAATAATAACAATAATAATATTATATATTTATAATTAGATAAATAATATTAGTGTTGTTGGAATGTTCTATTAGATATAGTTTACATTTAGTAATATTATGAAAAAAAATACATACTTTTGATATTTCATGGTTAAAAGGGATTCATAACTTATCCTACCCTTATTTTCATAACATTGAGATTCATAACTTATCCTTTCTTTTGTTTTCCTTTTTCCCTTTTAACTTATGTAGCCTTTTAATACTTTAATGATGTTGAGAGTCACAAATTCATGTATCAAATCATAAATCAATTATACTCCATACTATGAAAGATGAGAATCCTCCTTTCATGATTGACAACTATGAGTAGCAACGACACGACATTCTTCTATATGAAGAGTTGATTGTGACTCAAAACAAAAATTGTTTACTTGTTATTCAATAAATGTAGTAGAAGAGGTGGGCTTATGAAAAAACATAGTACTTGCAAGTATGTGGTAAGATATCTAAGACTAGATTCATGGAATGGGCTATTAGATCCTGGATTAATCTAGTTTTGAAAGTTAAGATTTCCAAATATTGTGATTTTTCAAAGTTGTGCTATGATGCATTTGATAGTAAACTTTCCATGGCTGATTATGGTGGGTGTAAGTATAACTTTGATAAATTGTTTAATAGTTGTGAAATTGTGGGTGATTCATGGTAGTACTTCAATGGCTATAAAGTGACAAATTATTGTATGTGGGCACCGATACACTAAGAAGAAACCTTCGTCTACTAGACATTTATGGGTGTAATGAAATAAAGGAATTGTTCGATCTTCAGACATTGACCTTGACATTGTTAGAAGAGTTGAAGAAGACATTTGAATGTAAGAAGATGAAGGAGATCCTATAATACTTAGTGCAAGTAACAATGGATAATAATAGAAAATAAGTATCATAAACTTGTTACAATTAAGTTTATGTTTCAATCCTATCTCTCCATTTAAATATAGATGAAAAATCTTCATCATTACATTTAAAATGGTCACAACAACCATATTATTTTCACAAATCTCTTTGTTATTTAAATTAAAAATATGCCAAATCAATAATTATAAATACACATTTTTCCTACCATTATATTAATACTAATATTAATTTTATTAAAATAATATATAGTATTTGAAAATAATTTATAATTTTTTTATTAATATGTAATAATCATTAAATACAATAATTAATATACATATTTTAAAATATCTAACAATTAGATTAGTAATTATCTCAACATACAAAGATATATAGGATAAATATATATGGTAACGAAAGCATGTTGAGAAGTTATGTTGTGTGACCAATTCAAAAGTATAGCCCAGAAATCCCAGAAATCGGCCAAGTCAAGTTAGTGAGGGAAGTATGCATTATTATAGAGATATGCCATTAAAGAATGCATAGAATCTTTCAAACAAAAGAAACTCGAAGATTCTGATCGCACAAGCCTCGAAAGAAAAGCATCGAATAAAAAATAAAACCTCCAATCGTGAATACTGATATTGTTGACGTGGACTCCACCACTGTGATCGTTTCTATGTTTGACCGAATATCATTATTTCCCTAAATGTGTCTGCCACACAAGATTTTGGTCTTCGCATTGTTGGCAATTGGACGACAGAGATTAACATGATCCGGATCGTCGGATGTGGAGGATGGTGTTGGTTCTGGGCCTGTTTGTTCTCATGCCCTCACAAGAAAATCAAGAAAATTATATCATAGTTGGGAGAAACAAGGAATGGTTTTTTTTTAGTGTTTTCTTAATTCATTAATTCATGATTGCGAGACCTATTGTGCAATTTATCCTACATGATGGGCGACGTTACCCCAGCATTGTGTACTGCCAAGAAGCATCCCATAAAATCACAATATGATTTCAACCACGATTCCTCCGCTCCTTAGTGTTTTGAGTTTGCATTGACTTGACACCAACAACTTTTCAACGAACCTACTTGACGACATTGAAACGATCATTGTAACTTTGTAAGTCGTTGAGATATACCGCATTGAAGGAGGGCTAACAACATACAGGTGAGCTGAGATAGTTGTTGCAGAATGGAAGCTTGCAATTAGATTCATGGTTGTCCAACGGGTCTGACGGTCATGAACAAATAAAAAAGGGGACGAAAAACATAGAATGCTAGGGTTACATGAGGTATCGAACAACCAGAATGTTGAACTTATGCTTATACTAATAAGGGGGTAAATCAATATAAGATATATTTTACTTTAATTGAGCATTTATCAATCATTTATTAACTTTAAAATAGTAAATGCATGTAAACTCAAATCACGGTACACATAGTTTAACTTGGAAACCTTTGCAGGAGAAAACCACAAAAACTTATCTTTATAAATGTCTATAGGCACCAACCTACTAGAGACACCAATCTCCTCATCTGAGCACCAATTCAACAAGATATTGTATAGGTACCAACTTACTAGAGACACCAATCTCCTCATTGAGCACCAACTCAATAAGATATTGTGCAAGCACTAACCTACTAGAGACACCAATCTCCTCAGCAAAGCACCAACTCGATAAGACTTGTATAGACACCGATATAAGATATTCATACACAAAGTACTTTTGACTTCACCTGCATGCTTTATACTTCATGCATTTCACAACATCATCATACCCTTAACTTTCATGCTCTAACACCTCTCTTTGCTTCATACCCGAGGCATAGATTCAAACCATAGTCAAATGTAGCCTTCATGACCTAGTGAACCTCGCAACATCATTCCCAAAATATAATCCCAAACTGTAGCATCACAACCTCAAAACAACACACTTTGCAACATCATAACCCTTAGACCTTCATAGAGCACCCTAAAAACTCCAAGAAAACTCCTCTTGCACACCTTTAGACCCCAAGAATACTCTTCAGCTTCTCTTGCACACCTCATA
Organism: Picea mariana; assembly: GCA_032191745.1. Lineage (NCBI taxonomy): Eukaryota > Viridiplantae > Streptophyta > Pinopsida > Pinales > Pinaceae > Picea > Picea mariana. The sequence goes on along the minus strand of JASDQU010104238.1, from coordinate 85,754 downwards.
TCTCTTATGCATAGCTCATAATTCATCTTCTTGTTTGGATACTTTATAAATTCACACATCTATCCTATATTTATAGTGTTTTTTTGCTCACTTGTATGGTCGACCTGTAAAGATTTGCTGGGCCGACCTAAAATTTTTGGTTGGGTTGTCTGACAGAAAAATCCATATATCCTCATTCCTAAGGATTTAGAAGGAACACCATCTACCAATGGAAAGGTCTCAGAATAATCTTTCCAACCATATAACATGTGCTCCAATTTGAGCTAAATACACGGTATCCAAATTGAGCATCAAAAGTCCAAAGACAATATTTCCAACAATCTCCATCTTGCAATTTTTATCTTGGAGATCTATGGTCTCCCCCTATTTTTGACATCAATGACAACAATATTTCTAACAATCTCCCTCTGTTTCAATGATGGCAACACTTAGTCAATTTTGATACTCCCATTGTCTGCAACTTTCTTTGTGTTTGCAATTCTTCCATTGTCTGCAACTTCTCCACCTTTGACATCAATACAAAATGGATGCTCCCCCTGAGCTTGTTCTTCCCTTTACTAATGAGATGACATGGATATCACTCCCAATTTATGTATGATATATTCAAATGTGTCTCTAGGAAGGGGTTTGGTAAAATACTTGCAACCTATTCTTTAGTGGTACTGTATTCTAGCTTGACACTTTTCTCAGCTACATGTTCTCTTAGGAAGTGGTACTTGATTGGAATATGCTTCATCTTTGAGTACATAACAAGATTCTTTGAAATATTATTGCACTTTTATTTTCGTAGATGATTGAGATTGGATTATCATATTCTACCTTGGTATCCTTTATTGTATGCTCTGTCTAGAGAAATTGTGTGTAACATGCTACTATTGCAATATATTCGGCTTCTATTGTGGATAGAGAGATTGAAATTTGTTTCTTTCTCAACCATGATACTAAACAATTTCCTAGAAAAAATGCTCCTCCACTGGTACTTTTCTTGTCATCAATACTTCCTGCCCAATCTGCATCTGTATATGTTGTTAGAGCGAAGTCCTTACTTCTCAAATACCACAAGCCATTTAGTCAAATGCGCCCTTCAGATATCTAAATATTATTTTTATTGTTTGCACATGTGTCTCCTTTGATGCATATTGAAATTT
>JASDQU010104238.1:71485-84556 GCA_032191745.1 Picea mariana | reverse complement strand
CTTCGCATTGTTGGCAATTGGACGACAGAGATTAACATGATCCGGATCGTCGGATGTGGAGGATGGTGTTGGTTCTGGGCCTGTTTGTTCTCATGCCCTCACAAGAAAATCAAGAAAATTATCTCAGAGTTGGGAGAAACAAGGAATGGTTTTTTTGAGTGTTTTCTTAATTCATTAATTCATGATTGGGAGACCTACTGTGCAATTTATCCTACATGACGGGCGACGTTACCCCAGTATTGTCTACTGCCAAGAAGCATCCCATAAAATCACAATATGATCTCAACCACGATTCCTCCGCTCCTTAGGGTTTTGAGTTTGCATTGACTTGACACCAACAACTTTTCAACAAACTTATTTGACGACATTGAAACGATCATTGTAACTTTGTAAGTCGTTGAGATATACCGCATTGAAGGAGGGCTAACAACATACAGGTGAGCTGAGACAGTTGTTGCAGAATGGAAGCTTGCAATTGGATTCATGGTCGTCGAACGGGTCTGACGGTCATGAACAAATAAAAAAGGGTACGAAAAACATAGAATGCTAGGGTTACATGACGTATTGAACAACTAGAATGTTGAACTTATGCTTATACTGATAAGGGGGTAAATCAATATAAGATATATTTTACTTTAATTGAGTATTTATCAATCATTTATTAACTTTAAAATAGTAAATGCATGTAAACTCAAATTACGGTATACATAGTTTAACTTGGAAACTTTTGCAGGAGAAAACCACAAAAACTTATTTTTATAAATGTATATAGGCACCAACCTACTAGAGACACCAATCTCCTCATCTGAGCACCAATTCAACAAGATATTGTATAGGTACCAACTTACTAGAGACACCAATCTCCTCATTGAGCACCAACTCAACAAGATATTGTGCAAGCACTAACCTACTAGAGACACCAATCTCCTCATCTAAGCACCAACTCAATAAGACTTGTATAGACACCGATATAAGATATTCATACATAGAGTACTTTTGACTTCACCTGCATGCTTTATACTTCATGCATTTCACAACATCATCATACCCTTAACTTTCATGCTCTAACACCTCTCTTTGCTTCATACCCCACGCATAGATTCAAACCATAATCAAATGTAGCCTTCATGACCTAGTGAACCTCGTAGCATCATTCCCAGAATATGATCCCAAACTGTAGCATCACAACCTCAAAACAACACACTTTGCAACATCATAACCCTTAGACCTTCATAGAGCACCCTAAAAATTCCAAGAAAACTCCTCTTGCACACCTTTAGACCCCAAGAATACTCTTTAGCTTCTCTTGCACACCTCATATCTCTTATGCATAGATCATAATTCATCTTCTTGTTTGGATACTCTATAAATGCACACATCTATCCTATATTTATAGTGTTTTTGTGCTCACTTGTATGGCCGACCTATAAAGATTTGTTGGGTCGACCTAAACTTTTTGGTTGGGTTGTCTGACAGAAAAATCCATATCTCCTCATTCCTAAGGATTTTGAAGGAACACCATCTACCAATGGAAAGGTCTCAGAATAATCTTTCCAACCATACAACATGTGCTCCAATTTGAGCTAAATACATGGTATCCAAATTGAGCATCAAAAGTTCAAAAACAATATTTCCAATAATCTTCATATTGCAATTTTTATCTTGGATATCTATGGTCTCCCCCTATTTTTGACATCAATGATAACAATATTTCTAACAATCTCCCTCTTTTTCAATGATGGCAACACTTAGTCAATTTTGATACTCCCCTTGTTTGCAACTTTCCTTGTGTTTGCAATTCTTCCATTGTCTGCAACTTCTCCACCTTTGACATCAATACAAAATGGATTCTCCCCTTGAGCTTGTTCTTCCCTTTACTAATGAGATGAGTTGGATATCACTCCCAACTTATATATGATATATTCAAATGTGTCTCTGGGAAGGGGTTTGGTAAAATACCTGCAACCTATTCTTTAGTGGTATTGTATTCTAGCTTGACACTTTTCTCAGCTACATGTTCTCTTAGGAAGTGGTACTTGATTGGAATATGCTTCATCTTTGAGTACATAACAAGATACTTTGAAATATTATTGCACTTTTATTTTCGTAGATGATTGAGATCGGATTATCATATTCTACCTTGGTATCCTTTAGTGTATGCTTCGTCTAGAGAAATTGTGTGTAACATGATACTGTTGCAATATATTCGGCTTCTATTGTGGATAGAAAGATTGAAATTTGTTTCTTTCTCAACCATAATACTAAACAGTTTCCTAGAAAAAATGCTCCTCCACTGGTACTTTTCTTGTCATCAATACGTCCTGTCCAATCTGCATCTGTATATGTTGTTAGAGCGAAGTCCTTACTTCTCAAATACCACAAGCCATTTAGTCAAATGTGCCCTTCAGATATCTAAATATTATTTTTATTGTTTGCACATGTGTGTCCTTTGATGCATATTGAAAATTTTCAACCAATCCTGCTACTTGCATGATGTCTAGCCTTGATGATGTCACACATAGTAGGTTGTCAATCATTGACATGTACAATGTTTGATTTTCTTCTAGAGATTCATCATCTTTACTCAACTTGCATCCTATGATCATGGGTGTACTAATAGGTGCACATTCTTCCATTCTGAATTTCTTCAGCATTTTTTCGACATATTTGGTCTGAGAAATGAATATTCTTTTGGTGGATTGAGAAATCTGCAAACCTAGAAAGAATGACAATTCTCCAAGCTTGACATCTCAAATTCTTTTTTCATTTGTTCTATCAACTTTTGGTTCATTCTATCAACATTACTTCCAAAAATGATATCATCCACATAAACCACAATGATTGACATATCTTCATTGTTTGTTTTGATGTAAAGATTGATGTCTCCAGGTCATTTTTTTAAACCTTATTGTTGTAGGTATCTGTCAGGTCTTGAATACCAAGCTCCGAGAGCTTACTTTAGTCCAAGAGTGTTTTCTTTAGTCTGCACACATAATCTTCATTGTCTAACAATTGAAATCCTTCTAGTTGTTCAATATATACTTCTTCTAGATTTGAATTTAGAAAGGCTGGCTTGACATCCATTTGATAGACTTTGAAGTTCTTGAAACACAAAAATGACAAAAACATTTTGATTGCTTCTAATATTGAAACCAAAGCAAACATGTTTTTAAAGTCAATACCCTCAACTTAAGCATACCCTTTACAGGCCAATCTTTCTTTAGTTCTTACTACTAGTCCATCTTCATCCAATTTGTTTATGAAGAACCATTTGGTGCCAATCACATTCTTGTCTTTTGGTTTGGGCACAAGTTCCCATGTCTCATTCTTCTCAATTTGATTTAGTTCTTCTTCCATAGCGTTAACCCAATGCTTATTTTCACTAGCTTGTGTAAAATTATTGGGCTCTATTTTATATAGCAAAGAAAAGTTCAATCTTCTTCTAGTCTGAACTCCTGCATCTATATCACCAAGAATTTGACTTTTTGGATGATTCTTTTGGAAAATTATGGATGGTGTCTTTGGATATTGGCTTTATATTTCTTCTTGTTCTTTCTTTTCTTATTCCTTTTTTTGTTCTTTTTTTATTGTCTCCTATGGATCTTCATTTGTTTGTGACTTTTCTTATTGAGGTATTGCTTCATCCACTCTTTCATCAATACTATTAACAACCTAAATCACAATCTTTTGTTGTAACATTTGTAGGCCTTGCTTCTAGATGCATAGCCAAGAAAGATACCTTCATCTGTTCTATAATTGAACTTTCCTAAACTATCTTCATTTCTCTTTATATAGTATTTGACTTTGGCTAGTATACCTTTCCATAATTCACAAGGTGTCTTGTCATTATTCACTCTAAATAGTGCTCTATTCAAAATGCAGACTGCTATGGTGACTGCCTCTCTCCAAAAGATGTCTGGTAGTTTGGCTTATTCAACATTGTTCTAGCCATTTATTATACAGTGATGTTCTTCCTTTATACAACTCCATTTTGCCGTGGAGTCCTTACTACCCAAAATTGTCTCTTGATTCCATGATTTTCACAGAATTCATCAAATTCATAAGATGTAAACTCATCTCTTGTGTATGATTTTAAGCACTTGATTTTTAGACCAGTCTCATTTTCAACTAGGGATTTGAAAGATTTAAACTTCTCAAATGCTTCATATTTTTCTTTAAGAAATGTAACCCATGTCATTATTGTGTAATCATCAAGAAGCAACATAAAATAACTCTCACCTTTTAAAGTTTGTGTTCTTGGTGGCTCACAGAGGTTTGAGTGTACAAGTTTCAATGGATTTAATGTTGAGTACTCCTTTGTTTTGAAACTAACTCTCATTTGCTTCCTGTGCTGACATGGATTTCAAACAGTGCCCGTAGGTTTTGATATACTTGGAATATCTCTAACTTCTTGTGTCTTGCTGAGTTTTACTAGATTGTCAAAGTTTATATGACTCATCCTTCTATGCCACAACCAACTTTCGTCTACTTGTCTCATACACAATTTTTCTCCTTTGAATTCATTGAGAATGTATACATTCTTCGGGTTTTTTTTTGCATTTTCCATTAATCTTCTTGAACCTGTTTTCCTTATCTCACATTCTTTAGAATGAAACGTGAGGTTGTAACCTTGATTGCACATTTGATTGACACTTAGAGGACTGTGTTTTAACCCTTCAACATACAAGACATTATGTGTTTTAGTCTTTCCATTATCAAAACTAACGGTATCTTTTCCAACTATCCTTGCACAAGCATTATTCCCAAAGGTAACAATGCCTCATTTTTCTTCCTTTAGCGTGAGAAATTTGTTCTAATCCCCTGTCATGTGTTTTGAACATCCATTATCAATGTACCATTGGCTTCCTTTGTCTTGAGCATACATTGTAATTCCACATTCTTCCTTCTTTGGTTCTTCTTGCTTTATTTTCCACACCTTTTTGTATTATTCTCTATTCTTGGTAATAGCATATTCTTCCCTTTTTTGTTTAGGATATTTTATTATGTTGCTTCTACAGTCACGTGCTATGTGTCCATACTTATTTCATTTATAATATTCAACATTGTAATCAAGTAGGGGAGCAAATGAATTGTAGTTTCTATCAACAAACCCATGATAACTTCTTGTTTTGTTGTTCATATAATAATTCTTTGAGGTTTTATAAGAACCTCTATTTCTATCTCTCACATTATCACTTCTTGCATAATATTTACATCTATTGAGTTATGACCAAAATTATTACAAGAAAAACAATATCCAAGAAAGAGATTTTTGTACTGGATTGTGAAAGGTCTTCTTGGTGGAACAACTCTTTTGAACTCATTCTTGTGAAAAGAATCAAATTTATGTTGGTCATCATTTCCTTTCTTGTTGTTGCTTTCATTGTTGATGGAGCCTTTGAGAATATTGGCATATCTTTTAGGATTTTCTTCATTTCTTTTTTTGATGGCTTTGTGACCCTAATGCTTGCATCTCCCTCTGGGGTGTTTTATTTTTCGTTGTAGACAAGACCTTTCTTGATGAATGGTGACCTTTGGAAACTAAAAATATTTTCTAAGATTTTGGTGCTCTTTCCAAACTTCAAGTTTCTATTCAACTGATCAGTTGTTTTCTCTAGTTCCTTCCTTAAGGAAACTATTTTAGCCTCTATCTTCTCACAATTTTCTTCCCTTTCTTTCAGTTGAATTCTCACCACTTCTTATATCATTTTTTCATCTTCTATTTGTCAATTCTTTAGGATGATATGTGTTTTTTATTTTCCATCAAGATCATGATCCTTCTTTTCATATTTCTGCAATTTCTCTTTTTTCTTTTTATTCTTTCCCCTAAGTTTGTCTATTTCTTCTAAGTCACTAATGAGTTCTTTTTCAAGATTCACTTCACCATCAATGTCTTCTTATTATGAATCTGATTTTTCTTTCTGATTGTCTTTATTTTCTTTGTCAATAGACTTTGTATCCATGACTATGAACAAGAATTCTTCTTTGTCAATATCACAAACATATCCATCACTTTCTTCAAATGAGCTATTTTCCTCTCTAGAGCAGAAACTCTTCTTCTTAGTATATTTTTCTCTTTTGTGTCTATAATGTTTTATTTTATTGTAATGTTATTTATCATTACTATCATTATCATAATTTTCTTCCCTTTCTTTGTATTTTTCAGGTCCTTTTATATTTCTCACAAATTGTTCTTCTTTTGTCTCTAATTCATAGCTAGAGCAATCATCAGATCTCTCCTCATAAATGTTTTGTAGCTTGTCCCAAATCTATATAGTTGATGTACATGAAATTACCTTCTCAGTCTCACAATCTGATATTCCATTCAATATGCCATATATTTCTTTTGCATTGTGTTCACTTGACTCCTTCCCAACTTCATTTGTATAACCTGTTGTCACTGATTCCCATATACCAAACCCAAGAGCCATCAAATATGTCTTCATTCTTATACTCCATGATGCATAGTTTGTTCCATCAAAAAAAGGAGATCTATTTTTAGGGAGACCTTCCTTACAGTCCATATGTCCTCGAGATCTTCCTTCTAGTGGTTAAATTGTTTTTGAAGGAACTCGCTCTGATACCAATTGTTGAACTTATTATTATACCGAGCAGGGGGGGTGAATCACTATAAGATACCTTTTACTTTAATTAAAACAATAAATGCATGTAAACTCAAATCATGATACACATAGTTTAACTAGGAAACCCTTGTGGAAGAAAACCACAAAAACTTATCTTTATAAATTTTTGTAGGAGCCAACCTACTGTTACAAATATTGTAGGAACCAAGCTACTGGAGACACCAATATCCTCAGTTGAGCACCAACTCAACAAGATATTATGTAAGAACCAACCTATTGGAGACAACAATCTCCTCAGTTGAGCACCAACTCAAAAAGATATTGTGGAGGCACCAACATACTTGAGACAAGAATCTCCTCAGCTAAACACCAACTCAACAAGATATTGTGTAGGCACCAATCTACTGAAGACACCAATATCGTCAGTCGAGCACCAACTTAGTAACACCTTTATAGAAAAAAATCTAAGATATTCATACACACAGTACTTCTGAATTCACCTGCATGCTTCATATTTCATGCATTTCACAACATCATCATGCCCTTAACTTCCATGCTCCAACACCTCTCTTTGCTTCATACCCCATATATAGAATCAAACCCTAGTCAGATTTAGACTTCATTCCCTAGATAACCTTGTAGTATCATTTCCAGAATATAATCCCAGACTACAACATCACAACGTCAAAATAACGCACTTTGCATCATCATAGACCTCAGTCCTTCATAGCGCACACTTAAAACTCCAAGAAAACACCTCTTTCACACCTTTAGACCCCAAGAATACTCTCGAGCTTCTCTTGCACACCTCAGATCTCTTTTCACACCTCAAAATTGATCTTATTTCTTGGATACTCTTCAAATGCACACATCTATCATATATTTATAGTGTTTTTTTGCTCACTTTTAGGGCTGACCTATAAAGGTTGGTTGGGTCGACCTGAAATTTTTCGATGGGTTATTTGACAGAAAAAAGTTATACCTCGCAATTTGCAATACCCCTGTTTCCCCTAGTTTATAAATATAACTATAAACTAGCCAAGAGACTATGGTAGACTAAATATGTATGAATGTTGGATTTGATGAACCTTTTTGTATAAATGGTCAATGTATGTATTTTCTATTATTAATAGAAAATGGATAAGTGTTGCATAACTGCTGAAGGGGGGGTTTCCAAGATAGACCATGATGCTATGAGAGAGATGGTGAGGGTAACCATAAATAGTTGAGATGACCCCCCACCAAACCAATACCTTACTGGATTTAATGACTCATACTCAGAACAATCCTCTGACGCAGAAATAAATTACCAATCAGACTGGTAGCTGGAAGAGTACTCCTCAAGAGTTAATGAGGAGATGGGGCATAGTACCCATCTTGAAGACCTACATAATTGACCATGAGATGGGGATTCGAACCCATGAAACCTTGTTGAGGAAGGAAATAAAATAGGTAATTTGTGGGTAGAGACAAATCCATGCGAGGAAGCAGAGATGAAAGACCAATCTCGAGAAGAAAAAATAGTGCTTGCAGCTCTCTGGTTCGAGGAAGAATTGAGAAGTAAGATCGTTCTGGGCGTAAGAAGTGGTTGATAGGGTTTTCATTACAAGATGATAAACGAGGCTGATGAGTGACTATGGAAGTACTCATGAATACATCCTTGCTTGGTATAGAGAAAACTAGTGGCCAAGATCCTGTGGGAGGAGGAGAGTAACCTTTGTCCCTGACTGTCGATGAGTAAGAAGAAAGAGTCTCTCTTAGAGCATCATGGTCTAGCTCAGGGGTGGCCAATGGTAAATCCGTCAAGAGTGGTTTTTCCTATGGTTGGGTGGAAACATGCACCCCTTTCAACAGTCACTTCATGAATTCTGGTTTTCTGATAAGTATTTTCATACTCTGTGTATAAAGATGGGAATGATGATTGAAAATATTTATATGTCTATGACTGAGTTTTGTATTGAATGTTTAAGGTAGAAATATGTATTGTCTCACTATGAGCCTATGATTTTGAATGGTATTCTGCTTGCCTCAGCTTAGCAATAGGGGAGCTATGGGATGTAAGTATGTAAGAGTGTTAGGGAAGGATTTACCGGGATGTTTAAGTCTCGTCAATCTCTCGAATATACCTTCGCAGGAATACTAAGTTCAAACCCTATGGAAGGAGGGTGCCTCCTTTAGACCTTTCACTCGGGTGAACAAGGGCTCATGTCCATGTCCTTAACCAATTCCTAGATAAGAGATTAGCACATATCCCACGAAGAATTTTTGGAGGAACCATATGACGAAGCTCTGGGAACCCTGCGCTAGGCCCGAGAGGAGCTAAGCCTTGCTGACTTCGGAACTTCAGGAGTTTGGAGCTCCGAAATGTTATGACCTTAACAAAGTTGTAAACCGACCAAAGGAAACTGGTTGCTACCGTTACCCATGAGGTTGACCGGCGCTTGGCGGTTTCCCTAACCGTGGAAGATAGACCTATGCCATCGTTAAACCTTGATCCATTCATATATCGCGTAGTAACGCGAGCCACAAACTCAAGGGTATTCGTGAGTCCCATTGACAGTTGGATATATGCCGAGGTAACTTTGGCGAAGTCCCAGTTTGGGAGAATAGATGTGTTATAGCATCAAACCCCCAAACGCTGAAGTTACAAAGTGATAAGAGTTGTGGATCTAGGGAGTGTTGACGATTAAAAAAATGTCAACGAAGTTTCGCCCGCAAAGTGTTGCTAAAGCCTATTATTATAAAAGTTAAATAATACTAGTAGGTGGGACCCCCTTGTAGATTGGAGATCATGTCTGTTCATATGTGATGTTGTGATGATGTTAGACATGACTTACATGGTTAATGAGATCTTTTTTTTTATTGGCATTAGTGAGGCTTATGATGTTGAAATTACTAAGACAACTAAGATGGGGGGGTGAATCAGTTAATACTGTGCTTAAACAATTTATGACTATTCAAACAGTTTTTAACCTCTTCCAAGTGACCATCAATATTATACAAGATATGAACAACATAAATAATGAACATCAATCACATATAAGATATACACAGAGACAAATTTTCACGAGGAAACCCATAAAGGGAGAAAACCTCTTCTTCTTCGAATGATAGGCAGTCTTTTAAGTTATGTACATCATCTATCTTTGAGCACCAACTCAATGTGAGGATACTACCTCTGTTTTACAAGCTCCAACTTATTGAGAGCACCAACTCTCTAGTTTCTCTAGCACCCACTAGAAGGAAGCATTAACTCCTTAAATGTTCCAGCACAAACTTGCATATAGAAAACTCTGTGTTTTCCCTAGCACCACCCTCCCACCCTATTTTCTATCCACAACTAGATGGAAGATTCAACTTCTAATATTCAAGCACCAACTTGAATATCAGAGGACCACAGTCCTCCCTAGCACCACCCTACCTCCCTGATTATAAATAAATGATTGAATAACCAACAATGCAGGTATATCAGTTTTTACCACTTCTTCTCTATTCTACAATTCTTCTCTACTTCACTATTCTTCTGCTCTGTTCATACTTGGATTGAATTGCTGTCTCTTTCTATCTGTTCCTTCTCTGTTCATCTCAAGCTATTTGGTATGTGTTCATTCAGCTCTCTTCACCTTTTTTGTTATGTTCAACTTCTGTTTCTCATCTTTGAGTTTGATCTCACACTGTGCATACTGTGATTTTCCTTTCTCCCAGTTCAACTCATTTTTCCAATGAGAACAACAAACCTCACACAGTCACTACATATCTCTTTTATGCTCTCCCACTGATTCAGTTACACCTCAAATCTCCAAGGAAAACGCCTCAGCAACTGAACCACCAAACATCCAAGAAATATGATTCAGTTCTGCTAATTGAATTGTAACTGAATAATTAACTATGAGGTGAAACAATAGCCCTTCGATCAGATTTCCAAATAACCCGCACCATTGGATTACATCCACAGGGTCTCGCGTTTATCCCATATGCCCACTGGCCATGACCACAGGCCTAATCAAAAGGTTCTTCGCAGTTTCACGTTTCGCGATTTTTGTTGCGAGTCACTCTGGCTCTTCCAAATCTCGATCATGAAATGGAGCCTAGAAACTTGCAAGCTCCTTCCTTCACATGACCATCGGCGGTGACCACCAGCTATGCCAACAAGTGATTTGCAATTTTGCGTATCGAAAATCTTGTGATGAGACATCTCGACTCTCCAATGTCATGATCTCTGAAATGGAGCTTATCTAGGATAACTCCTTCCTCTCATATGACCACGAGCTGTGACCAAGTGCTTATTTAGAAGGTGCTTCACGACTCGTGATTTCGGGAATCCTGTGAAGAGGTGTCTTGACTCTCCCAAGTCGTGATATATGAAATACTTCATATCGGATCAACGGTTTAGGTCTCTCCCTTTGATGGACGGTTGTGATCATGTTGCGACCTCACACGTCGTGATTTTCTATAGCTTTGCCTTTGACTTTTCGAACTCGTGAATCAGCGAAATTCCAATCGCTCGCCATGTGTCCTCTGGCTCCAACGACCAGGATCATTTCATGACCTCACATATCATGAGTTCTAGGGGTTAGAGAACCTCCTTCCTTTGACCTTTCAGTCAGTGAAATGATGATATTTCACCACATCTCCTCTGGATGCTATGGTTTAGATCTCATCGCGATTTCACATTTCGCGGAGTTGGAGGATGGCTCTCGGCCTTATCCTCTTCGTAGTGATACTGGATCTGACGGCTATTGGTCCTCAATGCTCATATCTAACGTCTAATATTTGTTCTCCTCTTCTATGTGCTCCTCCTCCTGAGCTTACACTTTTGTTCGTTCTTGCTATGCCATTATCACTGCACTCCTGATCTTTCTATCATTGGAAAACAAGTATATTCTCGTCGTGCTGATCTTTCCATCAATGAAAAACAAGCATACTTTTCCTTTTCTCTGTAAATATTCCGACAATATCCCCCTTTGGCATTGATGGAAACCTTGAAGAACTTGAATAATTGCACTACTCTGCCTAGACATCTGACCATACCACTGTAGAATCCTTACCATTACCACACTTTCTCCCCCTTTGACATCAATGTCAAATAAGAAACATGCTCACCCTGAGCTGTTGCAGTACATCTCGAAGGTATTAGATATGCGACAAGCACATACTCCCCTTGACAACTATGAATGGAATAACCAGAGCTATATTCACCAGAAATATAACAGATATGCAATAAGTACTCCCCGTGACAAGGTGAACATATTAGATGAAAGAATATATAACCCCCAACTTCTGACAAAGATATCCAAAAGGTGTTGTTGCTAATGGTTTAGTAAAGATGTCAGCTATTTTTTCTGTGGAAGGAATATAACTCAGCTGAACAACTCTGTTTGTAACTTGTTCTCTGAGAAAATGGTATTTTATTGGTATATTCTTAGTTTTTGAATGAAGTATAGGATTCTTGGAGACACTAATGGCACTGGTGTTATCACAGTGAAGTGGAATTGGATCAGTATAATTTACCTTCAAATTTGCAAGAGTTTGGATCCTCCATAAAATCTGAGTACAACAAATAGCATCAGCAATGTACTCTGCCTCTGTAGTTGATAAGGAAATAGACCCCTACTTCATACTAAGCCATGCTACTAATGAGTCACCCAGGAAGAATGCACCTCCACTGGTGATATTTCTTTCATCCACACAATTTTCCCAATCAACATCTGAATAAGCAGTTAATTGAAAATTCTGATTTTTAGGATACCACAGACCATAAGTCATTGTGCCCTTCAAGTATTTGAATATCCTTTTTACAGCTACTAAATGAATTTGTTTAGGAGAAGACTGATAACGACCTACCATTCCAACAACTTGCATTATATCAGGACGGGATGTTGTGATGTACAGAAGACTGCCTATCATTAATCGATATGTCCTTTGATTAACATTAGGTGAAATATCATCTTTATTGATCTTGCAACCGACCACCATAGGTGTACTAACATGAGAAGAATCTTCCATCTAAAACTTCTTCAACATCTCTTTCAAATATTTTTCTTGAGAGATAAATATTCCTATAGAACTTTGATTTACTTGTAAACCAAGAAAATATGACAGTTCTCCTATCATGGACATCTCAAATTCTATTTTCATAGAGTTAGCAAACCACTGGACAAAAGAATCATTAGTACATCCAAAAATAATGTCATCTACATAAACTAAAACAACTAGTAAATCATCACCTTAAGACTTAATGTAGAGATTGTTGTCAACAATAACTTTCTTGAACCCTTTGTCTTGTAAAAATTTGTCCATTCTATAATACCAAGCTCGTGGTGCTTGTTTCAGTCCATATAAGGCCTTCTTCAGCTTACAGACATAGTCAGGATTATCTGTCAGTGAGAATCCTTCATGTTGCTCCATATATACTTCTTCCTCTATATCTCCATTAACAAATGTTGACTTTACATCCATATGATATACTTTAAAGTTTTTATGACAT
>JASDQU010104238.1:32532-49041 GCA_032191745.1 Picea mariana | reverse complement strand
CGCTCCAGGAGTTTCAAGTTTCAAACTTGACTCCTTATGAGCTCGCGATATCTGATGACTCATGCTTGATCAATCGAATGACTGAGATTCCACCTCGACGTTCCAACACTTCAGACTTCAGGAATCTCAAGTTTCAAACTATTCTCCCTCTTGAGCTTACAACAACTAACGACTGTGATTCCTCCTGGCGATTTGACGCTTGATCTTCGCTTCCATTGATCTGATGGCTCAGATCTATCCCACTGATTGAATGGTCAAGATTCTACTTCGGGGTTCTAGACTTTGGGAATATCAAGTTTCAACTCCAATAGCTTCTCTCTCCTCTGTACATGAAGTGCTAAGGTTCATGCACTTCCTCATGATCTGATGACTGTTGATCTTCTTCCCTGTGATCCAACGATCACGGTCGTTCTCCCTCTTGATCTTTTGATATCTCTCTGCATGGAAGATTTATCCTCTTTCAAAGGTTCCAAACCTTTGTTCTCCCGATGAATCTACCTCTGGGATCTCATCAACACTCATGAAAAGTGTTATCTCTTCTGAGCTTCTATACTTGAAAGTATTTTGACCTCCCATGCACACCTTGCGTTCTCGATATTTCGAATAACTCAGTTCAAAGGATTTTCTTGAAAAGAAAATGCTTCTCGCCCACCTGGCGTTCTTCTGCACTGGTTCTTCGAAGTTTGTTGGCTTCTAGAGGTTGTGCACACCTTGCACCTGATATGAGTTTCTCTGATTCTCTCTGAACTTCTCTAAGTCAATCCGAGACTTAGTCGACACACTCCTTGTGTTCGAGATGCACACCTTGCATACAAGTATAAGAAGGGAAATGATTGAAACTCATCCACTTTCGTCACGAACTCATATAGTCAATCTCCCGAAAAATCATACATGAACAAACTAAATTAAATCATAACACATAATATCATTCATTCAATCACACTTGAAATGAACACAGTCCAAGGATTTGGAAAAACTTCTATCTGTTCTATTCATTCATGAAAAACAACTTACATAGTGTTTCTGCTACTCTACTTTGTTCTATTGATCTCTCTATTCTATCTATCCATTATGATCTATTACAATGAAACAATGAACTATCTAAGGACCAACTCCACGATCTCTCTCATCCTGTTTGAAATCTATCATCTCAAATTTAAAGTTGTTACCTACTCTGTCCTATTACAATAACTACTAGTTATTTCCAGATAGAGTCGACACTCCACATATGCAATTTCTTACAGTCCTTCAAGACTTTACAAACAAGCTACATTTTAAAATGTTGTTTACAAAAATATCTCAACAACCGATTAAATTCTAAGTTAAATGCTTGATTTGAAACTCTGTCATTGCTGAGATGTCATTCGTCTGCCTCCATGCATGTGTTGTTGACTTTGAAGGCGATGCTCCTACATCAAAATCAAAGACACTCCTTCAATTGCATGTGCAATTTGCGATCAATTGAATTTCACAAAAAACACTAAGTCTTTCACACCCGATTTGGAAGTAGAATACGTCCATTTGACAAAAAGTGATAAAACATTTTCTAGCGGAAAAATTTGTCTTCCATGCAAACGATCGCTTGAAAATGGAAAATTGTCACAGTTTGCAACGCCTGAAAAAATAAGATGTAATACACCACTACTATATGTAAGTGCGCTTACAAATCTTGAAGAGAGACTTGTGTCTCTGGGAATAGCATTTGCCCAAATCAGACCTTGGGGCAAAAAACGACCCCAAATGGGCTTAATAGGATCAATTATTAATGCACATGTCCAACTGGATGTTGTGCAAAAATCCTTGCCACAATTCATTAGCAATACAATGACAATTGTTGTGGCTCTCAAAAGATGCTTGCAATACAAGAATGCATATGAGACAGATAAAGTGCGTGTGTATGTTGTCATGAAAGCATTAAAAGAATTATGTTCTAGGGCCCTGTACAAAGCACAAAACATTTGTATAAATGAGAACTGGAACAGTGTTTTCAGAGAAGGGGATGAGAGCTCTGCACAGACTCTCGAAACTGCTATTGAATTTGATACAAGTGATGAATCGAAGACTAAAGCACCTGCCGAGACATTGGTACATGGATTCATTGATTCACAGCGCATTCGTGACTTGCAAGACAAAATTGTCGAAATTGCACCTGCTGAGGGGCAACATCCACTTGGAATATTCAAGGACAAATTTGCTGAGGAAATGAACTTCCCAACACTGTTCTATGGAGATCTACATCCCCGTGAAATTACAAAATGATTTAGTTATCATAAAATAGTTCGATGGGAGTTGCTACATTCAAGCGGTGACTTCTCCTGTCACATAACAAATTTGTTTTTCAAAACAATGTGCATAATAATAGAGCAAGTGATGTCTTGCATGTGGGTGCGAATAAGAAAAGGCTAGCTACAAGGAAGAAAATTGTTGGCCAAAGATGTCAAGTACAAAGTAAACCTAGAAAAAATCTTGAAATATGATATTGGATACATAGATTTCAAAAACATTCGCATCTCTCCTGACTATTTGCAACAAAACAAGAAAACTATTTTTGCAATGATCTGACAATTGGGATCGCCAACATTTTTCATCACATTTACAAGTGCAGAGCATTGTTGGGATCCATTGGTGGCTATGGTATCTGAGTTGCATAAGAACAGGAAACGTAAAAAACAAACGGATACACTGGAAAATGATAGCATTGACTACCTCATAAGAAAAGACCCAGTGACATGTACTCGCTACTATAGACATAGAATAAATCCTTTGAGACAATTGATATGTAATGATGAAACATTTTTCAGAAAAATATCGGACTACTTTTCTGTGACTGAATTCCAGAATAGGGGGAGTGAACATGACCATGCACTGTTGTGGATAGAGGATGCACTAGTATATGGAGCTAACAAGAACTCGCAGATTGAACAGTTTGTGGACAAATAGTTAACATGCAACATAGATCATTTGGATCCAGAACTTGCCAAAGTTCATAGACATTATCATACAAAAAGTTGTAAAAAATGAAAAAACTCGCATTGCAAATACAACTTCCCTGTGCTGCCAATGAGAACAACAAGAATCATAGAGCCACTTAGTTTAGAGGACAATGTTGCCGTTAAGAAATATAGATCCTTTTTCACATTTCTAGAACAACGAGACTTTGATGGGTTAATGAGCTTCGATGACTTCTTGACAGAGCTAAAACTAACAGAAGATGAGTACATCCAAGCCATACAATGTACGCTTAAACAACCAACAATTTTCCTTAAATGAAAAACTTTCCCATATCTAGAACAACAATTTCTCCAAGGAAATTCTAGTTATGTGGAATGCAAATATAGATGCGCAGTATGTCCTCAATGCATATGCTGCAACATCGTACTGTACCTCGTATATGACAAAGGTTGACAAATCTATGACAGGTGCATTCAGAAGAATACAGAAAGAACATGAAAGAAGTCGTATTGATTCTATACAAATGATACACACTCTTGGTAATACATTA
Source organism: Picea mariana (assembly GCA_032191745.1). Classification (NCBI taxonomy): domain Eukaryota; kingdom Viridiplantae; phylum Streptophyta; class Pinopsida; order Pinales; family Pinaceae; genus Picea; species Picea mariana. Next base: position 45,539 of record JASDQU010104238.1, on the reverse strand, counting down.
CTTAATCTTCAATAAATGTCTTCTCAACAAGCAGTCCACATTTCACTTTCCCTGCCCCTTAATTGTAGTTCAAGAAAATGTGCCTTCATAAACACATCTCCACTTGAAAAACACACATTTGTGCTTAAACCACCATCTTTGCTACAACAAGAGCCTGACAATTCAGAGGACATGATCTGTCTCTCTATTATTAATTATTATCTCCAGCATCCATCTCCTATTAAGCATATCCGCTTAGCAAAATTTGTATCGCATTACAAAAAAAATGGTGCACCCATATCAAAAAGAAAAAAAACCATCTGTGATATGGTTTGTCAAATACAACAAACATACTAACTATGAAAACTATTGTAGAGAAAATCTAATGTTATATGTTCCATTCAATGAAAATGAAAGAACATTAAAACATAAATTCCCTACATGGGAAGCTATGTATGTTGCCTCTAAGACTATAGTGCAAACCAATGAATCTAGATTTACTTACAATGTTAATCCAACATGGGGTGATCTAGAAAGTGCAATTAATGAACTAGAAAACCCTGAAAATATTGATGAGACATTCACAAACTGAAAAACAAATAGAACTCCCTGTGAGTCCTATGACTTACAAGTAGATTTGTCTCGTCCTCGAGCATGCAACATTGAAAAAGCGTATCAATCTTGGTTTTCAAGTCACACAACATCCTTTCCTTATTGAAAATAATGAATGCCACATAATCAGACGTTTGTTGAATCAAGAACAACAAACAATTCTAAAGGACATTGCGCTTAAAAAATGCTTGATCATGCACACTCATGTGCACTTTTTCCTTACAGGCAGAGTAGGAACATGGAATACATTCACAACAAAATAACTATTCCAAATGCTTATACAAATCTATGATACAAACAATTCCTCTGATCCTTTGAAACCAAAGGGCCTAATAGTTGCATACACAGGAAAATATGCATATAATGCAGGTAGAACAATAGTCCACTCTGCATTTTTTATGCCTTTTAACAAGTCATAATTTCTTCCACTCAACAAGGAAATGTTAGATACCTTGTCTAAGATTTATGATGAACTTCAACTTATCTTCATAGATGAGGCATCTTTGATTGGAAGTTGCTTCTTATATTCCATTGACAATCGGCTAAGAAACATAAAACATGTGCACACGAAATACTTCGGAAACATTGACATGATATTCTGTGGTGATCTTTACTAGGCACAACCCATCCAAGATTCTTTGATATTTGAACAACCTACAGTCAACATGCAAACAATGACACATGAATTCTAGAAAGACAATATTAAATTCTTTGAATTGCATACTACAATGCACCAGACAGATGAAACATTTATTGTAATTCTAAATAGAATGCAGACAAAAAACCAAACACATGATGACTTAACATATATCAATTTGAGGTGCATGCAACCTTCACCAACAAACCCAAACTTCCCTTACATGTTCTACATGAATAGGGATGTTGCAATGCATAATAGGTTCATGCTATCGCTCATGCCTTGTGATGATATCATCATCAATTAAATTAAGCTCAAAGAAGAAAATCATGGAAATGTTCCACGTCATGAACATACAACCACTTTACCTTTGCAACTTGTCTTGAAAGTAGACATGTTGGTTGAAATATATGCCTGCAACTATGATTCACATGATGGATTGGTCAATGGTGTAGATGGAATACTCAAAGGCTATACCAAAACAAAAAAACTTGATGTCCTCTAGATTAAGTTCCATGAACCACATATAGGCCACAGGCAAGCACACAAGTTGGCTTATCTATATAATTCAAACATTGCAAGTGATTGGACACCTATCTTGCAAATATCAAAACCACTATCAACATCAGCAAAGACATGTTGATTGAAGATTCAAAAACAGTTTCCAATTAAACTTGCATGTGCACGTACAGTGCACATATCATAAGGACTAACACTTGATAGTGTTGCATTTGAGCCTGCTGGAATTCAAATACATGAACTTGTATACACAACACTATCTCGTGTCAGAAGTATAGACTCCTTGTATTTGCTAAGTCCTCTTACAAAAGATAACTTCAAAGTCAAACACAAAGTTGATATTGATATGCAATGCCTCGGGACTACCGTAAAGTGGCATCTGGAGTATGATTACCAATCCATACAAAAAAACTCATCTATATCAATTCTCTCACTTAACAAACGCAACTTACATGAACATATGGATGATATACTCAATGACTATGATACAATGCAATCCAATATTCTGTGCTTACAGGAAACATACATGGCATTATGCATGGAAAACAAACAATTTCCAAATCACAATTGCATATCGAGTTACATTACACATGGGGTGATGATATTGGTGAAAAAACATGTAACAATTTTGGAGCATACACATTTCAAAGAAAACAATGTTGAGATGGTTCTTGCAAAAGTATTCTTAAATGAATCAAAAATTGCAATACTTAATCTCTATGATGCTCCCCATGCAACATTATTTAACATACTAAATGTCTTTCCAATGCATTGGACCGTTTTCATTTGAACTAAACCATTGTCATTGTAGGAGACTTCAATATTGACATGTTACAAAATAATGCCAGAACAAAAGAATTGGAAAAGTACATGTGCAAATACAGTTTCCACTTTCTTTTGAACAACACAAGGCATGTACAAAACACACTTATTGACCATGTATGGTCAAATGTGCCCATTTCTCAGTACAACATCTTTATCTTAGACACATATTGGTTTGATCACGATACAATTGGTATTGCACTTGAATAATGAGAGACACATCAAACATATTTCAAAATCATATTTCTGTGTTTCAAAGCATATATGCTTACCTTGTTGCACAAAACCAATTTATCCAACTTCTTAGTTTTGCTTGGTTTGTACACATACTGGTTTGATCACGATACAATTTGTATTGCACTTGAATTATGAAATATACATCAAACATATTTCAAAATCATATTTCTATGTTTCAAAGCATATCTGTCTATCTTGTTGCAAAAAACCATGCTATCCAACTGCTTAGTTTTACCTGCTCTGTAATTAATTTTCGACACAAACTTTTTTTACACAATTTTTTTTATATATACATAATCATGGATGAACAAAAAAAACAAAAAAACAAAAACAATATATTCTTCTAACACTATTTGTTACTCTATTCATTTTATTTACTCTATGTACATGTTCCTCTTTTTTTTCTTTACATGTGAACTTATGTTCATGTCCATTTTGTTTTGTGCATTTTTCATGGAAACAAATTGGACGACTGGACACGACAAAGAAGTCTTAACCAAAAATTTAGAAGAATCCATGCAAAGGTGCATATTTCGACCCGTGTTCCATGTCCAATTGTTTTTCATTTACTCTGTCTATATTCGTTACACTAATTTGCATCTCTGTTATTTTTTTCCTTGGATACTCCATATCTTCGTGTATATTGACTTTTCTTTATGTCAATTCTATTTTTTGTGCTGTTGTATTCAAATAAATAAATTTGTACTCATCTTTTTTTTCATGTGTTCCTACGTACCAACTTGCTTTTATGTCCATTGTATTCTTTGTATTGCTACATTGAAACAAGAACACAGTCATTGGGCACAAGGATGGATTGCAATGTGCCGCAACAAATACAGTGCGTATGCCTGAGACTAAGAGGTATGGTTGCAAAAAAACTTTGATCTGCATACATTCTCCAATTTGTCCAGCTATATGTTTTTCCCATAGTTGATGTGTTTCTATGGCTTGATAATTATCACACTATGTGTTGATCTATGAGCCATAGAGTTCTTTGCTTCCTTTATTTTTCTTCTTCTATACTTATCCGTTCTCCCTTATCTTATTCCCCTCTATTATCAGTTTCTGGTTCTATACTTAGTCCCATGTCCATCTTCACGGGTTCCCAGGATGGCGGAGTGACAAATTTTGTGTCCATCTATATCTTTACATCACGAGTCTGACCGACCATCATTCGTTTTCATACTTGGCGAATTTTATGGTCGCAGGTTCCTGCGTAAGTGCCATCGAACTCTCATGCCCTGTGTTCTCTGTATACATCTTGCACCCGAAACTTTGGTTATCTACAATTTGACCCCTGACTCGAACCCCCAAACCTCACTCTACCTACGATCACCGCGTCTGAATGATTGCATATAAATGTGCCAAGTCATATATTTTGTCTATTAGTTGTTGAGATAGATATAAACATCTCTTTTATCTTGAATCGGGGTTTGTTGAGCTTCATCTATATTCCATGGCTGAAAATATTTTTCCGATAGTTAATGTGTTCCGATAGCTTGATAATTATCAGAATAAGTGTTCTTGTGTCACGAATACAATACTTTGATCCCTTTATTTTTCCTATTCTATCCTTACCCGTTCTTCCATTTTCTTCTTTCCCTGTATTATCCGTTTCTGTTTCTATGCTTAGTCACATATTTATGCTCACAGGTTCCTGGGGTGATGGAGTGAGAAATTATACATCCGTTTATGTCTCCACATCACGCGTCTGACCGACCGCAATCCGTTTCGACACTTAGACAATTTTATGGCTGCGGGTTCCCATTATCGAATTCCCATGCCCCGTGTTCGGATATACATCTTGCACACAAAACTCCAATTATTTACAATTCGACCCCAGGCTCCTCGAACTCGCAAGCCTCACTGTGCCTACGATAAATCCGTCTGACCGACCCACCTTTCCATACTTAAGATCAAGTGTTGTTCTATGACGCATAAAGTTCTTTATTCCCTTTTTTTCTCTTCTATACTTTCCTCTGTTTCCCTTTACTTCTTCCCCTCTATTATCCATTTCTTCTTCTATACATAGTATAGTCACATGTCTATGCTCACAGGTTCCCAGGGCTATGGACTCAGAAATTCAATATCCATCTATATATTCACATCACGAGTCCAACCGACTGTTGTTCGTTTCCATACTTGGCCAATTTTATGGTAGTTGGTTTCCAGATAGGCCTTATGGAACTCCCATGCCCCGAACTCTCATGCCCCATAGTCAATGTATTTCTATCGCTTGACAATTATACAACAATGTTCGTCTATCGAGCATAAAGTTCTTGGCTCCCTTTCTTTTTTTGCTCTTCTATACTTAGTCACATTTCTATGATAGTAGGTTCCTAGGTGGCAGACTCACAAATTATATATCCATCTATATCTTGACATGACGAGTCCGACCGACCACTTTCATTTCCTTAGCCAATTTTATGGCTGTGGGTTCCCGAGTAGGCATTATCGAACTTGCATGCACAGTGTTCGGAGTATACATATTGCATCCAAAACTTGGGTGATCTACAATTCAACCACAGACTCCCACGTTCAAAAAAGTACCAAAGAATTTTTCACTCCCCTCCATCCCCACCACCTTCGCCCCTTCCCAATGCACAATAAATGTGATTTAACTAGTGACATCTCATCACAAATGTTCTAAAAGATTGGCATTAATACGCGGAAAGCTCGAGGACATCTCCCTTTAAAATGAATTAATGGGAGAATATTATGGAATCTGATTAGTTTCTTATTTTAGTTTTTTTATGGCATCATCATAGCAAGAATGCAATATTAGTTCGAAAAAATGGTATTTACCTCAAACTTTTTGCAAGAATTGTTCCCCTCCTTTCCATACTTAGTGAATTGTTCATCTCTTGTTCTCACAGATTCACGGGATGTCGGGCTTCCAGATACACAAAAGTGCCGGAGCAGTTTTCGCTATCGTCCATCCTTGCCAACTTCACACGCTTCCCAATGCACATTAACTATGCCTTTATTAGTCATGAATCACCAGACACATCAAAACGATTGGAATTAAAAGGCGAAAAGGTCGAGGAAATCTCCCATTAAAACACATTGAACCAAGATTTACTGGAGATTATATTATGATATTGCACTGTCCATTTTAAATACTATGACGAGCAAAGGAACGTTCTCATCAACTTATGGCTGCATCTCGACAACATTTATGTGGAGATACCCTGAATATTTTTGACCACGAGGACCAGAGTTTTCACTACTCCATAGCTTATGACTACTACTACGCGTCCCCTTCTACCCAAAAGAAAGTTATCTCGACATATGGAATTGCAGCAACAACTTTTGTCCCCGAATTTTTTTCTTTAAGGATCTGGTCACGGGCTGCACCAATAACTATATTCCAAACCAACGGATTATCCAGATGAGCAACCATTCCAATGTCTCCCTATACCCTCAAGTATTTCGAAATATGTTACCACTTTCAGACCCAACGACTACTTTCAAGGTTGATAATTGTAGACAATTCTTAAAGAAGCATGGTAATGAATTGGACCTCTTGCCGAAGTTCTTATAGAAATAGCCATAATACAGGTTAGTGCATTTAAAAACCTTTTTTGTAAAATTGCATGGCTTTTCACGAGGATAACGAGACAAGAAAGTGCAGCCAACATCTCTTGGATGATTCTGTATATTTTATATTTTACAGTCAAGGAGGAAGCCATCTTCCATTGTCGCAAGTTGATTTCCATTGAAATTTCTTCCCAATTATTGCAATATAGAAGGCAGAAGAAATTCTTTATGTCATCTTATTTAATTTTTTCCGTGACAAATTTCTACTCATTCCCTGGACTATCTATGTGTAAGAAGATGAACTGTAAATTTCACCCATGTCACATATTTGGTACAATGTTTTTTGCTGGAATAGCAAGGTAGTACATCTACTGGTTGCATTTTTCCATGAAAAAATAAAAAGTCAATTCATCTCTCTGCCTTGGAAAGTCAGGCATTTCATGGTCAAGAAACACTTCAACAGTTCTTTCACTGACACTATCCTAAATGATCTCGGTGCCAGTACCAATGACTCGCCCAAGCACAAAGGAAAAGGCCAGAGTGAAAAAAGTACCCAATCCCCGAACCCCAGAGCCAACACCACAACATCTCAGTGCAGTACTCCAAAAACCTACCCAAGTAACAAAGTCACACATAGTTCTTCAGTCGGAGGAGGAGTTAATAACCCTCCCTCTAACAAAATTGAAAGTTGTCACAAACTTCCCGCGATAAAAAAACGGAAAACAATAGTCCAAGAATAGGAGGTACTGAGAGGAGAAATTGATATCCACGATCTCTCCCTCGAAGATATGGAACTAGAAATTGACATTGACAAAGTGTTCCCCGACGACAACCAGCTAGAGAACACTACTTTGCACAATCCTGGGATGGAAATAATTGGCATAGATACATTGGACGAAAAAGAGACTTTTGCATTTTAGACCGTTGTTTTTTATAGCAAATCCAAAAAATTGATTATTGAAAAGAAATACGTAAAGAATAAGAAAGAGAACTCTTGTTCAAAGATCAACCTATGGAACATGCACCCTTACCACATCTCCCAGATACACCGAGCAATTGGAGATGCTCTAGACAACTCTATTAGTGGCCTTGAAACGAAAAACATCATGTTAAAGGAGCAAATCAAAGAATTGGAGGCATCTATAATGCCTCTCCCACTGTTTGCTTCTCATTTGGCAATGGTCAGGCCCACCGCACCTATGACAAAGTTAAAAGGATCAACAATCCTTCTCACATCGACCCAAGGCTATGTGGAAAACAATATAAACAGAAGAATGGAATTAATAATAGAGGCTTAGGAGATGTCAAAGAATATGGTCTCTTTTGAAACAAGAGCACATGCTTTTCATGAGTATCTGCAAGTAGATCTCAATAACAAGCAAGGTTTCTACCTCAATACAATTTTACCATTTGGTGTTAAAGTTACCGGTATGACTGAATTTAGAAGAAGACAAGAGGATCTCCCTTCCCTGGATCGAATAGACCAACTAAAAGAATGCTGGAAAGAAAAGGTAAAGAACCTCAATGATATCGTTCAAGCATGTGGCCAAGCCATATCTAGAAGAGACAAACTATTCAAGAAGCTAACTGAGATAGATCTACCTGCCAACACCAATGAAGTCCATGACCCTAAATTGATATTCAACTCCTTTTTTTTAACCAAGCAATCATTTGATGATCAAGTTCATATCTATAAAAAACTGTCATTTGAAAAATTCTATGGCATTCTTGAATATGGTGAAGATGACGTGAAAACCTGGCTAGTCGGTTATGCAATTAAAAACCAAGATATTTAAGAAGTATTGCAAAACCTGTCTATTGATCTAAGGGACTTGGAAAGTGAATTGTTCCATATAAAAATCCACCATGAAATCAACGTAGCGCCCATGAGGAGCTACATCAAAGAATGGTTCAAAAAGGCTATCCACCAGATAACCAGTGAAGCTCAAAGCCAAGGAAAGCCATTAAAGGACATCAACAAGAAAATGACAAGGCATGGAACACCATCATAGTAAGTTGATACTGATCACATTCTTTTGTTTTCATCCACTTACTCTAACAAAGTTTTAACCAAGGACTGACAATTTTCTTTTTCTTCTTTCCAGGTCTTTCTGTTTCCATCGCCGACTTTCTTCTTTCTACAAACTTTATTCTTGTACATATTTGCTTTGTAGTCCATGACAATCCCAATCCCAATCATTATGTCAAACACATTTTTATTTTTCAAAATATGTAATGAACTATATATTTTTTTGCAAATTCGAAGACAACTATTTTTTGAGAAGTATTCTCAATTGTATTTTGTGACCCAGTTTATCTGAATATAAATATTTGAGGTTGTTCTATGGTGATATTCAATGTTTGGTTTTTTTATTTGAAATCTATATTTCTTCTTAAAATTAACTCATTTCCATGTACATGTTCCTGTTCTATATTGTGCATATATTACAGCTTCCTATATTTCAGAATATTCTTCGATATACGAAATGAAAAGTCATATATCTTTTTCTCTTTTGCTTCTAGATTTGAGAAAAAATTGTGATCCCATAACACCATTCAAATCCGAACATGGTTTACATTTGGATCACAAATAATCTATTAAGATACATTAATATGAATGCATTTTAAATATATATAAACAAAATCCCTTTAAACTTGGACCTAAATTTCTCAAGCTCTTGGATTGCCCGCGGGTTGACCAGTCCCCATCTTCGCGCAAGTTAATATGTCAAAGTCATGCAACAATGTATCAAGTGCATAATCACCCCCACAAGTTGTGATAAAAACTAATCTTCAACAAATCATTTTCTCACAACCTTTTTAATGGTAAAAGCACAATAGAAAACAATTAAGTGGATAAAATATTGGACTAGAAAATTATGGTTTTGCAATGGCTCTTTCAAAGTATATGTAATAAGTATACAAATCCAAAAACATACATAAAATATCTTCCTAGAAAATGGAATATCTACTACAGATTTGAATATACTAGCCCTTATTTCCCCTCTTTTATACTTAACCAAATTCCCGTTTCTCCCTTCCCTCTACTATCTCCTTGTTACTTGGTCATTTTGCCGAAAATCTCTAGCTGCACGGGTTGGCGGACTCATGGCTTCACATTTGCACTCGTGCTTTTATATCGTGACTTTGACCGACCGCTTCCCCATTCCATACCTAGCCACATTTCTGATTGCAGATTCACGGAAACACATGCTCTAGATTGCACTTCCATTATTCTGTGACCTCCAAAGAGCACTCAGACTTCCGCGATATACAAATTTACAGCCAAATTATCACATCATACCCTCTGCCCCGTTAGACAATTTGCTCTCAAAACTTTCAAGACCTACAATTTAACCGTCGGGTCCTCACATCTCTTGTGGAACTATTGTCACCCCATTTTCAAGCCTATCTGTCTGCTTTCGATACTTCACCATTTGTCCAAATCTCTTTCATGGATCATCGGGTTCGCCAGTTAACGAAATATATAATTTCCATATCGTTATTTCCTGTGCCTGTCACCTTCGCACTATTTTCAAGTATGCAATAACTGAAGTTTAATGCTAACAGATCCAAAAACATACAGAAAATATCTTGTCAGGGAATGGAATATCTATTACAGATTTTAATATATTAGCCCTTCCTTTCCTTCTTCTATACTTAGCCAAATTCCTGTTTGTTTTTCCCCTTTACTTTCTCTTTTTGGTTATCTAGCCGTTTTTCCAAAAATGTCTACCTGTGTGGGTTGGCGGGCTCACAGGTTCACATTTTCACTCGTGATTTTATATCCCGACTTCGACCGATCATTTCCCAATCCATACCAAGCAACTTTTCAGATCACGGATTTTCTGACAGGCACACTCTACATTGCACTTCCATTGTTCCATGACCTGCAAACGACACCCAGACTTCCGGGATATACAAATTCACTACCGGACTCCCACATCATACCCTCTTCTATGATACACAATTTGCACTCAAAAGTCTTCCATGATGCATAGATTTTAATATAGTATCCCTTCCTTTCCCTCTTCTATACTTAACCAAATTCTCATTTGTTTTTCCCCTTTACTTTCTCTTTCTGGTTATTTAGCCCTTTTTCCGAAAATGTTTGCACTCCTGCTTTCATATCCCGACTCCGACCGACCGCTTCCCATTCCATACCTAGAAACCTTTTAGATCATGGATTTCTGGACAGGTGCACTCTACATTGCACTTCCATTGTTCTGTGACCTGCAAACAACACCGGGACTTCCACGATACACAAATCCACTGTCGAACTCCCACATCATACCCTCTTCCGTGATACACAGTTTGCACCCAAAAGTTCTGAGACCTGCAATTTGACCTTCGGGTCCTCACGTCTCTTGGGCAACTATTGTGACCAAATTTTCAACCTTGTTCATCTACTTTCCATACTTGGCCATTTCTTGGAATCTCTTTCGCGCCTCCAGTTCCTAGTCACTGTTTCCCGTGCTCACCACCTTTGCACATCTTTCCAACTATGAAATAATTGATCTTTAATCCAAACAACTCACCATGCCTCTAGGCAACAGTCATAGTAACTGTTCATAGACAATTTTTCCAGAAACATGCAGAAAATATCCTGCCAGGTAATGGGATATCTATTACAAATATCAATATACTAGGTATAATTTGAATATCATTTCCCTATTGCATACTCAACGATTTTTTTCGCTTGCGGGTTCTTGGATAGGTGGACTGCACTTCTAGTATTCCTTGACCTACAAACAACACCCCAACTTCCGCGATGTACAAATTCACTTCTAAATTCCCAAATCATTACCTCTTCCGTGTTACACATTTTGCACTAAAAAATTGTGATACATACAATTTGACCATCGGGGCCTCACGTCTCATCGAGAACCCTTGTCACCGTATTTTGAAGATCGTCTGACCTCTTTCCACACTGCCATTTCTTGGAATCTCTTTCACGGATTATCGAGTTGGCGGGTTCAGACAATTTCCAATTCCTAGTCATTTGTTCCTATACCTACTACCTTCACACTTCTTTTCAAGTATATGAAATAAGTTTACAACTTCTCCAGAAACATGCAGAAAATATCTTGCTAGGAAATGTCATATCTATTACAGATTTGAATATATTAGCCGTTCTTTTCCCTCTTCTATACTTAAAGAAAATTCTCATTTCTCTTTTCACACATGGCTTCACATTTGCACTTGTGCTTTTATATCGCAACTCCAATTGACCACTTCCCCATTCCATACCTAGCCACATTTCCGATTGCGGATTCTCAGGGAGGCAGGCTCTAGGGTGCACTTCCATTGTTCCATCACCTCCAAAGATCACCCACACTTCCGTGATATACAAATTTACAACCGGACAGTCACATCATACCCTCTTCCCCATTACACAATTTCCACTCAGAAGTTTCGAGAGTTATAGTTTGACCATCGGGTCCTTACATCTCCTGCGAAACTATTGTCACCCCATTTTTGAATCCCGTCCGTTCGCTTTCCATACTTCGCCATCTGTCTAAATCTCTTTCGTTGATCATCGGGTTGGCGGGTTATAGTTGCACCCCATTTTTGAACCCCGTCCGTTTACTTTCCATACTTCACCATTTGTCCTAATCTCTTTCGTAGATCATCAGGTTGATGGATTCATGAAATATCTAATTCCTAATCGTTGTTTCCTGTGCCCGCCACCTTCACACTTCTTTACAACCAAGTCTGACCGACCGTTTCCCTATTCCATATTTGGCCACTTTTTCCATTGCCAGTTCCTGGACAAGAGGACTAAAGATTTTCCTTCCATTGTTCTACGACATGAAAACAACACCCGCAATTCCGCAAATATGCAAACCAATTGTTGGGCCGCCCCACCATACACTCTTCCCTTTTACGCATTTTGCAGTAAAAAATTTCGATACATACAATTTGAATGTCGGCCTTCACCTCTACTAGAAATCCCCTTCAACCCTATTTTGAAACCTGTCCGACTGCTTTTCATGCTTCGTCTTTCCTTTCTTGCACTCTTCCCTTTTACGCATTTTGCAATTAAAATTTCCGAGACATACAATTTGACCGTTGGCCCTCACCTCTACTGAGAATTCCCTGTATTTTGAAAACTATGTGACCGCTTTTCATATTTGGCCATTCCTTATTTTCACTTGTTTATAATAAAAGAGTCTTATTTATAATAAATAAAATAAATTAAGTCATTAGGTCCTGCCCTTTGGAAAACAACCAAGATTTGCATAGATCTCCCATTAATATGCATTAAACGAAGATTTCCGGAAGGTTATATTATCCTTTCTGAGTGTTGATTTCAAACACCATGGAATGTTATTCACGGGACCTCGAGTTGGCCCGTTCATGAAATATTCAAACCCTAATTCCAAAAACGAGCCCGACTGACCGTTTCCCTATTCCATACTTAGCCACTTTCCCACAATTCCGCAAATATACAAACCGTCCGCTGAACTGCACCATCATGCCCTCTTCTGTTTTACGTGTTTTGCAGTAAAAAATTTCGACTCATGCAATTTCACTCTTGGACACTCACCTCTCTTCATTATCTCCTGTAAACCTATTTTGAAGCCCGTCTGACCACTTTTCATACTTGGCCATTCCTTGCTTTCTCTTCCCCGTCTCTGTCACCTTCGCACCTGTTTAT
>JASDQU010104238.1:0-14985 GCA_032191745.1 Picea mariana | reverse complement strand
GCCGACTTCTTATTCTTTACATTATAATTGTCTGATGACCAATCCGCAAAAGGGGATTTGGTCCTTATACAATTACCGACTTGATTAATCCTCAATGGGGATTAATCTAATAATAAAAATAATAATAATGACATGATTAATCCACAATGGGGATTTAATCCAATAACAAAATAATCAGAATGCTCTTCGCAGTTACATTATTTCAAGAAATCCATGGTGGTGGACTCGTCAGGTAAGCTAAATCATGTCGATGTTAAAAAAAAAATTTGGTGCTATAGATAGTTTCATTTCACCTTGTGCATTAGAAAAGTGTGGGTTGGAACCCTACGAGCACAATGACTTTAAACAAGTCAAGATGGCTTAAGGGGAAAAAAAAGCGACAGGACCTAGCGTCGATAATTGTCTAGTAGACCTGGGAGTGTGTACTACTAGGTTGAAGGTGTACGTCACTGCTCTATGGACGTATGACCTAATCATTAGAATGGACTAGTTAGAATCCCATCAAGATTTGGTAGATTGTTTCGCGAAGAGGGTGCTTTTTTTTTATGATGAAGGAAGTTCAGTAGAGATCCATGGTGTATGGAGGAAGGTGTCTCTATGCTTTATCTAGATTACGAAGGTTAAATGTTGCATGAGGTAAGGTTATTGATTGTATGTATTGGAAGCAGTGAATGAAAGGAAAGCACCCTCCTTGGATTAGTTTCTAGTATTGTCAGAGTTTAAGGATGTTTTTCCAAAAGAGTTTCCAGGGCTACCTCCTGAGAGGGAGATTGATTTTACCATTGAGCTAAAACCTAGTGCGAAGCCAATTTCCAAGACACCGTATAAGATGACGACACCGAAACTTTTTGAGTTGCAGATGTAGTTGAAGGAACTACTTGACTTAGGGATAATAAGGCCTAGTGTCTCACCTTGGGGTGCACCAGTAATTGATTTCAAGAAGAAGGATGCTTCCTTACAACTGTGTATATATTACAGGGACTTGAATCGTGCTACAGTGAAAAATAGGTACCCAATGCCATGGATAGATGACCTCTTTTATCAGATGAAAGGAGAAACGGTTTTCTCAAAAAATGATCTGCAATCAGGGTATCACCAGTTAAGGATTAAGGAAGGTAATATTCCTAAAACTTCCTTTCGGACTCGGTTTGGGAATTATGAGTTTGTTGTAGTACCTTTTGGTTTGACCAATGCGCCAGCAGTATTCATGAGCCTCATGAATGGTGTATTCTAAAATTACTTAGACTGCTTTGTATAGGTCTTTCTAGATGATATTCTCATCTATTCCAAGAATGAAAGAGAACATGAGTAACACTTGCGAGTGGTGTTATCGTGCCTTAGAGAGAACAAATTGTATGGAAAGTTGTCGAAGTGCTCTTTCTTCTAGAAAGATATTCACTATTTAGGTCATATCATTTTTGGTGAAGGAATCTCTGTGGACCCAGAAAAGGTAAAGGCCATTATGGAATGGCCAGTGCCGAAAAATTCTCATGAGGTAAGAAGATTCATGGGGCTAGAGGGTTATTATCGAAGGTTTATGGAAGGGTTCTCTAAAATAACGAAACCCATCACCGCCTTGCAATGCAAGGGGGTCAAGTATGAATGGACAGAAGAATGTGATATTGAATTCATCGAGCTTAGGAGGTTACTAATTAGTGCACCAATTCTATGAGTGTCAGATATGGAAAAAGACTTCACAATCTGCACAGATGCCTCGAAGCAAGGATTGGGGGTCGTGCTAATGCAGGATGGGGGAGTGATAGTGTATTCATCAATAAATTTGAAGAAACATGAGTATATTTACGCTACTCATGATTTAGAGTTGGAAACGGTAATGCTAGCTTTGAATATTTGGAGGCATTATCTAGTGGGGTGAAGCTTTGAGCTCAAAACAAACCATGAAATCTTAAAGAATCTCTTCAATCAAAGGGATCTCAATTCTAGGCAGAGGCGATGGAGTTATTTTATGAGTGAGTATGATTTTGGAATTCCGTACATAAAGGGAAAGGAGAATGTGGTCGTGGATGCCTTGAGAAAGAGACCACGTGTCTTCTCCTTGGTACCCTTAAAATTTAATCTGAGGGAGCGTGTGTTGGGGAAACTTCTTGGATATAGTTGGTATTTAAATGTTACTTCAACCCTCCATAGTGGGAGGCAAGTAGATCAAACTTATGAAGGATATAGCCTAGAAGAAGATGGATTGTTAAGATATCAAGGAAGGATGTACATCTCCGAAGGTGGGGATATTCAAAGCATCATACTCAAGGAAGCCCATAGAGAAATTTATTTTTCACATCCGGTTGTGAAGAAGATGTACACAGACATGAGGAATCTTTTATTTTGGGTAGGCATGAAGCGTGATGTAGTCCATTTTGTCGTCAAGTTCCTAGAGTGTCAACAAGTGAAAGATGACCACCACCACCCAACAGGTCTCCTACAATTGCATGATGTTCCTATGTCCAAGTGGGAAGTCATTTCTATGGATTTTGTTGTGGGATTTTCTCTCACATCGCACATACACAATTCCATTCTTGTGGTAGTTAATAAGTTGACCAAGAGTGATCATTTTATTCTAGTTAGAGACACTTATGATGTCACTTATGTGGAACGTGTGTTTATAAGTGAGGTCATCTGTCTGCATGGGTTACCCAAGAAGATTATTTCAGATAGGGGCTCTCGATTCACATCTAGGTTTTGGACAAGTTTGCAGCCAACATTGGGAACTTAGTTGAACTTGAGCATAACATATCATCTTGAAACAGATGGGAAAACTAAGAGAGTAAATCAGGTTATGGAAGACATTCTTAGGATGTATGTTATGAATAATCAAACCCATTGGGAGAAGTACCTACCTTTTATAGAGTTTGCCTACAATAATAGTTTTCATAGCTCCATTGGAATGCCACCCTATGAATCTCTATATGGAAGGTCATGAAGGACACCGATGAGTTGGGAAAGTTAGAAGACCGAGTGACATTGGGGCTAGAATTGATTCAAGAGATGGAGGAACAGGTGATTTAAATTAGGGAGTGACTAAAGGAAGCACATGGTAAACAACAAATTTATGTTGATGCACATAGGACTGACCAAAGTTATAAAGTGGGAGGTCAAGTTTTCATTCGTATCAGGCCTAATAAGAGTACCATTCAGTTCGGGAAGGGGACAAAGTTGTCGCCTTGATTTATAGGACCATTCAAAATCCAAGAGAGAATTAGACTCATTGCCTATCGTATTGTATTGCCACCCCACTTGCATAAAACTCATAATGTTTTTCATGTATTTGTTCTTCGTCATTATGTTGTTGACGAATCTCATAAACTGAATTGGAAGGAATTGCAGGTATTGAACTCGGGAACCCTCATGGTTGAACCATTACACATATTGGACCATAGGGTCCGATATCTCAGGAACTATCTGGTAGACCAAGTTAAGTTCCATTGGAACAAGTATATCCCAGGATCTGCTACTCGGGAGGATGTAGAGACCTTACGAAGAGATCATCCCTCACTTTTTGACCACCTCGGGAATATGTTTTCCTGAAGGTTGGGTGTATGTAATTCCACCTTTTGACTTAGATAGCTAGAATTACTTAAGGCATAATCATATTTATTTTATATTCATTGTGAAACTATTAATGATACACTTGAGATTTTAAGAATATGAACCTATGTGAATGTCAAATTCTATGAATATCTAACGTTATTTGAATTATTATGGATATTATGCAATCTATTTCTAATTTGAAAATTTGGACATTTAAAGTTGTTGGTACGTGGATACCGAATTGAGATTATTATTAAATGCAATTGCATGATGATAACGCAAGGATATGTATGGGTTTGTGTTATAGACTAATCTGTAGGTTAATAGGCTATGAAATAGCCAAAGGATAATGATGATAAAAGGTTGATGTTGTGAACATCGACCGACAAACAATATGGTATGAATATTTGTATGTGAAATTATGTTGGTTCAAATGTATTACTATGATATGTGGACAAGTGTAGGCTTTTCAGGTGGCGAGACTACCTAAAACTGAATATACAATGACAAAATTCCTAGCAACACAGTGTCATTGTATGGTCCATGGTAGGGTGTTGACCCTAGTTCTATTAGGAGGGGTGAAGGCATTTCCCACCATGTATCCTCTAAAACCTGGAGTCATGGGAGGATGGTGTTAGCTCATGCTCCCCTAGACGTGTGATGATGACTACGAGTTGCTTGTTGAGGAAGCTTGGTCAAGAGAGTTAACACTTCCACTTACAGGTTCTATCTAGAGTTAGGTCAATATAGTTGACGCTCCAATACAGTCCAACAGAGGAAGGATGACTGGAAGTAGTTGCGAGTGTGTGGGGATTTCGCCTTATGGTAGAATTTCCTGATTTCCTCGTTTTGAAAAACAAAAAAATTATGTGTATATGTATGTTAATATTTTCTTAACTGAACTGCAATTATCTAATTGAATGTTGCTTGTTCTAAATTATTATAATTGAGGGATTTCACAAACATTTAATTGGTCTACTATCTTTTATGAAATGAATGGTCTTGTCGATTGGATTGGATGCATGCAAGAATTAATTTAGGAGTGATAATTATTTTCATTACTGCATGTGTGAGTCTTGTATGTTTTAGCTACACATGCATGCCTTGCACATGTACAATTGTATGTATAAGTGTTTAAATTGATGATGTTGTTTATTTGATGTGGATGTATGAATCATGTGTCATTACCCCTGTATTGTAAATTACTCTAACTTCGGGACGAAGTTTCTTGAAGGGTGGGTGTATGTAACAACCGAATTTGATTAATTGTTTATCATAGTTTTAATTTAAATTTAATTAATTATTAAAATAAATTAGATGAGTCTTTTTATTATTTTATAATTAAAAGGTAGGTGAAGTAATTAATGGGGGGAATAAGGATGTTGGGGAATTAATGAGGGGGATTTGAGAAAGGAGGATAAGGAAGAGGGGGAGGACTTAGAAGGGGGATCTTTGGTTTTGGGGAAAATTGAAAAGAAGGAGGAAGAAATTCTGAAAGGAGAGGGAAGAAGGAGAAAATTGGAAGAACTATTGTTTTGGGGAACTCTCACAGGGCATTGTTGTTGCTGGGAACTTTGGGCTCGAGGGCCAAGAAACCGAAAGGATTCCTGGAGCTAAGGAGATGGAGAGGTTGTTCCTAGTTGGTTGGGAGATCAATATTCAGTTGGGCAGTTTGGGAAAGCTCAAGAACAAGAGAACCAGGGACTAAATCAACCAACCTGTAGGTAGAGGTATGTATTTATTATGTTGTTGTTGTGATTATGATGTTGTTGTTGATTAGTGAGATATAGAATTAGAATGGGTCAAAAGAAAACTTGAGGATAGGAAAATATGACATAATTGAGTCATCAATTATAAGCAAAGGCAGGGACTTGCTACACAACTTCCCCTCGTTCACATATGTGTGAGTTTTGAATGCATTTCCAAATTAAAATTAATTATCATGTCTTTTAACCAAGTGCGAAGCTTTAGAGGTCCATTGGATGTAGCTTGGGTGGTTGGGAGGAATGATTGTTACCCTCCCCACCCAGGTTCAATTCCTTGTAAGTGACATGTTATGCCCTTAAATGGGTTTATTCTCAAAATATTTGCCTCCCTATGTTCACTTTCATTGCTTTCAATTGATATTACAATTAAATTTAGTGGCTTTTGATTTGATTTCAATTAGTTAGAGTTAGTTGACTTGTGTTGATTGTAGTTACTTTTGGTTGACTTGACTATGTTTGACCCATATTGAATTTAGTTGATTTTGGATTACATTGATCATGGTTGATTTTGGTTATTTTTAATAAATACTAGTTGAGTAAGGTTGATTATGGTTTAGTTTGGTTGACTTTGATTATCTTTGATAAATGTTACTTGAGTTAGGTTGATTATGGTTTAGTTTCATTGCTTTTTTGTTGATTCATAATAAATATTGTAATATAATTTAGTCTATTTCAAGTTTAGTTCCATTAACTTTAATTGTCTTCACTTGATATTTGGATGACTTTGGTTTAGTTGACTACAATTGAAATTAATAAATTATGATTGATTTCAAATAATGTTAATTACTTTATATTTAGATTTTTATATTTGGTTGATTATCCAAATTTTGTTTATTTCAATTGATTATAATTAAATATAGTTAAGTTTTATTAATTTTTAATTGATGTGATGTATGGATTGCAATAATATAGATTGATTTCCCCGGATGGGGTGATAGTGCGGTCTACGCGGCATTCGATGGAGGCGGGTGGCGGGCTATAGGACATGGGGGCACGTGAAGGGCTCGTGCCTCCCCCCCCGGCGTTTAATTGAACCATAATTTCGCTGCGTATGGGTTTTAATGTGCACATTAACGCAACCTCCCCTCCGTTTTGGCTTCATAGCAGGCAGTTGATTACAATGTGGGTTAGTTGTTGCAGTTGGCCTCCCGCAGAGCTTGCTCTGCAATGGCAATGGCGTGACTCGTCCTGGATTGAGCCTGGTCCTGTTTATTCCTCGTTCGTCCACTCCCGCAGCGTGCACCGTATAACCTCCACTTGCAGCTTCTGTTGGACCATGACGCACCCACGGGGTAGGCCAAGGCGGGGCTTGCCCTGGAAGCCTCGGCGGGGCTTGCCCTGGAAGCCTCGGCGTCCTTCCATCTCCCGCTCTGACTCGACCTCCTTGAGCTCCTAGCCTCGTAGTCAGTCTGGACAAATCTCAATTGCTTCTCGTAGCATGGTGAATGCGCAACTCAATTTTGGGGCGCTGGTGCCTAGAACTGCTGGCTCTCCCCACCGACGCCTTCGCGACCCTCCGGTGATTCCTTCGGTCCCTATGCTCGAACCTCAACAGAACTCTTGAGGGGCTGGGCCTCTTCCCCTGGACTCTTTCACTACTGCGCAGCTTTGGGATAGCTTGGCGGCACTCTACGACCTGGTCTTTGGTATCCGCCAGGGAGCGGAAGACCTCAACTTTCGTCTCCAGGAAACTGATGTCAAGGTGGACCTCTTCCTTTGGACCCTCACCTCCCTGCAGGATTCCATCGCCTCCAGACAGAATGAGGACGCTCCAATGGAAGAGCCGGATGCGGCAGCGGATGCGGCAGTAGATGCGAAGAAGGAAGAAGCTACAGGCGTAGACCAAGGCAGCAAAGTTGATGGCACTGTGGGCGATGAGGAAGGCGACAAGAATTGGGCCGATCAGACCACGTACATAGAGGAGGAGCCCTGGCTAGGGGACCTCCAGCCCATGTGGCCCAATTTCTCTCCAGGTGTCTAGCACGTCAGTCATGTTGCAGGGAGTCAGTAGTCTATCTATCAAATTTTATTCCAGCTCTTGCAGAGTATTTAGAAGTAAATTTTTATGTTTAAAACAGACAATAGTAGTATTGATCAGTTTGGAGTATCCTGGGACCAATGGACTGGTTTCCCCTCTGTTGGGGCAGTCCCACATTCTCAGTTTGAACATCTTGTATTTTGCTTTGATACTACACTTCTGAGAGGCACTTAATATATTTTTCTTACTTAAAAAAAAATATAGATTGATTTAAATTGATTATTATATATTTATTTTTTTAAAATTCTTTTGATGTGTCTTCATTGTGATTGAGTAATTATAATTAAGTATGTTATGGACGTAGTAATATATCATTATTGTGGTTTTATATGCGGAATTTTAAGTGTATTTTATGTTGTGGGGAATCAATGGAATATATATCAATTTTATTTATATAAAGTTGATATCCAAACATTTTATTTAATATAAATATTGAAATATTTATGCCGAAAACATTTTTTAGTGTTAGGTTTTTTTGAAAACTTGTCAACTGGTTGACAGGTTTTTGAAAACAATTATTTTGTTTACAATTTCTCATATTAACTGGTTTTTTTTTTTTTAAAGTTGACAAGTTTTTAAAAACAACTATTTTGTTTACAATTTCTCATGTTAACTGGTTTTCTAAAAACCATCTTTGTTCAGATACACGTTGTCCGATTATCAACTGGCTTGATTTTTTCGTTTCTCAAAACATCATTTAAAAAATCTCTTCACGCGTTATGGATGGGCCTGTCGTACGTGTACTTGCTTAAAACCAGTGATCTTGGTGACCCGCAATTTGCATTGTGCTAATGTTGACCTTACTGTCATTGATTCTGACAAATTCTATAAGAACACGGAAACTAAATACCTCTCGAGTCTACGGCCACATGAATGTTGTGACGCACGCGGTCACATGGAGCAAAAGAGGAAACTATAATTTTTTTTTAAATTATAAATTACTTAATATATATATATATTTATTATATTGATTTCCTAATTCATTACACGTTAATATATAACTGGTTAATTTTGATATTTTATAATTTTAATATGAATAATTATATATATATATATTAAAAAATATTTTATAAATTTTTATACCTCTATATATATTTATTATATTGATTTCCTAATTCATTGCACGTTAATATATAATATATAACTGGTTAATATTAATATTTTATAATCTTAATATGAATAAAACGTTTACACATTGTATTTAAAATTTGACAAAATTATATTATATTTAAAATATATTTTATTTTATAATTTTAATATAAATAATTATATGTATATATATTTATTATATTAAAAAACATTTTATAATTTTTTATACCTATATATATTTATTATATTGATTTCCTAATTCATTGCTCGTTAATATATAATATATAACTGGTTAATTTTAATATTTTACAATCTTAATATGAATAAAACGTTTACACATTGTATTTAAAATTTTACAAAACATTATATTATATTTAAAATATATTTTATTTTATTTTTGATATATTTAATTTTTTATTAAATATTTTATTTTTATCAATTAAATGTTTAAATTCATGTTGGTTTTAAAACAAATATTAATTGTTATATGTGTTTTAACACAATAAATTTCAACACATAAAAAAAAACCATATATATAATAATTTCAAAACATATAATATATATTATATAGATATAGATATATATTTAATTTATTAATTTAAATATATAGATATAGATATATATTTAATTTATTAATTTAAATGTTTTATGTGAAATATAAATTTCAGTTTTAATAATATAGTCTTCTCAAAATTTTATATTAGAGCCCAAGGTTTCGACACTGAGCCTAGATGGGCCAGTGGAGTGGTCTTTGGATCGAGAATGCGAGGGGAAATTGGGTCTGAAAGGCCAATTTCAGACCCTGGTTTGCTCCAAAGTGTTAAGTAGTTATTTGACGAGTTTTAAAGCTCAGGAGGTATAGCGACGTTATGAAACCGCAGCCAGTGTGGTATAAGTCCACAGGGAGAGAGAACTCCACACCGTAGGTGTAGGAGCTCTAGGATCTGTTTGGGAGGGAAGGCGAACCCTTGTGACCGTTAGATCTGAAAAGTGTGCACGGGGTTTAAAGCCCTTTGGATATTGCACAGGAGTGTGGAAATCACGATACACAAAATCCCGAATTAGTCAGGACCGTCCATCTCGAAGGGATAGGTGGCGATAATAAAGAGCCCATTGGCATTTCGCATGTTGAAATATCATGATATCGACATTCGTGAAATTGGAAGTCACGATGATAGGAGGTCAGGAATTTTCATGGTAAAAGTTTCGGGAACGATCTGAACCGTCCGTTTGTGGGGACACGTGGCGGAGATCGAGCCACCCATCGGTATATCGACTATCGGGGTTTTGAGTTGACATAGAACTTTGTCATCGGGGAATCGCAAGTTGCAAAATCCCGAGATTGGATTTGAGTCATCCGTCAGTTGGGACACGTGGGTGAGATTGGGAACCCATCGACATATCGGGGTTCGACATTTTGCGAATCCTGAAGACAAGGCACCTGAAGCATTTGAAATCGCGAAATAGCGAGAAGCGGCGAGGACCGTCCATTCTTGGGGACGCGTGGCCGAGATCGAGGCATTCAGGAAAGTTCTGAAAGGAGAGTCATCCATCGAGAAATCGGGGTTCGGGGAATCGCGAATCCTGAGGACATATGTGTTTCGGCATTGGAAAGTCTGAAACCTCGATAGGAGGTATGACTATGGTCATATAAGGGGAGGTCGTGTGAACCACGAGTCTAGCCAGAGGGCTAACGGGAGTTAGAGTGCATCGGTGTTTGGAAGCCCAAAACCCTGAAAGGATCTGGACCATTAGATCTAGCTCGTTGAGGATCGTTGGATCACGTATAAGAAACCGTGTATCAGATTTCGGGGATAGGAGTGACAAGAGGTTGGGAGTCACTGCATAATGAAGTCCTGGGTACTGAAAACCCAAAAGTCTTGAAAGTCCCAAAAACTGAAGTTTCAAAAAAAAAAAAACCCTAAAGTGCAGAGCCGAATGAGAGCTCAGAAAACCCATTGGAATCGAAATGTCTTTTGTTCTTGTTCGTATTAGTTATAAATGTTGTGGGTTGTTTGTGAAGTTTTGATGGCCTGAGAACTTCGAATTTAATTGCACAGTGTGTGTGTAGAGTTCAACGGAGGTCAGGACTCCAGTTAACCAATGCCGAGTATGGAGTGGGGAAAGGTGCAAATTACCCCTGAAATAGAAGACGAACAGGAAGGAAAGGATGTTAACCTGGGATTCGAAGGATAAAACTCCAATGGGCATGGAAAAGAGAAGGATAAGGAAGGACACATAATGGAAATCATTGAAGGATTGCAAAGAGAGGCCAAGGCTCGCCGAGCTGATAGCCGAAAGCTCATGAAAGTTAGGGATCGACAGGGTGAATTAAACTTAAAATTTTGAAGAGCTTGGAGAGAATAGAGAAGAAACTCGAGAAGGGAAAAGACTCAAGTACGACAGAGAGTCGCAGAACCCATGGGAGAAGAAGTAGGTCGAGGAGTGGTAGCTGACATCTTAGTCACTCCCAAAGACATTCTGACAGGAAGACACACAGTAGTTCAAGCCCATCCCCTACCAGAAAACATCGAAAATCTGGAAAGGAGGAATTGAAGGGAGAGATGAACAAGATTAAGCCTCCAACATTCAATGGAGAACATAAGAAGGAGGAACATGCCGAGACCTGGTTGCTTGGCATGAAGAAATACTTCCAACTGCAGAATTACTCCGCCCATGCAGAAGGAAGAATTGCAATGTACCAACTGAAAGGAAAAACATCCATGTGGTGGGATCAGTTTGTGTAGGTGTAGCACATCAGAGAGAAAGAGGTCATGTGGAAGGAGTTTAAGAGGTATTTCGAGAAGAAATACCTAACTAAAAGATACTATGACAGAAATATGAAGGAGTTCTTCGAACTCAAGTTGGGCAGTATGACCATTAATGAGTATGAACGAAATTTTCTGGAACTACTGAAGTATGTTCCATTCATCAAAGACGAGGCTGTTAAAATTCAGAGATATCTGAGTGGACTGCCACCTTCCATGAGTGACAAGATTCAATATGAAGATCCTAAGACCATGGAAGAGACCATAAAAAAGGTTACATTCTTTTATGAATAGCAAGGAGAAAGGCCTATCCTTCGAAAGGTTTCGAATGATCAGAGGAAGTTTAAGAAGGAATAGAGGTAGAAGGGAAACATGCCTCCCTTTTTCAAGAATGGCCCTGGGGGATAGTCATCCTTTAGAGACCCCAAGAAAGTTGAAGGGAGTGAGCAGATGCCAAGGCCTCCACATATGGAGTGTTGGGGCTGTAAAGGGAATCATAGGTACAAAGACTGCCCCCACAAAAAAGACCAAGCAAGAACTGTCCATACTGTTCAGCAAGCTGAAATAGTGGAGGATATGGGCAGTAGAATGCCGAGGATCTACGCAGCCCTGGACAACAAGCAAACAGAATTTCAATCGCACATGATTGAAGTGGAAGGTACTATTAACAACCAACCCCTTGTTATTTTAATTGATTCAGGGGCTAGCCATAGTTATGTAGATCCTAGAGTGGTGGAAAGTTTGCATCTAACGAGGAGAAAACATGAGAAGTCTTGGTTAGTGTAGTTGGTCACAGGGACCAAGAGGAAGGTCATTGAATTGGTTAAGTCCTGTTCAATGGACATGAAAGGAATGAGCACTAAGGCTGAATTGAACATTCTGCCTTTAGGCTCATACGATTTCTTAATTGGGATGGACTGGTTGGACCAGCACCATGCCCTTCTGGATTTCCGTAACAAGAGGTTCACATGCCTGAACGAAGAGGGAAATCAGGTAATAGTCCAAGGAATTCCCAGAGCCATGGGTATGAGGGAAATCTCAGCCATGCAGCTGAAGAAATGTTACTGGAAAGGCTGTCAATTATATGCAGCTCGGGTGGAAGAAGCATCTCGAGATGTAGTATCGAATCTGGAAGATCATGAAGTACTCAAGGAGTTCAAGGATGTATTTCAGGAGGTACCTGTACTACCTCCGAGGAGGGACATCGATTTTTCTATAAATTTGATGCCTGGAACAACTCCAGTTTCGAAAGCTCCTTATAGAATGAGTACACCAGAGTTGAAAGACTTGCAATTGCAGCTCGAAGAGCTACTAAAGAAAGGTTACATTCACCCCAGTGTGTCACCGTGGAGACCCCGTTCCTATTCGTGAAGAAGAAAGATGGGACATTGAGGCTGTGCATTGATTTTCGGTAGTTGAATAAGGTCACTGTCAAGAACAAATATCCTCTGCCAAGGATTGATGATCTTTTTGATCAGTTGAAGGATAAGAAAATATTTTCGAAAATAGATATCCGATCAGGATATCACCAAGTGAGAATAAAGGATGAGGACATCATCAAGACCGCCTTTAGAACAAGGTATGGTCATTATGAGTTCACAGTGGTGCCGCATGGATTGTCCAACGCGCCTACTGTTTTCATGTGTTTAATGAATGGAGTGTTCAGAGATTATTTGGACAAGTTTGTCATAGTATTCCTAGACGATATCTTGGTGTATTCCAAGACAGAAGAAGAACATGAACAACACCTGAGAATGGTGCTGCAGGTGTTGAGAGAACACCAGCTGTACGCAAAACTGAGCAAGTGCTCATTTTACCAAAGGCAGATCCATTACTTGGGACATATAATATCTGAAGAAGGGATCGCTATGGATCCTAAAAAGGTATAGGCCATTCGAGAATGGCCAGTGCCAAGGAATGTGGCAGAAGTTAGATCTTTTATGGGTCTGGCAGGCTACTATAGGAGGTTTATAGCCGGATTCTCAAAGATAGCTCATTCTATCACTTCCTTGCAAAGAAAGGAGAAGAAGTTCTAGTGGACTAAAGAATGTGAGAGCAGCTTCCAGTGATTGAAGCAGCTGCTAACTAGTGCTCCGATCTTGAAGATTGCAGATCCAGACAAGGATTATGTAGTGTGCACAGATGCATGTAAGGAGGGGCTGGGAGGAGTTCTTAGCTAAGAGGGATTTGTAATTTGTTATGAGTCCCAAAAGTTGAAGGAGCATGAGAAGAATTATGCCACTCATGATTTAGAGCTGGCAGCAATCGTCCACGCCTTGAGGAAATGGAGACATTACCTCATGGGCAAGAGATTTGAGTTGAGAACAGACCATAACGGTCTGAAGTATTTATTTGATCAACCAACCTTAAATGCCAGGAAAATTAGATGGCTGGAGTTTCTGTGCGAATATGACTTTGATATCAAGCATATCAAAGGGAAAGAAAATAAGGTGGCTGATGCACTCAACAGAAAAGTGCACGAATTACATGCTATAGCCATTAGCATGTACCAGACTGAGATGAAAGACAGAATTTTGGAAGCTGCAAATGCTGATTTGCAGTACAAAAATCTTGTAGCAAAGCTACAACAGTGTGAGAGACCACATACCAAGGAAAGTTACACCTTGGGAACTAATGGTTTACTTCTGTATAAAAACAGAGTGTATGTACCCAATGTCCGAGAATTGAAGCTAAAAATTCTAAAGGAGATGCATAACGAGACTTATGCTGGACATCCTGGATATCAGAAGACTATGGCAGCAGTCAAAAGCCATTACTTTTGGCCGGGTTTGAAGAAAGAAATCGCTGAATACATCGCCAGATGTATGGAGTGCCAAAATGTTAAGGCTGAGCATAGACACCCAGCAGGGTTGCTGCAGCCTTTACCTATTCGTGAATGGAAATGGGACATGGTAACAATGGATTTCATCACCGGACTACCTAGAACAAGCAAGCAACATGATTCAATCATGGTGGTGGTGGACAAGCTTACTAAAGTTGCCCATTTTATTCCACTGAAAACCACCCACAGAGTAGCAGATGTTGTTGATATCTTCTTAAAAGAAGTTGCACGCTTGCACGGAATTCCTAAGACAACTGTGTCTGATAGAGACCCGAAATTCACTTCGAATTTCTGGAAAGGATTGTTCAAAGGATTCAGAGCGAATCTGAACTTTAGTACAACATATCATCCCAAGTCTAATGGACAGACAGAGAGAGTGAACAGAGTAATAGAAGACATGCTGAGAATGTATGTGATGGATAAACCATCAAGGTGGGAAGACTACCTGCATTTGGTAGAATTCGCCTACAATAACGGGTATCATGAATCATTGAAGATGAGCCCATTCGAAGCGCTTTATGGAAGAAAGTGCAACACTCCAGTGAGCTGGGATAATCCAGCTGACAGAGTATTAGTTGGGCCTGAACTACTCAAAGAGATGGAAGACCAAATGATAAGAATTAAACATAATCTAAAAGCTACCTAGGACAGGCAAAAAAGTTATGCTGATAGTAACAAAAACCACAGAGAATTCAAAGTGGGTAATCATGTTTTCCTGAAAGTGAAAACTAACAGGAGTTCCCTGAAGCTGATAAGTTGCGCCCAGTTGGCAGCAAGATTTTGTGGGCCATTTGAGATCCTGGAAAGGATTGGGCCAGTTGCATACATGCTTGCATTACCTGCATCTATGACTGTACATAATGTGTTTCATGTTTCACTGCTTAAGAAATATGTACCTGATGCTAATCATATTATCGATTGGACTGTGATTCAGGTGGA
>JASDQU010104237.1:544259-556078 GCA_032191745.1 Picea mariana | reverse complement strand
ATACTCCCACATGCCCCAACTGCTCGCAGCTCCTAGGTCCTAGCCCCTGGTCGGACAGGGTTGCCCCCCACCGATCGAGGATTATCCCAAACCACGCCAACCAACCAACTTAAATAGCATTTCCGCCCAATTTCTAACAAGAAACATCGTCCGCCATTCTGGTTAGCCAAGGGAGTTAGGTCATTGGTGCCTGTGGAGTTCGGGGGTTCGAATCCCTGGAACGTTATAACAAACATTTTAGCCAACATAGGAAAAATATGGGGTGCCACATGACACCCTCTGATTCGGCCACGTGTCACCCTGTGATTGGTCTATACCACACAATCAACATCATAGTTAGCATCCAGTCAGCCTGCCACATCACCGTAGTACAGCCCTGTCATCTACCCAGTCAGCCTGCCATGTCACCGTCGTACATCCCTGTCACCTGCCCAGTCACCTACAACGTCACCTGCCATACAACCACGTTTCATGCCACGTTAGCATCCGTGCGACCCAGCTGTCGTTCATACTTCCACGTGTCATCCCATCATTAGGCCACGTCATGTACGGACTACCACATATCATTCATACAGTAACACATGTCAAATCTGTAAAGGTGCCAACTTAGCCCAAAAACGTCAAATTCGAGTGACACATGTTACCTCCTGGTGATACCACGTCAGCATGATGATGTCATCATGATGTCATGCTGATGTCACTTGTCGTACTGTTGACGTCAACATTGACTTTGACCAGTTAACTTTTTGCCAGTTTAGGAATTTGATCAGAACGCGATAACGTTCGCATATGGTGTCCATTTGAGGAAAACATTATATGGCCAGAATCAACGCGATGAGATGGACGCAATGGCGCTGGTTTCGTCCAATTCCGAGAACTTTTATTTTTAGGCCTTCCTAGATCCATTTTGGATCAATCAACAAGATGGGATTCCCTCAAACATATCTCCACTATTCAAAGGAGATAACTATGCATTATGGATTATAAGAATGAAAAGTTACCTAATGGCACTGGGATGTGATGTCTAGCTATCTGTGATAAAGGGTTATGATGTACCAAAAACTACTCCTTGTAACATGAAAACTCTTATTCACTCAGAATGAATATTTATGAGTATTAATATTTGATTGAATATGATAAGATGATGATTACACTACCCTCGTGATGGTTGTTATATAGCATTGACTGGTCACGAGGTGAGGAGGTACGTGCCTCTTGATGAAGAGGTACATGCCTCTTGATTTAATTAAATGATATTAATTATTATTACAATTCATTATATTTATTATTATCATTTTTATGTTTGTAACATTGCCACCCTCTTAATATTTTTCTTTCTCCTCAAAGCAATGGTAGGGATGGGTATTGTCGGAGGAATTGTTCAGACTCCCATGATGAATCTTCTTCTGGAAGGTTTTTCCATTTGATAAGATATTCCTTAATGGTTCTGGAACATAACACCTTTTCCTTTGTGGCAAGAATACCTTCTGGTTCTAAAATAATTTTTCCTTCGTCATCGAATTCAGGGATTTCTATTTTCACTAGTTGAGCTTGTCCAAGCATTCTTTTTATACATGAAATGTGGAAGACATTGTGGATGCAACAATTTTTGGCAACTCCAATCTATAAGCTACTTGGCTAATTTTTTTGTTAATTTGAAAGGGTCCATAGAATATTGGGAATAATTTTTTCTTCCCTTGTTGCTTAAGGGATAATTGTTTGTAGGGTTGGAGTCGTACAAACACCCAATCACCTTCTTCGAATTCTCGTTCTGACCTATGTTGGTCTGCTAGTTGTTTCATTCGATTACGAGCTGTTGCTAGGTTCTCTTTTAATATTTGTATGATTTTTTGTTCTTCCTCTATCTTATTTCTTACTGCTTGGACCTTAGTATTTATTAGTGCAAACTCCTTCCATTTAGGTGGTTCATAACCATATAAGGCTTGGAAGGGGGTTATTTTAGTGGATGTGTGATATGTAGAGTTATACCACCATTTGGCTAAGTGTAACCATTGAGACCATTTATTTTTCTTATCTGTCACAACGCACCGTAGGTATGTTTCTAAGCATTTATTTATAAATTTTGTTTGTCCATCTGTTTGTGGATGATAAGAGGAGCTCATATTAAGAGATATTCTTGTATATTTGCAAAATTCTTTCCAGAAATTTTCTTTAAATTTTGCATCCCTATCGTTGACAATTACCTTCGGAAACCCATGTAACTTACAAATGTTTTTGCAAAAAACATCTGCAATTTATTTTGTTGAGTATGTTTTTCTTACTGCCATGAAATGTGCATATTTGGTTAATCTGTCAACTACCACAAAAATTTTATCCTTCCCTTCAGACATGGGTATCCCTTCAATGAAATCCATTGAAATTTCTTCCCATTTTTGTTCAGGAATATGTAGGGGATGAAGTAATCCCGGAGTCATGGCATTTTCATTTTTATTCCTTTGACAAATTTCACATTCGGCAACAAATCTTTGAATCTTCTTATTCATTCCTTTCCAATAGAATGATTGTCGTGCATTATAGTATGTTTTGAAAAAATCCACATGTCTTGATGCTGGGGAGCTGTGTGACTCCCTTAAAACTTTTATTTTAAATTTTGAGGATGGAATTAGGTAGATTATGTTATTGTACCATAAAATGTCATTTTTCCATTCAAATTTGGGGTTTTGGTCTAAATTGTTGATTATGGAATTAGATTCAGGATCTTTGGCATACTCAACACAAATCTCATCCAACCAATATGGAATGATTATTGTTGTTGCATATCTGCTTACTTCCTCCTCTTTTCGTGATAGTGCATCAACAACTACGTTGTCTTTCCCTTTTTTGTGTATTATTTCCATATCAAAGGTGGAAAGTTTCTCCATCCACTTTTGTTGTTTTATAGACAATGTTTTTTGTCTTAGTAAGTATTGGAGACTATTATGATTAGTACGTATCGAAAATTTGCTTCCTAAGAGATATTGTCGCCATTTAGCTAATGCATGCATAATAGCTAACATTTCCTTATTATAGGTAGATTTTAACTCTTCCTTTTTGTTGAGCTTTCGACTTTCAAATGCTATTGGGTGGCCATATTGCATTAATACTGCTCCTATTCCAATTCTTGATGCATCACATTCTACTACAAAGGTTTTTGCAAAATCTAGTGTTGTTAACACAGGTGTAGACGACATAACTCTTTTTAATGTTTCAAAACATTCTTGTGCACTGTTATCCCATTTGAAGGAATTTTTCTTTAATAGGTTTGACAAGGGTGTTGTTAAATGAGCGTAATTCTTGATAAATATTTGATAATAACCTATTAATCCAAGGAATCCCCTTAGTTTTGATATGTTCTTAGGTTTGGGCCATTCTGTGACTGCCTTGATTTTTTCAAGGTCCACCTTGACTCCTTCTCGATATATGACATGACCAAGGTATTCTACTTCTTCTTTACCAAAGGAACATTTTGATAGTTTGGCATAGAATTGATTTTTCTCTAAGAGAGAAAGTACATGTTCTAAATGCTTCGTATGCTCCTTGCAAGCTTTACTGTAAATAACAATATCATAAAAGAATACCAATACGAACTTCCTTAAGTAGGGGTGAAAAAGTTGATTCATAGTTGCTTGGAAGGTAGCTAGTGCATTAGTTAGACCGAACAGCATGACTTTAAATTCATAATGACCTTTGTGTGTTTGAAAAGCAGTTTTTTGTACATATTCTAATCTTACTCGAATCTAATAGTACCCTGATCTTAAATCCAATTTTGAGAAGTATTTAGCTCCATGGAGTTCGTCTAGTAACTCATCTATGAAGGGTATAGGGAATTTATCTTTTATAGTTATTTTATTTAACCCTCGATAGTCTATACATAGTTTGAAAGATCCATCCTTTTTTCGAACCAGTACTACTAGGGTTGCATATGGGCTCTTGCTTGTCTTAATGACCCCACATTTCAATAGGTCTTGAATTAGCCTTTCCATTTTCATCTTATGGTGGTGAGGATATCGATAAGGTCTAATATTAACTTGTGTTGAATCTGGCTTAACCTCGATTATATGTTCTATGTTTCTATTAGGTGGAAGCTTCATAGGTAAGTCTTGGAATACCTTGTCTTATTTTTGGATTAGTGTTTGAATCTATGGATGTTGCGACTTGACTATTTCTGGTGTTAATGACTACATCTGATGATAGTGTTCCATGTAAGATGGTGCTCATTTTCGA
This sequence comes from Picea mariana, assembly GCA_032191745.1. Taxonomy (NCBI): domain Eukaryota; kingdom Viridiplantae; phylum Streptophyta; class Pinopsida; order Pinales; family Pinaceae; genus Picea; species Picea mariana. The sequence continues at coordinate 551,854 of JASDQU010104237.1, read as the reverse complement.
ATTAGTTTCTCCATTTGTTGTGAGGCTATAATTTGGGTGGGAGGCGACTGGAATCTGTATAATTTGTATTGTCTTCCTTCCCATTTGAATTTTATAAATTGTTTTTGGTGATTTGAAGAATAGGTCCCTAGCATTTGTAACATGTTATCACTAAGTAATTTCCCAGGCTGAGGAAGAAATTGACAGAGGTAACCACAAAACCACTTTGAGTCAATGATCTATCCCTCCAAGACTCAGAGAAGGATCTCTTTGTATGATTTAGCTTTGTTTGGGTTGGATATTAGGCTAGTTATGAGAATAGAAGGTTTGTTTTTTTGAATTTTTGGTTGGGACAATAGAAGAGGGCCATTGGGAAAATGGAGTCAAAAAGATTTTAAGGTGATCAAATGAAGGAATAATTGAGATCATGTGTAACAAGGCAATATAGTCATGTCAGTGGATCTTTATAGTTTATGAAATGGGAAAAGAGGAACAAATTAGGGGTCACTTCAAATGCAGAGCAATGCTTATCTGAATTCTACATTCAAATTTCAGAAAAAAATATAAATATTTTTTTAAGCCAGAAATCTTCTTATAAACAAATCTTCAAAATAATCTTCTTATAAACAATAAATAAATTAAAACCACATGTTAAAACAGAGAAAAACAACTTAAATCGAGAAGCACTTCACCAAAAAGGGTCACTTACAACCTCCTGAACATCTTTACAATAGAGGGTGATCTTTCAATCCATCCTTCCCTTCAGTTCCAACCCTTATCCCCTATTGCATTCTATATTTTATAATTTTTCCCTTACATTTAGATCCTACATACTAGGGGATCAAATCCCTTCCTTAATTGTTTCTAGATATTTATGCAGATACCTAATTAATGTTCTGTCAAAATAGAGATTTGATCTCTTTCAAAATCATACCAAATATCTTGAATTCATTACAATACATTCGATTTTTACCATTGAAAGGGTAAAAATACCAATAACTAGCTGCTGACTATGATCATCAAATTAGGGAAAATAAAACAAAATCCCAAGAAAAGGGCTATACTTTGACTTTCTTCAAAAACCCAATATAATTCGATTTGAACTTGAAAGAAACATATTGAGAATGAGTTATAACTGGAAAGATATTCTGAAAGCCTTTGAGATTATTAAAGAATCCATTTGCCTTGATATGAGGAGATCTCTGTGTTTTCTGCTCATAACAAAACTTTCGGCAGCTAATGAGGCCAAAACATAGTGTACTTAGCTGCCAATTTTTTGGGAACATTTTTTGGCAGCTAATTATGGATTTTGAAACTGGTCTTAGCTGGCGAAACCTGTAACTGCTCCCGAACTTAGTCAAAATTGGTTGAGCTACCCATTGACCCTGCTTCATTTATCATAACCACTTCATTTGAAATCAAGGGCAGCTTCAGCTAGGGTATCAAGCCTGAGGTGAGCTTTGGGTTTTAGCTTCTTATGGAAAATCTTAAACCTCAGCACCTTGTTCATGTTATTCAATCTGCCATTCTGTTTGACAAGCTTCTTGTTCTTGTGCTTTGCAGTCTCATATTTGATGGCTAACTGATCTAATGCAGATCCAATTTTGAGGGATGACTTCTTAAGAGTCTCATTCTATCCTTTCAGATGTCTTTCTATCACTTTTAACTCAGCAATTTCCTCTTTTAGTTTCTGGACCTTAGGTTTCTTTCCAACCTTCTTCTTTGATGGTGTTCTAGATTCTTCAAGGGTCTCCATTTCTACAGCTAATGGCTTTGTTTCCATTTCTATAGCTAAGGGCTTTGAATCAGAATCAGAATATGGCAGGTTTAGGACATTTTTCACTGTAGCTTTCTCTTGATCCTCTGCCTTCTTCCCAAACTATAATTTCCTCATTGTTTTCAGTGATTTTGATGGATAAACCTTCATGGAAATTTCTACAGGTGATAGTGCTCTTCTTTTCCTTTTACCGGTTTTTGGGGAGGTTAATTCTTGTGAGGAAGTTCCTCCTTTCTTTGGTTGAGCTTCTTGCCCAAATTCTCCCCAAAATAGAAGAAAGTCCCAAGACTTATTCGTTCTGTTGAGCTCTTCTAAAACTATCAATTTGATCAGCCCATGATGAAATAGACTATTGCTATCTTTCTGAGGCTTGGCCTGAACTTTAGAAGCCATCTTGGTAAGGCTCTTAAGGAGGTAAAAGGGCATGTTCAGAGGTTTCTTACCTGTGAAATGGAGGAGTAGTCTGAAGTGGTATAGCATGGTCCTTCCATATTTCCCCTCACAAGTGATGTAAACCTGAATCATCTTTAGCAATGTTTGTCATTTCTCCTCTAAATAGCTCCTAGGGATATCCTTTTGCCACTTCATATTTTGATGTTCTTCTTTGAGGAATGATCTGAAATTGAATTCTTTGATTGAGGTGGTCTTAAACCACCTTTCACCTTCACCAGGAATCTATGTGGTTGCTGCTACACTAGCTTCATCTATCTGCATCACAACGGGCCCAAGCTGAACCTTAAAGCCATAAAATCTCTTGGCAAATGCTTTTGTAATACCCTGATGGTACCCCTGGAGCTTTTGATAGAAACTGTAGCATCCAACCTCTTTGAATAATTCATAGGCCTCAGGGTGAGCCTCAAGGTATGAATTATCCTGCAGTTCCTTCCTCAGAAGGGCACCTCCTGTTGAGCTCTTCATCACCAAAACTTGTTAGAAATGCTTTAAACTAGGTTGATGACAGAGGATTTAGGGTATGTAAGGTGAGAAAGTGGATTCAAATGGACGAGGGATAAAACAATGAAATTCAGGATAGGGTTAAAGAATGAAAGGGTTTGGGCGACTAAGGGTGGATTTAACACAACCACATACCAACAATCTGTTAGCGATTCTTTTTGTCTTAGGTGCAAAAGCACCCAGGTCTACAGGTTTCTCAGGAAGTGCCCAAGCGCAACGCGGGAGAATCCCTGTTTTTTCGGTAGCAAGGCAAGCGAGCAGGCATTTTATTCTTCAGCGGAAAGGATCTAGCAACAGAGTAGAACAACGATTGATGGGTAATTGCAGATTAACTGAGTCACGTCAAGTATAGCGCTAAAAGTTTTAAGGAATTCAATGGTCGGGATCCTTTGGGAGGCACTCGCAAAGTTACGAGGGTCGTTGATTGCGATCAGTATAAGCACATCAGCTGTTTCTCGAACTCGGGGTTCGTGAGTTCGAAGGGCGGACCATGTCTTTTGGTTGTGCGAGATTGCGAGTTGCGAAAAGTGCCCAAAGGGAGTCAACCTGCGCTGACCATCGCGTCTCGGGACTTCGCGAGGGGAAGATGCCAAAGTTCGATACTCTAACTTGCGAAGCCACGAGTTGCGAGAGGCGTTAGTACTTGGGCCCTAGCCGACGGTTACATGAAAAGAGCGCTGACCAGGAAGGTGCCCGGTTCGTATCGCTATCTCAGGGAGCGAGAGTTTAAAAAGGGGAGCTGAGGGTCTTCGACCCGCGAACTCACGAATCGCGAAGTAAAAAGAACTTTTAATGATGGACCCACGGTATCGCCGAAAAGGTTTCGGGCCGTCTGATCAAAATAAGGATACGCAATGCGCGATTAGGTTCTATCGCCCCTTCGTGCATCGCGATTTTAAAATGCAAGGAACAACTCCATCATTCCCTAATGCGCGAAGTGACGAAAGAGTCCAGGACCTGGGGCCCACAGCATTATCGGGAGAATTCAGAACCGTCGGATCCAGAGGGGCACGTGGCGCCAGATTAAGCCGTCTCGACGTTTCGCTCATCGCGATTACAAGAAGCAAGGATTAACTCCTTCCATTCGCGAGCACCGAAAGCGCTTTGGGAATAAGCACGGGGTCACAACCCATGGTCACTCAGAAAAGAAAGAACTGTGTTGAAAGGGGCCAAAGGCGCCAAGTCCAGTCACCAAAAGGATCATATTGATCTCTAGGTACCATCTGATACGATCCCGCTCTCGGCCTGTTCTTGGAGTAAATAAGGGAGAGAAGGGGTGGTTGAAACCTCTTCTCATGCATTAAGTGTAAGGTATGGAAGGTCTGGCAAGCAGTCTGCTCGAGAGGTTCCTGTGTACCCAATTCTATAAAGAAGCCATGCTGAGTCCTCGACTAGCCAGAAGAGGTCTGCACACGCTAAATCAGCATTTACTAGCTTGGTTACTCCCCCTGCAGGAGCCATGCGCAGTTAAGGAGGCGTCTGACAGAGAAAGCCTGTCCGATTTTGGCTGAAGGGACACCAAGCTTCAGATGACCGCACGCGCCTCTGTGAGGCAATTTTTTCTGAGTATATAAACTATGTCTTTGTAATTTGTAAAGGATCGATGGTAGAGCTAAGCTCCCGATTGTAAAGTTTTAGCACAGACTCTAGTTTTTTGGTTATGTATTGGTATGTAAGATTTATTGTTTAATGAAAGATAGTCTTCTCACTCCGTCTAGTTTTCATCTTATACTAAGAGAGTTCGTGAACGACTGATTCGTGTGAATTATTGCGATGATGTTATGATAAAGGATTTATTGTTGCATTATTGTATTCTCTGATTTTTTGCGTTCGAATGTGAGAAGATCTTGCGTTCGGATGTCTTCTTCTACAGTCTGTTAGGAACCAGATGTTTATGACAGACCCTTGCATCTCTCTGATAACAAGTCTTCCCCCTACTCACCCTTACTACAACTCATTGTCTAAAGTTTGATCAAGACCTCACTTGCCCATGCATGCTTAGCCTAGTTTCGGAGTTGGAACCACGTCGTTTGAGTTAACCTCCATTTGATCACCCCACTAAACAAATCGTGACATAAATTGATGGGCGTCGGGCTTTGCTCCTACAAGCAATCCAGGAGTGACTTCCAACGCCAACACAATCAACGTATTCGGTTTATGGGAAAGCTCATGACCATTCTTTCAGGATCGATTAAATGGTATGGGCATGATCTAGGTTATGATTATTTGATTGGACAAAGGATCAACAAACGATAATCCCTTCTGAGAATCGGACGAATGATGACTGAAAGAGGTTTTGGCAACATAACCACAAATGATGACCGATGTACTATTGTTGATATGAGAGTGATGAGACCCTTTAAATGCTTGAGATATTCAGGACTTTTGGCAGCTAACGATAGGCATGAATAAGTTGTTTAGTTACCGAAAGTTTTAACTTTTGGTAGCTAATGGCTATAATATTTCAACCTTTTAGCTACCAAAAACCAAACTTTCTGCCACAATTGGAATATAACCAAATTCAAGAAAAAAACTGATTTAGCCACTCTAAACCTTCAACAAAATTATATGGATGCATCATAATTCCAATTTACCATGTGACAACATTGGATTTTAACCTTCAACCTGGAATTGTTTGAAACATTAGATATATCACTTGACCATTACCTCTTAGCACCTTATCATGACAGAATCTTCATCCTAATTAAACAAATTCCAAACTAGATGACTGGAAAATAGATGACTATATTATAGGACCCTAACATAACCATTGAATTCCCAAGACGACGTCTACTCCTCCCAAGGGTACAGTGTAGAATCTAGATTCTAATTTGTAATCTGCTACTTGAAGCTTTATCTTCTGACGTTTTCCTATGCCATCAATTTTTTTTCCATCTTCCACCATTACTCTTATATCCACGGTCGGATATAGGAATAGATTTATATTCTTTGCAACATTTACATCTATGAAATTATGGGTGCTCCTTGTATCGACTATAATGGTGACATTTTGTTTTTTTATGTGCCCTTTTAGTTTTAATGTTTCCGGTTGTGTTATTCGCATTATTGCAGCCAAGGATATCTTGGGCATGGCCTCATCAGTTTCTGTATGGGGTCCCTTACCTTCCTCTTCACTTTCGTTATCTAAATCACTATCAGATGTGATTGATTCTTTCTCTGCTTTACAAGAATATAATTTTTTATTGTTGCATTTGTGCCCAGGCGACCATTTTTTCTCCACAATATCAGCATTTTCTTTCCCATCTTTTATTTGAGTCTTGATGACTGGTTTGAACTTCCCTCAAATGAGGTGGTAAATACTTGGTAGGTTTGTCTGTATTGTATTTCATCGTTCTATCGTCTGAATATTTATTTAACCTTTCTGGATTTGTGAATGTTTGTTTATTGAACTTGTTTTTTGTTCTATTAGCCTTGCTTCGTGTCTTGCATCCTCAATGGTTTTAGGATTCCATAGTTTAATTTCACTACGAATGTAATCTTTTAGGCCACATATGTGCATTTTGATGAGTTGTCCATCCGTGAATCCACATTGCCTTGTTTCTAGAACCTCACATTCGTGAGTATAATTGTTTATGTTTTCCTTCTGTTTGAGATGCACGAACTTGTTATATAGGTCATCATCCTCTTCATCATGAAATATTTTAAGTAGGGATGTTGTAAAATTATTCCAGTGGAATTAACGGGCATCACATTTCCTAGACCACCAAAGGTACCAGTCATAAGCTTCTCCTTCTAGACTGTTAGAGGTTGTCATTACCTTCTCATGTTCGCCTAGCGGGGGGTTTGATTCAAAAATTCCATCCATTTTGTTTATCCAAACAATAGTTCCTCTAGGGTCCTTGTCGTCATACTTTGGTAACTCCTTTTTAAATTTATGGTAATCTATATCATGGAATCTGGGTGTGTGTATATTTCTCGAAAAAAATTCCTCTGGAATTTCCTGGTTCCCTTGATTTTCTGGATTTATTTCTGGTATTTCTGGACTTAGATGTGGTCTTCGATAAGCTAAGGGCTCTGTGAATAAGGCCTCAACATGTTCCGTTAATTCTTCAATTTTTTCACTATGTTCATCAAGTCTTATTTTTGTTTCAGTTTTATCGTTTTCGAAGAGCGCCAATAAGTTTTCACCTTGTTGTATTAACCAATCAATTTTTCTCTCAGTCTCGAGTAATTTATCGATTTTTTCATTCATGTATTTTTGTTTTTATTTCACATTGTTAAGTCAGTACCTTACACCATTGATGGCATCTCGACATTTGTTCACATCGGCCTTAAGTTCTTCATTGTTGACCATTCTTGAGATATATAGTTATTATATATATCATATATAAATAATTAACATGAGATATGTATATATATTATAATTGATTTTAATTAATGTCAATTAAGGGAGGGCAAGAATGGTATGGGTCATGACTTTACAAGAAGACACAGATGTTAATGAAGAGTAGGAGTTAGGGGACATGATGGGACATGTCTGCAATTGAGCGGAGGAGGGTCTATCGAGGGTGTGACGGGGTCCACGGAGTGGGGGTGTCAGGTGGTGTAGGGTCGAGGAAGTTGAATTGGGTTCGCGGGGGGTGTGTCGGGGTCAGAGATAGGAGTTGCAGAGTGGGAGTGCGAGTCTAAGGGAGTGGTGGTGTGTAGATGGGAGGGTTTGCAGGAGTGAGAGTCTGCAGGTGTGTGTCGGGGAGTGCCTGTTGGAGTGTGTTCTTGCGTACATGTGGGAGTGTCTCACTGGAATGCAGGGGTGCCAGACTATGGCACAGATTTTACGGGTAGTGTGAGGGTGCAGAGTGGTAGGGAGTGAATTTTAGAGGGGATGGGTTACAGGATTTAGGAGGGATACGGGTCTGTGGGAGAC
>JASDQU010104237.1:508370-544218 GCA_032191745.1 Picea mariana | reverse complement strand
ACTAGTTATGGGTGGGGGTTTAGGAAGATGGTATGGGTGTGGGTTTAATTAATGGGGAAAATGCACATGTGGGTGAAAATTTAATGGCGGAAGTTGGATCAGAACGAAAGCTCCGATACCACTATAACATGAAAACTCTTATTCATTGAGAATCAATATTTCTGAGCATTAATATTTGATTGAATATGATAAGATGATGTTTACACTACCCTCATGACGGTTTCTATATAGCATTGACTGGTTAGGAAGTGAGGAGGTACGTGCCTCTTGATGAAGAGGTACGTGCCTCTTGATTTAAGTAAATGATATTAATTATTATTACAATTTATTATATTTATTATTATCATTTTTATGTTTGTAACACTCCTTTAGACACAACTGTAAAGAAACTCTACAATGATAATTCAAGAGTTGTAAATACAATTATGGGTGGATTAGAAAATAGTGTATTTGTCAAAGCTGTGCATTTTAAATCAGCAAAAGAGATTTGGGACAAACTACAAATCATCTATGAAGGAGATTCCAAAGTCAAGCAAGCAAAGCTTCAAACATATAGAGGATAGTCTGAAAGCTTGAAGATGAAAGAAGAAGAAAACATTGTAGAGTATATTCTAAGAGTAGATGACATTGTCAACACAATAAGAGGACTAAGACAAGAATTAGATTACAAAATAGTAGTCCAAAAGGTACTAAGATCACTCCCAATGAGATATCATCCTAAAGTATCTACCTTGGAAGATCGAGATAAACTTGACAAAATTACAATGGATGAACTACATGGGATTATCATGGCCTATGAAATAAGAATAGGACAATAAAAACCTTCAAAAGGTGAAACAACTTTCAAAGTATCAAAAGGAACTAAAAACCATGAACATGTATCAAATTAAAGAAGCTCAAACAAATCTGATGAGGAAGAAGCAAACTTCATTAATAAACTTAAGAAAGGATCTAGCAAATACAAGGGGAATTTACCTTTCAAATTCTTCAACTGTGACAAAATTGGACACTTTTCTTCCAAATGTCGTTATCCCGAGGAAAAATATAGTGATGATAAAGAAGCTTACAACCAGAAAGAACATAAAAAGGGTAAATCCCAATACAAAAAGAAATTCTATAAGAAAAAAAATTATTCTAAAGAAGACAATAGCTCATCTGACATGAGTGAAGATGATGATATAGAGGTTCTATTTATGAGAATAGAAACTCAAACTGACACTTCTAAAGATAATAATTATGAAAATGAAGAAAATCCAGAAATTGAAGTTGATCTTGAAGGAGAACTCATTAGTTCCCTCGAAGAACTGAGAAGATGTAGAAGGAAAAAAAAATCATTAAAAGAAAAATTGTTAGATTATAAGGAAGAACAAAAATCAAGATAGGAAGAAGTTTAAAAAAGAATCAACAAAACAAAACAAATCATTATTGATTTGAAAACTCAACTACAAGAAGCTAAAAGAATTGAAGAAGTATTAAGTAAACGACTTAATGAAAAAGAACAAAACTGTGAAAAATTAGAGGCTGAAATAGTTCTTCTAAGAAGGAAACTTGAGAAACACACTAACCATTTAAAGTTTGAAAGTATTTCAAAAATATTGGATGACATCCTTAACAGTCAAAGACCATCAAGTAACAAGGCTGGATTGGGTTATGATCACAAGGAAACTAATAAAGGCTCAAAATATAGAATACAGAAAAGTGATAAAAATCCAAAAAGTTATGCAGTTGTCTTTCAAAGTTCCTTCAAAAAGGAAGAAAACAAGATAAAGACTGATTCTAATCAACAAAAATATGTTCTCCCTTCAAAAGAAAATGAATATAGAAGGAATACAATTTCAAGAATTCTTCCAAAAAGGTATCAACAACTCTTTCTTGGCTATTGTTTTTCTTGTTATAATTTTGGGCATAAGGCATTAGACTGTAACGTTGATAGAACTATCATAAAAGTGTTCAAGGATATGGCCATAGGAACAACAAGTCTAGTAGCAATCAAAGGATTAGAAGCTATAATTCATTTTCTCCATTACAAGATTACAATATCGAATGCTACAAATGCAACAATTATGGTCATAAAGCTACTAATTGTAGACAATCAAAATATTCCATGAAGACAAGTATTTATAATAGTCAAGAAGAAAAATATAAGAAGATATGGAAGGAAAAAAAAATAGAAGAAAATGAAACAGAATGTAAGGTAGCCTTATATGCCAAGAATAAAATAAGCCAATGGTATGTTGATAGTGGACGTTAAAGCATATGACAGGAGATCAAAACAAATTCCTCAATCTGAAAAGGAAAGAAAAAGGAAGTGTTGTATTTAGAGATGATTTCTCTACCAAGATACTTGGAAAGGGTACAATCAGTCTGGGAAATAACAGAGCTAAAGCAGAAAATGTGCTATTAGTTGAAAATTTGAATCCTAGTCTCCTCGGTGTGATCCAAACATGTTATCAAGGACACATTCTCATATTTGACTCTAAAAAATGTGAAATTAGAAAAAAATACTCTGGAAAATTTGTGGTTGTTGCACCAAGGACATCAAGCGATGTATATATCTTAAACAAAGAAGAAGAAGAAAAATGTTGCATGGGACAAATGTATGAAAGTTGGCTATGGAACAGAAGAATGGGACACATAAGCTTCGATAACTTCATAAAAGTTAGTAGAAATGAAGCTATGAAAGACATGCCAAAGATTATAAAACCTTCAAAGTATGTTTGTAGGCACTGCCAACATGGGAAGTAGACAAAAGTAAGATTCAAGACAAATGAATACTCTATGTTAAAACCATTAGAACTTGCTCATACTGACCTCTATGGAACAACAATAACTAAAAGTATACAAGGTTAACATTACTTCATTTTATTCATTGATGACTATACAAGAATGACTTGGGTATCCTTTCTCAAAGAAAAATCATAAGCATTCGAAAAATTTAAAGTCTTCAAAGCACGGGTTGAAAATGAGACTGATCTCAAAATCAAGTGCCTAAGATAAAACATTGGAGGATATTAAAATTCAATGTAATCAGTGGATACCTATCTATTGTGACAATACAAGTGCCATCAACATCTCCAAGAATCCAGGCATGCATGCAAAGACCAAACATATACCCATCAAGTATCATTTATTGAGAGAGAAAGTTAGTGACAAAAAGGTAAGATTGGAGTATGTTGGTTCAAAGGAGAAGATATCAAGCATATTCACTAAACCCCTTCCTAAATAAGCATTTGAACATCTAAGGAAAAATTTGGGAGTAATCTCCCTACAATAATAATAATAATAATAATAAGTCATTATGACAAGGGGGGAAATATTGATAAGGGGAGCAAGCAAAAAATGACAAGTATTGTCACTCAAAACAAAAGAAGGATAAGCAGTAGAAAATTGGTGATGAACCTTATTCTGGAATCAAAGGCCTTGAAATTGATGTCAAAGGGGGACAAATAAATGGTAAAACAATTATTCATTGTTAGGGGAGGATTTTGTTTTATGATTTGTTGTCATCAATGCCAAAGGGGGAGATTGATGGAAATATCGTGTTGGCATTGATGTCAACATGAAGACAAGAAGTACCATAGTGGGGTATGACATGGAACTACAATGAAATCTACAGGAATATCAAGTTACAAGAACAAAGCGGACTACTAGAATACAAGGGATCGTCTGATCGAGTGCTTTGAAAGAATGAAAATGAAATAATGAGACAATTTCAATTACTACACTGGTCGAGTCGAGTTATCCTAGTGATTGTATATTCTGTTGAGATAGGATCATGATGAACAGAATGAATACCATCGAGTCAACCTCTTGAATACTTTCACGTACGCTATCATTTCAAAGTGTAGTCGAAGGGAAATTTGTTGATGCAACACAGAGAACCCTCGAGTTTGTCAGATCAACACAGTAGTCGATATTTTGTAGAAAGTTTTGGTCATCATTATTGCTAGGTCAAAGTTGGATGACCCTTCAAATACAAACAATTTTTAGCAGCCACCAATGGTTAGATCCACTTAGGCAGTCAATTGTTGAATAAATTGTCATTGATGTCAAATGTTAGTAAGTGTTGGGCCTTTAGTTTTGATGGATAGAAGTTGTGCAAGTTGTTGAGGAGCCAAACAACAGACTAAAGAAAGAAACAAAAAGTGGTTGGAAGGACAACACAACATCAGTTTTGAGGAAAGAGGTTGCAACAAGATCAAGAAGAAGAGAGAAATATCGAGTTTTCAACCAGTAAACCTAAAGATCAGATTATAAATATGAAACTGATATGATTATAAAAGGGTTTTTGGGATGGAGTGTTGTTGTTAAGCTGAAATGTTGGGCTAGGATTGTTATTGTTCTTGTTGTTGTTATTGTTGTTGTTGTGATGAGAGTCACTATTGTAATGGTCCATATTGTTAGCATAGCTGAGTTTTGGAGATCTGAGCAAGAACCAGACTATCAATGCATCAGAGTTCTGTATTAGTCTAGATGTAAAGGAGAAAGAGAATGTAACATTGTCTCATATCTGATGAGGAGCATCCTCTGACTACTTATGTATAATAATCGAGTTGTGAGAAGAATATGATATGTTAATATAATTGAAGTCCCAAATTTTGAATATATATCGTGTGTATTTAGTCTTCTGGATGTATTGAATGTTGATTTGCATTATCTGTTATGTCTTATATGCTTGAATTTCTTCATTATGAATGGCGACGCAACTTTGTTTCTTTATTCCTAATTAGGAATTTCTTAGAACTTCTACAGGATTAATATATCTTGCGCAAGACTAATATGAATCTTGATAACTCAGAGGTTTGTCTAAGTATTCTCCTTACCCTTCCCTCTCTTTATTGATCTCGGTTGCGCTTCGGGTGAGACTTCTTCCCTCCCAGGAACATGAAAATGTCAGCGCTCTAGACTACTTCGATACCTTTTGTTGGTAACTTAAGAAGGACACTGGTCTAATCACTTTTGCGCCAACAAAATGGTTATGTTGCGGGGACCTGTGTTTTAAAAGGGAACCTGTGAGGAGAATGCTTCCACAGATCTATAGATCTTAGATTCGGCAATGGTGGGAAAGAAATTGTGACGCCTTTATATGGAAGGAAGCGGATTTGTGAGGTAAAAGCAAGAGGGATACAGGGGATTATGTCTTTTATTCAAAAAGATCGAGTGACCAATATAAGATATTCTGGATAAAATTCCTAGAAGAACTATTACATTGGATAGATCGGCTCCAAGAAGCTCCATAATTCCAAGAACGCATCAAGAATACATGTACTTGGGATACAGAGAAGATCGCAACACTCCATCCGTTGGATCACCAGATTACGGGAGCAATCGATTTCTGGGTTAATACGACTCTGGAGGGATACATCATTGAATTCGCAACCGAGAATCACCAATATTTTTCACACGAGGAAGAAATTTTCAAGAAAGGTCCACGCGAAAGACTGTTGAGGGAAATTCCCATGTGGATCAAAGTATTCTTGATGGAGGAGAGGATGATAACTATTCCCTCAAATGAGATGGAAGCCTAACCACCTATGATTGGGGTAGGGTGATTTTGAGGTATGATCATGACCTGAGAAGGGGAAAGGGTTCTTTGACATATGGGGGAAGATCAAGAAGCAAACGCAAGAAACGAGTGAACCTTAAGGAGAGATGTCATTGTTGAGAACTGTTGGCGTGGAAAGGTAAAGAAAGAAGCGAAGCAATCTGAGGTGTTGCGGAAAGAAATTGGATCAAGAGGAACACATGAAAGAAAGAAGGAATAATCGAGGAAGGTAAGAAGACAAGAAATATTGGCCAGTCTAAGATTACAACAGAGAGAAGCGCAGAGAGGAAGGAGTCTCTAGATGGGTGGATGAGAAGAAGAATGTGGAGAATCAAGGGAAGACGAAGCAGGTCTGAACCTTGGAGGAGATCAAGAAGGTTCATCCCTGATATCAAGAAACATCAGGAATTAGGCAGAGAAGGTTGCTCCAGAGGAAGAAAATGGGACCCCCCAAATCAAAGAACCCTGCCCAGAAGTCAGTGGAACCAGCCCCGAATCACCCGTGCCCCAGGTATCCTTTATACCCATGGTAAATTCTACATCGCCTACTTATGTTATTTCTATTCCATCGCATCCAGTTAGTCAGAATCAATCTGTAAGTGTAAATGTTGGGAAGATATTGGGAACCCCAGGTATCTCACAACTAGGACCATTAGGTTTCATTCTAATAGGAGCAGTGAGACCCACAATGGTTGGAAATATGAGAGGATCGATTGCCTGATACACAAAATTTTGGGGTAAATGGGACGAGGATGTAGAGAAACATTGTTTCTTATGTGAAGCCATCTGGAGATCCAGAGGGAATCTCAATTTAAATAAGTTAGTATAGTTTCAGACTACATTGAGGGGTTGTGCTCTCAAATGGTGCATGAAGGTTATTTAACCAGGTGTGCAAGGACAAGCGTTCACCCTTGGCCAAGTTCGTTTGAAGTTCATCACTGAATTCAAACTACCTTAGTCAGAGCAACAAGCTCTCTCTGAGTGGCGGGAGAGTCAACAAAGGGAAGGAGAATATGCCTAGGAGTACAGTCAAAAATTTAAATATGTTATTGGGAGACTAGCGCATCCAATTCACAAAGATCACCAGAGGGAATGGTACATCCAAGGATTACTACCTCTGACGAGAATTCCTTTACTGCAACAATGGATAACCACCTTAACAGACACCTTGGAATAATCGATGAAGATCGAAGCCATGGCAGGTTATCCAGGGAGTCTAAGGATGACCAGGCCTCCAATAGATGAAAATTTGTCGCAACTCCAGGGACAAATATTGGCGCTAATGAAAAATACTCAAGCATTAACCACACCAAGACCAGGATGACCTCAGGTTTGGTGCACATGATGCTACACAGAAGGGAATCTGGTAAATGAATGTCTGTGCATGAGGGTAATGGGACCTCATCACAATCCGATAGGGCCCTCTTCAGGACCAACGAGAGGATTTTTGCAAGTATCTATGACTCCACCATTCCATACACTGGGGCTATATAATACCTTCCCATGCGCTCAAACCTCTCAGACAACTGAGTATTGTGAGATTTTTCGAACACATGGGCATGTGCCAACGTAGTGTCCTATAACGCAAAAGTACACGACTGTGCCCAATTCAATACATTGTGAATTTTTTGCATCTACGATCCATGCTACAAACCAATGCAAAGTATTGGATGCACTTGCTGACAGATTAGATCGGACATCATTCAGATTAAATGAAACCCCCCAAGGACTTGGAAGAGGCTAGGGAGGTGGGGTTGGAGGTGGATTCAAAGGAGGAAGAAATGGAGGCAGAGGGCCAAGCGGATGCTACAACTGCAATGAACAAGGTCACCTAGACAGAGACTACCCTCATCCAAGACAACCATGGTGCTCTCACTGCAGGAACAATGGCCACGCAACTGAAGACTGCCTAGACCTGATCGTGAAATGGGAATATTGGGTCCATCAACGAGGATCTAATCTCATAAGCTTAGAACTAAAAAGGGGAATCGAGGGAAAGCTACCTAATATTAACACCATTACTCGTGGAGGAGAAAAAACCGGGGCATATGAAGACAATCAGCCCAAAATTCAGAAAGTTGTTCCCAAGGATGACAAGTATGACCCTATGAAACAAAAGTTGTTTTTCAAAAATGCAGTAGAAATATTTAAGAGTATCCCCACTCCAGAAATAACAGATAATCCTCATAAAGTTTCCTCTCAACCTAACCTTGCGCAAGCACCTACCTCACCACCAGCACCTAGAAACTCTGCAATTCCAAGGAGACGCTCTGAGTAGTCTCAAAGTGTAATCAATCTCTGGTTTCAATTGTTCTTTGATATCTTAGGGGATGACCAACATACGGAGAAGTTGTGCAACACTCTGTACATGATACTAGGAAATGAGGGAACCTCAGAAGCCATAGTAAGGACCAACCTCAGTGAGACGAACACCTAGATAAAGCAAAGAAGAAAGGTGCGAACATGAAAACAATTTAGGTTAGAATCCCAACTAGATGATTTTGAAATCAAAGATGTCATGCTAGATTTGGGATCAGATGTCCACATCCTACCCAAAAAGACCTGGGAAGCTTTGGGAAAACCTCAGTTAATATATTCCCCCATCCAGTTGAGAATGGAAAACCAATACTACATTTCCCCCGTAGGAAGGATGGAAAATGTGGAAATAGATGTTGTGGGAGTTAAGACCACAAATGATTTTGAGGTAATTTAAATCATGGGAGATAAGGATCCCTACCCTACTATACTCTAATTGATTGGGTATATGAAAATTATGCTATCATTGATCTAAAGAGGGACACCATGACATTTCAAGTAGAAGGGATAAAAGTATATCAACCCTTGGATCCATGTCTAGGGCCTAGGCATGTTGAACCAGTGGACCACAATATGTAATCAGATGATCTTGACCAATTATACACCATAACAGCATGAACGAGACTAGATTACATAAATCCCATTGTAGATGGATCGGTAAGTTGGAGAAGCATACAGTCTGCTGATGAGGATTCGGAAGTAGCGTTTGATAGTTGGCAGCAAGGTTTGTATGAGAGATTCTCAAGGCAATGTGCAACTTTCAAAGCAACAAGATGTATTGGAACCGAGGTCAGAGAACCCCCGACATATGATGGTACCTCAGAGGTACATAGTTTTCTTGCCAGCATAGAAGATAAAATAAGGATGGATCAAAGGATCTTTGTTCTTAACTTAGACTTGCAAGATACCCCCACTCGATGGTGGGCTACCCATAAATCCTATCTTACAGAGTGGGAAGACGCAAAACAAGCCATCTGATGTCGATTCCAAAGTAGGGATAAATTGAAAGAAGAGGTGAATATAGATTTTCAAGATGTGCAACCATTTGATGGACGATCTGACCCTAAAGTGCATATTGAGCATTGTTTAAAGCAGTGGAGAGTTTCGGAAGTACCCTCTCACCTATGGTTTCGGGTATTTTTCCATTCACTGGGTCCAATCCCAAAATCCCACTATATACATGAGGAGACCAAGAAACAAACAAACTATTGGAAGACCTTACAAAACCAATTTTCCAAGGATTTATCCTTTACAAGTAAGTACCCTGAGATCAACACAGTCCTTCAAAGAATCGGGGCATTGTTTTTTATGGACATTTGCAAAAAGAGATCAAGTCCAGTAGTATGTGTTGACCATGTTCATTTGCTTCAGTCTAGTTTGGACCTTGAAATTGATAAGACAGTTGTACCTTGCTGTAAAATTGGGAAAGACCTGGAAAAACCTCATGACATAGAAGAACTTAGAAACTTAACCATTAAAGAAACGGAAGGCAGTAGAGAGATTCGGGATACCATACCTAATCACACTTGTAGCTCCTATAACCATCCACTGAAGTTGCGGAAAGTTAATATAGGGAATGCAAAGAATCCTAAGATAGCTTCTATAGGAGATTACTGGGATAAGCAAACTATGAATGAAGTACATAGTTTGTTGTGGGAATATGAAGACTTGTTCTCGAAAACGTTCTCAGAACTTAAAGGTATAAAAGGAGCCATGGGAGAAATAAAAATTGAGTTAAAACCCAACTCAAGACCGGTGAAGCATAGACCATACCAACTTAATCCTAGAATAAAAGAGAAGGTCAAGAAATAAGCGGACAAAATTATTGCAGCACGACTCATTTTCCCAATTGAAGAAGCAAAGTGGATTAGCCCCATAGTTATCTAGAGCAAGAAAGATACAGAAGACATTCAGGTCTGTGTGGACTACAAAAGTCTAAATTCTATATGTGTGCACGATCCGTTCCTGACACCTCTCAGTGATGAAGTGTTAGATAAAGTTGTGGGAAAAGAATCTTATTCATTTACAGACGGATTCTCAGTTTATCATTAAGTTAGAATCACAGAGAAAGATAAGAAGAAGACCACATTCATAACAGAATGGGGATCATTCACATACAATGTAATGCCCTTTGGTTTGAAGAATGTCCCTGCAGTTTTCTCTCGGATTGTGATCGTAGCATTTCGAGAGTTCATCCATAAGTTTGTAGAAGTCTACATGGATGATTGGACGATATACAACCTATTAAAATACCATGTCAATCTACTTAGGTTAATGTTTGATAGATGTTGTGAAATGCAGATATCTCTGAATCTAAGGAAGTGTAATTTTTTTGTACCTCATCGCAACTTGTTAGGCCATATTGTATGCAGAGAAGGAGTCTTGGTAGACCCAACTAAATTTGCGGTCCTTCTGAACATGCTGCCACCTACAAGTGCTAAACTGTTGCACTCTACCCTAGGACATACAGTATATTGTCGCAGGTTCATCAGAAGATATGCAACTATCATCGCACCTCTAGAAATTTTTTTGAAGAAGTCTGAATTGTTCCGGTGGACACCAAAGTGTGACAAAGCATTCTATATTCTCAAAGAAAAACTAAGTACCTCACCTATATTGATATTTCCCAATTGGGAAATTGAATTCCATGTACATGTGGATGCATCAGGCATTGCCCTGGGAGTCATTCTAGCACTACCATGGGAAGGAAATATAGATCACCCTATATATTTTTCTAGCAAAAAACTTTCACAAGCTGAGCGCAACTAAACAACCACAGAAAGGGAAGGTCTAGATATGATTTATGCATTACAAAAATTTAGACACTACTTATTAGACTCTCATTTCAAGTTTTTTACTGATCACTCTCCATTGAAGTACCTAGTCAATAAACCAGTACTTGAAGGAAGAATTTGTAGGTGGCTACTGCTCTTTCAAGATTTTTTGTTTGAAGTAATTTTCAAACGAGGAAGATGCAATGTAGGTCCAGATCACTTTTCCAGATTGGAGTCAAGGGAAAGTGGTGGAGCAGTGGATGATCGGCTCCTAGATGTGGACCTATTCAGGATTGAGGCCATCCCAGAGTATCTTGAAGTCAGTTCTATCTTCCTTAGTACAGGGACCTGCTAAGAAACTTACTCTGCAACCAAAAAACGACGTATGGTGGTTCACACAGGAGACTATCAACTGATCGCGGGACAACTTTACAAATTAGGACTAGACAACATCCTCAGAAGATGTGTCTTGAACCACAAAAGGAAAGATATCTTGTAGGAATGTCACAGTGGAGTTGTTGGAGGTAAATCTATTGCACAGAAGGTACTTCAAGCTGGATTATGGTGGGCTACGTTATTTAAAGATGCTAAGGAATATGCTAGATCTTGTGACAAATGCCAAAGAGTAGGAAAGTTGTCATGTAGAGATGAATTACCCCTTCATCTAGTTAGAGAACTTCAAGCATTTGAGAAGTGGGTTGTTGATTTTATTGGACCAATCAACTCCCTAGCTAAGCACTCAAAGTCCAGATATATCATTACCGCAACTGATTACCTCACAAGATGCGTTGAAGCAGAGGCAGTTCAAGACTGTTCAACAAATATAGCTGTTAGATTTATCTTCGAGAACGTCATCACTCGGTTTGGATATCCTAGAAGTTTGACCAGTGATCAAGGTAGTCACTTTATCAGCAGCACAATTGCAATGTTGACCAAAAAAATTCTTATACAACACCATAAGAGCAGTCCCTACCATCCACAAGCTAATGGTACAGTGGAGGCATTCAATAAAATTATGGAAAGAGGACTGACAAAGGTATGTTGTGCAAATAGGGAGGATTGGGACGATAGAGTTCCAACAATCTTTTGGGCTTACAGGACTACCGCGAAGAAGCTACACAGGTACACTCCATTTCATTTGGTTTATAGGGAAAGAAGTTGTTGTACCTTCAGAGTTTATGACCCCTAGTATCTATATAGTATAGGCTACACACAGGACAGATAATGAATCAGTTGCGTAGAGGATTACAAACTTTTAAGAACTTGAGGAAGCAAGATTTCTAGTAGATTTTCATCAAACAGTTGAGAAATCTAGACAGAAATCTTGGCATGACATGCACATTAAGGCCAAAAAGTTTGTGCGTGGAGATAAGGTACTACTCTATGACATTTGATATCATAAGCATACAGGAAAGTTGCGCATGCATTGGTTGAGTCTATTCATAGTTGCAAAAATCCGACACTCTGGTGCAGTCAAGCTCACGCAACTGGATGGTATCCTTCAACTAGGATGGGTGAATGGAACCCTCCTGATACCCTACATTTCTCATGCTTGAGCTAAAGCACGGTTGCTCCAGTCCAAAAGAGCATGTACAATAGTTAGATTTTAATTTCCTGTAATTTCTTCAATTCAGTTAACAACATCGGAGTGTGCATTGATTGCGCCACGACATATATTTTCTTTTTCAGTCTAAGCATTGCTTTTGTGTAGAACTACTTAGTCAGCCACATAGGATCAAAAGAGTCACCATTACATTAAATGAATTCATTATATATGAAGGGCACCCCCATTGTGGTCGGAGGGGGGCTGAATCTGAACTAGATCACAACCCATGTGCCATATGCATTATGTCTAGTCATACCCTTTATGATAGCCATTGTAACCCATCAGAACTTTCCATTAAGACATAAAGGCATGATACGTACAGATGCCATCGATATCCCCACCGTGCTTCTCAACCATTAAAAATTTAATCCCCTCAGCTCTATTATGTCCCTGTCAGTTTGTTCATTAAAATCCAAGATCACTTGATAGATCTTACCCCATTATCTGTCTCATCAAACACCTAATCCTAAGATTGCATTTATGTCATCCTGATGAGTTTCTTAATGTGTGCCTACATATTTTTCCATTTATCCAGTTATAAGACCCCGTGAACATGTGAAGCAAGAATCACTATTTGTTGTTAGCTACCCTCTGATTTTGAATTTTCTACAATCGTGCATACTCTGAGAGATTTGTGTTCCCCTATCACAAACCCGACCCCAACTCACCCAAATTATCATCACTTCAGAGCTACCATGCCGAGAGAAACAGGAGGTCGTAGTTCAACTCCCAAAGAAACAATCCTAGATGAGTCGTATGATCCTAGGATCGAGATATTCAGGGATGTCAAGGGGAAGAGGGAGCAAGTGAAACTTTTGGACCTTGATCTGATGGACCAAGTATTGTTTCCACATATGAACATTACTATGTTCTGGGACTTGGTCCCGAATACAATGGGAGGCATGCATTTTGTCTCAAATCCAAAGTTCATCAACCTATTCAACCCCATAATTATGCACCTCAAGGATCTACTGGTCTTTGGGACCACTGGAGAGATTGCATGGTGCACAAAGTTTTTGATCAGTCGAGTGCATGACAGAATCTTATGGCTCAACCAAAGATATCTTATTCATGTGGATGACATCCACCAACTCACCAGATTATCTCTCGATGGTGGGGATGTTTCCAAAGGATTTCAAGGCCCGAGAAAGCATGGGAAGAAGAAAGGTGAAGTTAGCATGTACGAGAAGTTCCACACACAAAGAGGTGGGAGAACAAAGAAGATTGACCCAATCATTCCAGAAACAGTCCTGAAATCCTGTAATTGCGATCAAGTTCATGCATTCCTACTACAAGGGTGAATGCACATTAGATTCTCTTTCAGTAGCACACTTCTGTGCAAATGGAGTTGTATTCAACTCATGCAACTACCTACTAAAGGAAGTCTTGGTCGCTTGTGAGGAAGCTGAGGAGAAAGGAAGAACTTTCACATCTGGATACCTACTAGTAGCGTTTGCAATGTGGAAATGGAAGTTGCCCATGGGAAGACAGTTGGTACCAGTGAAAAAAGGTCACCTTGCAAAAATGATTGAGATGTGGCATGCAAGGCCGGATCAGGAGAACATGGAGTTCAACAACGTCGCCTTTGCAAAATGGCACAATCAGTTAATCGATGCAATTCAGTGGTGGCGCATACCATAGAAGTTGTTGAATCTCAATACCTAGAACATAGCCTTTGTCCTGAATCGCCACAATACCCTTTTCTGGCCGAGGCATGTGAGGCCTAAAGACTTCCACTACAGGTTGCTCCCATTCTACCTTGATGAGGAAGCATTTGATAAAGAATTCATGTCATGGACTGGCATCAAGTGCAATCCATGCAAATCTGGAATGCAATAACTCTTGCCTCCAGAGCTCCTGAAGAAAAAGGCGCAGGAATAAGGCATAGGGCCAAGTTTCAAACAAACAAAAAAGAAGAAAAAGGTCCAGATGTCGACGAAATCGGAAGAAGAAGAGGATGTGGAACCTATGGAGCACAAGAAGACAACGTTGCCTATGTTTCCATGGATCCCAGACCAAGCCATGTTATCAAGTAAATATTTCAATGGCATCCTAGCCACTTCTTTCATAGGGGATCCCTCAATAAAGAAATCTTGAACAGTTATTTCTCCTGTGAAGATCTTGAACCCACAGCCAATATCCTCGGTTGTACCTTGTACTCGAGCAGCCGCTCGAGCTACCCAGACTATGATTAACATCACATATGATCCCAAGCGAGACACCACCGCTTCCACAACCATCATCACTAAGCAAGCTCCATCGCCACCACAAGCCCCATCACCACCGCAAGACACAATTATTCCATCCCAACCCACTTCGCCCAAGCCCATCTTGGAGGTAACTTAAGAAGGACCCTAGTCTGATCACTTTTGCGCCAACAGTAAGTGATCAAATATATGTCAAAAGCTAGTAAGTGAATAAATATAAATGTGACCTCGGTATCACTTTAATAAATATAAAAGTGGAAAATTTAAGTGGAAACATAGTTTAGGCAAAAGTGGAATTGAAAGTGGATAAAATATAAATATGGCTTTAATAAATAACAAAAGTTGAAAAGTTAGGTGGAAGTGGAGTTTACGTAAAAGAGGAGTAAATATGAAAGTGGAATAAAGAAAAAGGTAAAAGTGAAATTGGATTAAAGAAAAAGGGTAAAAGTGAAAGAGCACATGGTATTTGCAAACCATGGTTGTATTTACCTATGGTAAGGTAAAAAGTGAATTAAATCATGATAGAAAAAATCTATTGACCCAATTGAAAACATGATTAAACGATCTAAAAGGCTCAATGGTTCATTGACATTGTATTAATTAAAATAGTATGATTAATATCTTATATCGAAAAGGAAGATACTTATAATGAAGAGACACATTCCTATATTCAAGAGGTGCAACTGTTCAGTTGTACATGACCATTGGAAGACTATATAAACAAAAATTATTGTTGAAAGAGGTTGTGTCTCTAGGATTGAAATCTAAATATCAATAACAATGTCAGAGACCAAGAAAGTAAATGAAGACATGTAGTTGAAGACAAAGAAGATTATGAAGATTTGAATATTGAAATACTTATCATAAAAAGGGAGGTTGGGTGGTGCTAGGGAAGTTTGGATCCTGCAAAGGAGGTTGTGGCCTCCTTCTAGTTGAAGCTGGTAAACCAAGGTGTTGCAACATCTTTATAGTTATAGCTGCAGAAACTAGGGAGTTGGTGCTTCCTTCCTATCGGTGCTAGTAAAATCTAGAGGGGTTGCAACCTCCTTCTAGTTGGTGCTACTGATATGCTTATCCTTACAAGGGTCATTGCTAACTATTACGTATTACATGCTATGTGATGAATATGGTAACTTACAACCCCCCCTCCATTTGGATTTTCAACTACGCCTTGGGAACACTTAAATGCATGGGGCCTTAAACTCATCCATACTAACTTGGTACACCTCCTTTGGAACATCCTTACACTCCTTGGGTAGGACTATAAAATATGGAATTGGTGTTTCTTTTGAGTTGGATCTCATAAATTAAATGTAATCTTTATTAAAAATAAGAAGAACATTTGTTGTTTTTGGGTTTTCAATGTTAAAATTATGTGTATTGTACCTTTCTATTGATCATTTTTTTTTTTTGATAAAATTAATAATGAAGTGGTTTTAAATTGTAGAAAAAGGATAATATTGATTCACCCCCCCCCCCTCTCAGTATCAAACAATATTCCAACAAATCGAAATCAGATAACTTGTGGGCTACACAAATTGCATCTATGAGGCAAGTTGTCATGTAAAAGCTAGGATTTTTCATACCTTGGGCCTCTCGTGTTTGAGTCGTGATGCTGAAGAATAAGATGCTAACCCAATTGAATTCTTTCTCGGTATTGGCCATTGTGTATTCCATTAGAAACCATTTCATCCTGAAATGAGTGCTTGTCTTCTCATCGTATAGCCTGTAGATCATCACATTTAGCATTATGTATGGGTCCTTTTGGGACTATGAAGGAATATACCGTTATCCCTTTTTCACTGGCCATTCTTCATCTGCAAACCAATCCTCCATCAAAGTTTCAAAATACTTATGATCGATTCTGAATTTATCTAGAAACGATTCGTCTAGTGACACTGTAGGATCTGGGGTTTTGTACCGAATCCTGATATCTTTGGACTTGAGAGATGTGATCATAATGCCAGAAGCATTAACTATCATTGTTGTCTCTTTTTACAAGTAAGCGAAACACCATATTGCAACATCATTGTAGGAAAAAAGTGTTAGGCAAGCTGCTACATTATGGATGTGGCTTTTCCTGATATTTTTGTATTTGTTGATGTCTTCATCATCAAACATATACTTTTCATTCTGGAACATGTTGTATATATCACAATATCTTGCATAATTCTCCCTCACATCATGGCTATTTGTGTCGGTAATATTAAAACAATTTGATTATGGAATTGGGGAAGGCCCGACAACTCCTTAGTTCTTTGCTTTTCTGGTCTGCATCTGAGACATTTTCTTCCTGTGTAAATTGTCACACAATACAAATTTACTCCATCTTCTACTTTTCTATAGACAACAATAATTTCAAACTTTATAAAACGCATACCCGATAGCATGAGATTCTTGTACATAATCATCCAAAGGAAATCTATAGCAAATATGCATAAATATAATAAGAAAGTATTCAATAGATTTTCTTCCTAAGCTCTGATATTTATGCACATAATTCATCATAATTATAATTCTCAAAAGCATGCCAAAATGCATGCATAAACTTCTCACATGTGTGAATAGAGGTAGATGGAAAAGTCTCACACCAACTCTTGACCTGGCCTCCAAACGTGAGAGTGAACAACCTACAAATGACACCTTTATGAGATATATTTCAAGGAAAAAAAATTACAAAACTGAAAAACATGTTTAGATGTATATTTTTCACCCTCCCCATCAAATTTAATTTGAGACAAGAGATGAAAAATATTTCTAGGAGTTTTAAGAGGTAGATAACTAGAAACAAATCTACATAAAGGGACATGGGAGTGAGCCATTAGTAAATATAAGGAAAAATTAAGAAAAATGACCCTGCATGCTTAGCTAGTCATCTAACCCTCCTTCTAGTGTAAGTTTTGTTGACAGGTCCAAACAGCTTGTCAAGCAGTTAAGGGAGAACACTCGATGGCAGGTCCCAATTAGACCTACTCTTATTTGGGGTAGCGTTTCAACTAGTATGTGGGCCTAGTTTACACCGGGAATTAAAAGAAAAAGAAGGGAAGACAAGAAAGTTTCCCTCAAATAATTCCTATCAATTCTAACTCCAATCTAAAACAAAAACAAACTAGCTAATCTAACTACTTCTAACCTATCTTGCGCAGGAGAAAAACTAATTAATTGAATATGATTTCAAATAACATTATTGATAGCATAAATAGTTCATGTCCATCGATAACGTATTAAAAAATGAAATTTGCAGAACTGATCACAAATAGTTGCAAATAAGTTCTATAACATCATCATTGTATTCACCAAAAATCATAAAAACATAAGCATTCCAAATATAGAACATAGAAATAGATTATATGACAAGTATCCAAAAAACTTAAATGGCAAACACAAACTTAGAATAGTCCCAAATTTATTCAACAAGAGTCATGATCCCAGATGCCTTATATTATTCATTGTTGAGATAATAGTATCACCATCAGACGATCGGAAAAATTCCCTTATTATATTCATTGGTCTTCCTTTTATAAAAAAAGGAGGGCCTTTCATCTTCTATAACAACAACAATTACATCTCTTCACTTGCTTATTTTTGTCTCATTAAATGACTCAAATTTCCCCATAAATTTTCATAAATGAATATACAAGCATTATAAACAGAAGTTGAAAAGACTCTTGAGTAGTTAATCTCACTCTAAGATTGTTCATAAGTGATATTTATTAAAAATATCATTAGCTCTGCTCAACTGTATCCTCTTATATTCTTCAAATTTTTCTAGGAATCTTTTGTCTCAATCTGGTGAATAAGATCATTATATCTTCTTCTTCTCTGCTTCGATTTTCCAGGGTGCTCTTGCAGGTCTGATTTCTCCTTTTGGAGCTCTAGTTATGGTTGCCTGAACATTGCATTGTCCATTTTTTAATCAAATTCAAGCCTTTTCTATTCTTTGAATTTTCTAGGAATTTTCGTCATCAACCTATCAATAATATATGTACCAACACAGGGGTGGCAAGTGTAGGGGGAGTCATCTTCGAATCTGATGGATAAAATATAGTGGAATATTCTTGGGGCTTGGGAAGACCACTAACAATAAAGAGAAAATCCTTATTGTTTACATGGGACTCCAAATTGCTCACTCAAGAAACATCCACACCCTCATTGTCCTTGGAGACTTTGAAATAGTAATAATGGATCTCCTCAGCCAAACAACTTCTATCATCCAAATTTCTAGTGGTCTTCATTCCCAAACCAAAACCCTGAAACGACAATTCACCAAAATCCACTTCTTTCATATCCTCCGCTCTCAAAATCAGGAAGATGATCGCTTAGCTAAATCAGCAAAGACTTTGGAACATGGCCAACTCTTCATTAACCAAGTAGGATCCCATGCATGGCTCCCCTAACACCCATCGTTCTAGATCGTTCCCCTTCTGAAATCTGGACCTAACCCTTCAGAACTCTACTTCGGAACTAACCCCCTACAATTTTCCTGACTTTCCCGACTACCCCTTCTCCCCTCTCCCCCTTTACCTTTCAACCCC
Organism: Picea mariana; assembly: GCA_032191745.1. NCBI lineage: Eukaryota > Viridiplantae > Streptophyta > Pinopsida > Pinales > Pinaceae > Picea > Picea mariana. Next base: position 525,235 of record JASDQU010104237.1, on the reverse strand, counting down.
TCCCCCCTTCCCATCCCCCCTCCTCGTTGGACACCTCCATCCTCTCTCCCCCAGTTTCCCCCCCTTCGTCACATGGCCTCGTCCTCATGACCACATGCCCCCCCTCTTCTTCCCTGTGCCACCTCCTCCACTTCTCGTCCCTCTTCATAATTCCTTGGCAGCTCTTTTGTACCCATTGACGCCCTTCCCAATTTCCATGGAATCATTGTTGATGATTACAGCTATGTGAGACATTCTCCAGCTTACAAACCTGTGAGATCTGGATCATTGCAGCCATGTGAGATATTCTCCAGCTTACAAACCTGAGAGAAATCCCCTGAAAAGGATGTGTGGTTCCTATCTAAGACAGAGTTGGAGTGTAGAGATGACCTCCTCCATTCATAGAGTTTAGAAGAACTCCAGATGATTATCCTGTGGGAAAGGCGATCTGATGAGTTGGACGTGTCTGTGGTTGAGCACAACATGAACGTGTGAAATCCCAAAGTGTTGGGTGCATCGTCATGAGAATAGAAATGAAGATGATGTATTAGCCTCCTCTAAGCAGTAGAGTTGATGAGAAACTCCAGATGACTCTCCTATGTGATGCAGTGGGAAAGAAGATCTGTTGAGTGGACGTGCCTGTGGACAAGCACAGGTGAACGTGTGAAGAACTGGTTTACCTGTGTAATGCAGTGAGCTAGAGATATGGACATCCCTATGGATGTGCCCCTAGTGTATGAGCACTAGTGGGTGTATCATATTCGTTGCTATCTTGTTCAAGATTCAGACCTTCCTATAACCCTAATTGTAATGTAAAGGGTATAGGTCGGCCCCACCTTAATGTGACTGGTAATTAATATAAAAGATTATTAATCTCGTTAATATTAATTATATTATAATCTAGTGATGTCGTCCATGTTATGCCAATAGACACTTTTGTTGACAGGTTCAGGTTAGTATAAGTAAAGATAAATTCCCCATTGAGGAATCATATCTTTCAAGTGAGTTTGGAAATTTCAGCAAGTACACCTTCTTGGGAAAAGTGTGCACCTCTCTTGGGCACTAGTCTTCTAGGGTTCTCAAACCCTAGAANCATTGAGGAATCATATCTTTCAAGTGAGTTTGGAAATTTCAGCAAGTACACCTTCTTGGGAAAAGTGTGCACCTCTCTTGGGCACTAGTCTTCTAGGGTTTGAGAACCCTCTTGTGTGATAGTTTTTATCTTGGTGGTGAAGGTATTTCTATTTAAGAATATAGCAAAGGATTTGGTTGGGTTTTCTTCCCTTGTTGAGAAGGGTTTCCCAGGATACTTCTTGTGTTCTTGTGCATGGTGCTCTTCTTGTGATCTTGGTCGCTGCAACATTTATGGTTATGGTTAAATGATAAAAATGGAATGAACTTCATTCTTAACCTTGACTATTGAAAAATAAACATGGTATCAGAGCATAGGTCTTGAAAGAACCCATTGCACAACCATCCACCAAGTCTTATCTCAGCTTTTGCAGAACCGTACGACCCTTCTAGGGTTTCCAGAAGTTTTTGTACAACCCTCCTTTCAGTGGTGTTCTAGCCCTTAATAATTGGGCACTGGGGATATCTTTGGCATATAAGAGTACGACCTCCTCCAGTGCATCTCCAGAAGCTCTTAAAATCAATTTTTGAGAATTTTTAGTTTTTGGCCCTAGGGTTTCTAAGGTGCCGAAATTTCTTGCAGAATATTAATCTTAGATTTCTGAAGAAACATTTTTCTTAAATCAGCAAGCATCTCTATGACACTATCAAGTTTATCGTTGGCATTCATAAGTCCAACATAATCCAAGGTTACTAATTCAACATAATCATTAGGTTTTCAAAATCCAGTTGGCGAGAATTTGAAGAAACCAATCAAATGAAGAACAAAGCCTTAGTAGAAGACAGGCTTGATGGAGCAAGCAACTTCAACTCCTAGAAATCAAAGCTTCAAGTCACTATTGAATAAGATGACCTCTTGGATGTGGTAACTAAAACCCTACCATACACAACTACAGATATAGAGAAGAAAATAAGAAAGGAAGAAGAAGTCAAAGCAAGAAAATTAATCATCTACTCAGTAAGAGATCATCTCTTACCTCGTATTTCCAACCTGAAGACAACCTATGATATGTATGAAGCTTTAAAAGAAATGTTTAAAAGTGAAAACACCCTTAGAGCTATTACCTTGAAGAGCCAACTTCAAAGTACCAAGATGACAAAAGGTGACACAGTTTCCATCTTCTTTATGAAGTTATCAAAGATTAAAGAACAACTAGAGACCATTGGAGAAATCATGTCTGATAGAGAACTTGTCTTAACCACTCTCAACAACCTTCCAAAATCATGGGAGCCTTTCCTTCAGAGTATTAGTGGAAGAGAATCTCTACCAACCTTTGACCGTCTATGGACAGATTGTACTTAAGAAGAACTTAGACTTAGAAATAGAGGAGTGGAAGATTCCTCAAAAGAAAATCATGCTCTTGCACTTCATACAAAGAAAGGAGGAAAATTCAAAAGAAATTTCAAGCAAACATTTAAAGGTGATAAGTCTTCATCAAATCTAGGTTATCAAAGAAGAGATGTTTCAGAAATCTAGTGCTTTAGATGCAACAATTATGGACACTATGCAAGAAATTGTCCAAACAAGAAGAAGGGAAGACAATATGCTTACATCGCTGACAATGATCCAGACCCATCTCAAAAGAATGAAGAGAGGAGAAGTAATTCCTCTTAAAATAAATCATGACTACAAACCAGGTAAATCAATTGATTTCAAATTTTATAGTTGATTGCATTTTTGAATAAATCCCTAGTATGGGAAACCTCAAAGACTTGGACCATTATCCCTGGTACGAGAGTCCAAACCATGTTTAATTGATTATTATGCAAGAACAAGCAGAGACGATATACCCATTCAACAAACCTAGAGAAACTCAGATGGAGATTGACAATAAGATAATAGCTTATCCCCCTTCAACGGCTTAGAGGGAGACAAACATTATTCAAGTTTATCCAGTTGCTCTAGTTGATATGTTCAGAGATATTGCAGTAGGGCATAAAAGGCCTACCTAAACTCACTCTGCAAGAGGCAGCCAAACATACAAGCCTCTCAAGGCACATCCCGAGAAAGTAAAAGATATTTTCAAGATATTCCTCAGTCACGAGCCACCTTATTGATGTTGAGCCTCCTTGTCTTAGAAACGCAACAAGAGAATCTGAGAATACCAGTATATCTTAAAGAAGGATGCATAAGATATTATTTAGGGATCAAAATGGAAGTTCGTGGTAACTTCCAAGTGGATCTATAAGATCAAACATGCAACTGATGGAAGTGCCTAGAAATACAAAACGAGATCTATAGCAGAGGTTCCTCACAAACAAAGGGAGTTTTCTGTGATAAGACACTTGATCTAGTAAACCCGATACACTTCCATCCGTACTACCATCCATGAGTTGGAAACTATATTAGATAGATAAATTCTTGATAAGTTTAGAGTTCAGCAAGAGTGTTGTTGATCAAAACCTATATCATTACAGTGTTGATGACGAGAGCCTGATTTTGGTGACTTATTCAAAAAGCCTTGTTACAAGTAATCCTTGAATTCTGAATTCAAGATGAAGAATCTAGGTATGATGCACTACTTCTCGGGACAAGAAGTATGACAGAGGACCGATGATATTTTCCTGACTTAAGGAAAATATACAGTGAAGATATTAAAGAAGTTCAAGAATGACAGAATGCAAAATCCACCGTGATAAATTTAAAAGGAGAAGATTAATGATGATTCAGACAAGACTGATCCACAACTGATTGGATCACCGATGTATCTAGTTAACACCAGACTTGATTCATGCCATGCAGTGGATGTGCTTAGTCATTTCATGAGTCAACCGAGACAGACTCACTAGACAACAACAAAACATGAGGCACAGTTGGATATGGCCTTAGATATGCCTACATAGTGAACTTGAGTTTGCAAGATATACCGATTGAATTTGAGCAGAAAGTACAGTGGACTAGAAGAGCACATCTAGTTGATGTTCTACCATGAAGTTTGTCATAGTTTCCCGATGCAGCAAGAAGCGAAATCTTTGTGGTCTTGAATACCACAGAAGCAGAGTATGTACCATTGAGTGTGCAAAGCAGTATGGTTGCACATGCTTCTGACATATTTACTTGATCATGAGATGAATCCTATGATGATAACCAAGAGCCGTGTATAAATCTCCTTGAGAACCCAGTGTTTCCTGATGGATCGAAACACGATGAGATGAAATATTCTTATATCAGAGATATGATGCAGAGGAAAATCGTACACATACAGTACCTTCCTATACATGAGCATATTGCAGACATCTTCACCAAACTAACTTGGTGAAGAGTGCCTCCCTAGTTGAGAGAGAGTGTTGATGACTCAAGCCAAGACAAAATTCAGAGTACATCCGTGTGAGACTTGGCATGATAAAGAATTCCTTCCTAGTTGAGAGGGAGTGTTGATGATTGCAGCTATGTGAGACATTCTCCAGCTTACAAACCTATGAGATGTGGATTATTGCAACCATGTGAGATATTCTCTAGCTTACAAACCTGAGAGAAAGACCTGAAGAGGGTGTGTGGTTCCTATCTGAGACAAAGATGGAACGTAGAGATGAACTCCTCCTTTCAGAGAGTTGAGAATAACTCCACATGATTATCATGTGGGAAAGGCAATTTGATGAGTTGGGCATGCATGTGGTTGAGCACAAGGTGAACGTGTCAAATCCCAAAGTGTTGGGTGCATCGTCATGAGAACAGAAATGAAGATGATGTATTAGCCTCCTCTAAGAAGTAGAGTTGACGAGAAACTCCAGATGTCTCTTCTGTGTGATGCAGTGGGAAAGAAGATCTGTTGAGTGGACATGCCTGTGAACGAGCACGGGTGAACGTGTGAAAAATTGGTTCCTTTGTGTAATGCAGTGAGCCAAAGATATAGAAATCCCTATGGATGTGCCCCTAGTGGATGAGAACTATTGGGTGTATCAGATCCCTTGCTATATTTTTCAAGAGTCAGACCTGCCTGTAACCCTAATTGTAATGTGAAGGGTACAGGTTGGCCCCACCTTAATGTGACTGGTAATTAATATAAAAGATAATTAATTTGGTTAATATTAATTATATTATAAGCTAGTAGGGTCGACCCTGTTGTGCCAATAAACACTTTTGTTGACAGGTTCAGGTTAGTATAAGTAAAGATGAATTCCCCATTGAGGAATCATATCTTTCAAGTGAGTTTGGAAATTTCAGCAAGTACACCTTCATGGGAAAAGTGCGCACCTCTCTTGGGCACTAGTCTTCTAGGGTTTGAGAACCCTCTTGTGTGCTAGGTTTTATCTCAGTGGTGAAGGTCTTTCTCTTGAGGAATATAGCAAAGGATTTGGTTGGGTTTTCTTTCCTTGTTGAGAAGGGTTTCCCAAAATACTTATTGTGGTCTTCTGCATGGTGCTTCTTCTTGTGATCTTGGTTGTTGCAACATTTATGGTTATGGTAAATGCTAAAAATGGAATGAACTTCATGGTTAACCTTGACTATTGAAAAATCAACAATCACTCCCCCTGTTATTCTCTGCACGAGATCTTGCCGGCTCACGAGTAGTTGAGACCTCCTGTACCTTCAAGTGTGTGCAGACGCTCTCCCTCTCACAATTATGGTTTACTCTCCACTCCCATTCATGTATCATTCTGCATTTCTCCATTGAAGTCCAGGACAATGTGCTCCCATTCCCTCTTACCATCATGTGGTGGAGATCCATAGCCCCCTGCACTTGCCCATCCTGCGTCTCTAAGGAATTGAGGGAGAAATTTTGTTCTCTGCGAATGGATGTTAGGCACGCAGAAGAAAGAACAGAGACTTGACTCAAGGATTTTCAAAGGGAAAATCAGGGGTTGCGGGATGATATATCCAATTTGCAAGGTCAATTGCATCAGAAAGAACTCATGCATAATCAAGAGCTCGCAATTGCTCTCCGTGGGATCAACATGAACACTAGGCATATTGGAGAAATGGCTCAGCAAATGGGAAATCCTTTAAACCATCCCCAACATCCAGCGAACTCCAACAATTCAACTGGCTCAAGACTTCCCTCAACATTCCACTTAGCAGCAAGCAACGAGCACCCTCTGGTACCTCCTGCTTCTCCGATGGCCCCAACCGGGTCCAACCCAGGAGATGGAAATCAACAACCAGAAGCTAATCCAACAATAAATCCAATAAATTTCCAGGAGGACCAGACAACTTTTCATAACTTCTAGACAAGTTTTTTGATGAAATGTAATTTTTTGTTAATTTTGTTTACATATGTAGCCATTTTTACATGGAAACTCAGGAGGTCATATTGGACCGGTTTCACCAACGCAATTAGATTGCAACAGTCAGATAGTTTTCTAGGAGAAGAACAAAGAATTCAATACTCTGCTTTTTGTAAAGTGTTAAAGCACAAATCTCTTTTTTAATATAAATTCCCAACCGTTTCTGTTAAAAAAAAATATCTGTACCAACACATTTTTCTCTCTACTATATTTCCAACATGTTATCCTAGGTCTGATTTCGTCTTCTAGTTCTTGAATTACAATTGTTTGAAGTTTCACATTTTATTCCCCTTCAAGTGGCCCTCTTTATTTTATTTTTCAGAGCTTTTTGTCATTGGTATGGCTTGAATTCCTCTTCCAATGCGTTCTAGTGCTTGATAGATTTCCAACCAGCTTTCTTGGGCCTGATTTGGTCTCCTAGAGTTCAATATATGACCGCCTGAAATTGACGCTCAACAACCCTTGATATGTTTGTGGGGGACTCAGGATTGTTGATCTTCAACCCTAAAATAATTTTAAAAGAGATATTTTCGAAAGGTTAAGTCCCGATCCTGAAAAATATTTAAATAAGCAAAGCTTCATGAGGAGTTTGGGTTTCAGAAATATATGGGAGGCATGTCCCATGGTAAATCCCGAGAGGTAAGTTCCAATTACTCTTAAGTCCGATGGGTGCAAACTAACATGGGTTGAAAAGCCGATGAGGTGAGATACTTTTGTAATATGTACTGTTATTCTAAAGGTGTTCGGGGAGGAGGGAATTCCACGAAAGAGGGGAGCTTGTCCTGACAGTAAATCCATGGGATTTAACAAAATAGTTAAGTAGGATGGAAGGTGAAGCTTAAATAAATTTTAAAATTAAATTAAATAAAAATAATAAGAAATAGACAAAATAAATAAAATACAACATAATTGGAAAAAATATTTATAGAGTACAATTGGGACTTTGGGGAAAATGGGAAAATTAGAAATAAAATTTAAATGAAAAAGAAAAGGAAACAAAATAAGAAATAAAGAAAAAAACGTGTGTTTGTGAATTCAAATGTATTCAATTTCAAGGAGATATGAGAAAAACAATAATCATATACATAGGAAACTTATATTAAGGATTTAGGGCTAAATGCACAATGTAAAAAGTAACTTTCTAATTAAAAATAATTTCTCCATGTAATAGTAATTTATCCATGTAAAAATATATTTATCTATGTAAAATAAATTGGATTTTCTAATGTAATTCAAAAATAAAAGGTAGGTTTCGGAAAACCATTGGTAATTTAGGAAAAACAATAGGAAATCAAAACTATGTGTAGTTTTGTAAACCATGGGAAAATTAGAAATAAAAATAAATAAATAAGTAAAAATAAATATATAAAGTTTAACAATAGAATAAATAAACTATACAAATTATATACTATCCCAAGATCGAGTTCCATATCGTAAATGTGAATATGTTTTATAGGTTAGTGAGCTAGGTTATAATTAGCCAGAGGGCTTATGTGATGATTAGGCTGGACAACCTAGATGCTAAAGGTCAGTGAGCCTATTTTTGTATATGTAAACACTCATATCATTAATATGATATATCGGTGTGTGTAGACCAACCACGATAAAAGAGTATGGAGGACTAAACTCCACTAGGAAGAGAAAGGGAGAGCTAAGAGCCTAGGAAATGGGCTAAGCTAGAGGGATTATCTCCAAGGGAATATTATAATATTATTCCTAAAGACTATGGTGAGGATAATTATTTTATCCTGAGTTCTTATTGGAAAGAGAATGAATCCCAAGTGGAGAGAAATGAGCTCCTTGAGAGCCATTGGGCATCAAGGGCACATGCAAATAAAGGTGGGGGAAATTAGTCCATTTCCCACTCGCAGAGTCATTCACGCAGTGAACCATTTGTTCCACTCGCGCCAACAACCTTACCTCTCGGAACCTTTGCGCACTCTTGAGCTACCCGTACCTTTCCGATTATTAACAGTAAATCGTATACCTCCTGGGATGCACAACACACCTATACCTACCTAAGCCAGTGTTGTATCTTTATGTTATGAGCAAAATCTATTCCATGCCCTAAATTTTTTTGTTGTCATCACCTATGCCTTAGTTGAAAGTTGTTGTTTTCTTCACCATTACCTGTAAGTGGTTGACTTAAGCATTGAACTGAAGAAATCAGTTGTTAGGCCCGTGGGATTGAAGAGGCGGGTTGTCAGGCCCGTGAGAAACTCTCTCCAAGTGAGAGAATTGTTGGGAAAGTGATTTCCTGAGGGAGCCCAACTACATCTACAGTTCTCTGAGACTTCCCGGATTGTTGTTGAAGCCCTGGAAGAGAAGTGGGGCAACCGAAGGACTATTAAGCAGAGAAGGGGCACACTTCCTGGGGTGGGACAGGCATGTGGGGAATGAGAGACGGTAGGTTGGTAGTTTGAGTTGGCTCCTGGGATGAAATCATTCATGTTGTCTGTGTTGTCTCAGCCTAGCTAGGAATCCCTTCACACGGGTGGAGTTTAATCTCAACTCGGGGGTGACCCACTGCTGAGATTTATGAGCAGCGTAGTCTAAGGCTGGGAGGATCGTGGAAGGTTTGCATGCAGTTGGTGGTCTTTTATAAAAGATAAGTATCAATTGTGTATTTATTTGCATGTTGAGTATTTATACATGTCTTTGTATTTATGGGTATTTCGTGTGTATGTTGTATGTATATGTTACTGTTATTTCCGCATGAAATTGTGTATTAGCGGAATGTATTTGTCTTCTTTACATTTTATATATATGAAGTTCTGCAAGAGTTTTTCTGTGGCATAGCCCAGCAAGTTTAAGGTTGGGTATGTTACAATTTGGTATCAAAGCTTCAGTTTTCAACATTGAGCCTGGATGGGTCGTGTAAGTGGAAATTGAAGCAAAAGTTTTATAGAGAGTTGTTGTCGAAATGGAAAAAATTCAAGTTTCAGAGAGTCCATGAGTGCCAAGAGGGCACTGAGAGCACACCTTAACTATGTTTAAAAGCTCAGGAGGTGTAGCAGTTCGGGAAACTACAATGGTCGTAGGATATTTTTGGGAAAGGTCTGAATCCTTCATAGTCGTCATATATGGGAAAATAAGTGCGGTGGTTAACCCTCAAGTCCTTTGGACTTCGTTGCTTCGACAATTTTTAAGTCTTTGATAGAAAGGAAGAAAAATCCCCGAAGCTCCGAAGTCCTGGAGTGAATCTACACTGTAGATCATTTGGGAGGAGGCGGGCCCTTGGATCCCCGAGTGGCTCGGTAATTCGACACTCTGGGAGATTTTGGTTGTGGTTGTGTGGAATGGAGTTTTCCCCGAAGTCCCGAAGTCTGGAACCAATCCAGACCGTTCACATTAGGGGACATGTGTCTGTAGATTAACAAGTGTTTGGAATTTTAGCGTTCGATAGTTCGAGGGTTGGGTGGGGATAAACAACGAAAACTTCCGAAGCCCTGAAGTGTTGGAGTTCTGAAAATCCAAAGAAACACGGTTCGAAAGTTTAACATTCGGGAAATTTTTGTTGCTATGTTTAGAAGTCTCCTGAAGCCCGAAGTCCCGAAGCTCCAGAAAGCTATTGTTCAGGAGTTAGCCAGTTCGGTGTTCGGATGATTTAAAGTGTTCTAGTGTGAAATCCTCTGAAGCTCGAAGTTCCGAATTCTTGGAGCGTCGAAGTCCTGAAGCTTCGGGGAGCACATGTTCGTAAGTTTTACGATTGAGAGATTTGTTGTGTTATGCTGAGAAGTTCTCTGAAGTCCCAAAGCTCTAAAGCGTCGAAGTAGTAAAGCTCTGGAGAGCAAGGGTTCAGGAGTTCGCCAGTTCGACATTCAAGAGTTTTGAAGTGTTCAGGTGTGAGGTCCTCTGAAGCATGGAGTCCTGAAGTCTCGGAGTGATATGGCATGTTGATGTCACCTAGGGTGACATGGACCCACTCTATGCATGCTATGTGTCATGTTGTTTTTTGTTTTTCTCAGAACTTTTGTGCCAATTAGAGCTTGACATGTGTTACCCGTAGATTGGGCCACGTTTCTTCTCTATATTTTCGACATGTAGCACCCCCTGGTGCGTGATTGCCGATGAGACTCTGGAAGTTCGAAGATACATCATTCATGGAAATTGGAGTATGTTGTTGCAAGAACCTCCGAAGCACGAAGCTCCAGAGAGCTTCTCCAGGAGTTCGTCAGCTCGACGTTCGGGGAACGTAGCGTGGGGTGTGGTCTAAACTTCTGAATCCCAAAGTAGCAGAGCGTCAGAGTAATGAAACGTTGAAACGTCAGCCCAAGAATTCAAAAATTCGTCATTCGAGTGAATTAAGGTATAATGGTATAAGGACCTCCGAAGCATGAAGCTCCGGAGAGCCTCTTCAAGAGTTCGCTAGTTCAGCGTTCGGGAGAAGTAAAGTGTGGTGCTTTGAAAACCTATGAAGCCCAAAGCTCTGAAGCTCCAAAGTCCCGAAGCTCCGAATAAGTGCTTTTCAACTAAGCGTATGGTCATAGCTGTGGTCACATGAGATTAAGATCTGAAGAAAAAGGGCTAGTACCCGAAAATTGTTTTAAAGACAAAAAGGGGCTTAGAGAAGGAGTCTATGGGGTTCTGATTTGTACCGACCTACACCCAAAGAAGTAAAAAGGACCTGTGAACATGAGGAGAGGATACAACACAGGTCCAAGAGCCAATTCAACTCTGAATAAGAATAAGAACAGTTGTACAGGGATTACTTTTCGAGGAGCACAATTTTTCAAATATTCATAACTTCCTTCTCAAGACTCATAATTGAGCATGGAAGTAAGCGTTGGAAAGATATTGAAAAGCAAAATATAACTACTCACTCAGAAAATTGACCTGGGTAGGAATTTTTTCAAGAAAATCAAAAGAAAGAATTATGATGTATTATGGAACCAGAATTGAGCATAATTTCCTAAATTTGTTAAAGCAATCAACCTAACAAAGTTATGTTGGATGCACATTTTGCAGAGTTAACAGTTGCTAGATCATATCAGGATTAACACAGAGTGCATAATCATGGAAGATACAAAGGGAGCGTACAGCCAGGAAGATGAGGTCAGAGGGATGGATGTCCATATGGGTAATGAAGGTACAAACTCGAATGGATATGGAGAAGGAAAGGAAGAAAATGTGAACTTGGTAGAGATCGTTAAAATTTTTCAAAAGGATGTTGATAATGAAAGGCTTATGAAATCCAAGGAGCAGCAGGAGGACTTCAACATAAAGTTGATGCAGAGTTTGGACAGAATAGAAAATAAGATGGATAAGGAGTTTGACTCAAGCAAATTGGGAAGTTACAAGTCTCATCATGAGAAAGGTAGAACAATAAGTACTAGCAGACATCACCATCGCTCCCCAAGGCATTCCACTAGGAGAATACATAGTAGCTCAAGTCCATCCCCTGTTAGGAAGCATAAGAAGAGGTTTGGGGTGAATGAGCTACAAGGATAACTGAACAAAATAAAACCTCCTACGTTTGAAGGCGAGCACAAGAAGGATGAAGATGTCGAGACATGGTTGCTAGGCATGAGAAAGTATTTTCTATTACATAATTATTCTTCACATGTAGAAGGAAGAATTGTAAACTATCCACTCAAGGGAAAGACATCCATGTGGTGGGACCAAATTGTGCAGGTGCAACACATTAAAGAGAAAAATGTTACTTGGAAGGAATTCAAGAAGTATTTTCAAAAGAAATACTTGACTAAGAGATATTATGACAAGAAAATGAAGGAGTTCTTTGAACTCAAGCTTGGGAGTATGACCATCGATGAATATGAAAGAAGTTTTTTAGAGCTGTTAAAGTATGTCTCTTTCATCAAGGATGAGACAATTAATATTCAGAGGTATTTGACTGGACTACCATCATTCATCAGTGACAAGAATCAATATGATGATCCCAAAACTTTGGAGGAGACCATAAGGTGATCTAAATGCCTATATGATCAACATAAAGGAAAGACAACTTTCCAAAAAGCTTGGGAAGACAAGAAGGAGTACAAGATGGAATAGAGGAAGAATGGGACTAAGCCATCATTCTTTAGACATAGTCCTCAGGGACAACCGGCTTCTAGAGAGCCCAGAACAATTGAGACATGGGGGAAACGGCCAAGGCAACCACCTATTCAATATTGGGGTTGTAAGGGAGATCATAAGTATAGAGATTGTCCTCACAAAAGTTAAAAAGTGAGAGTTGTTCACAATGTACAACAAGATGAAACAGTGGAGGACATGGGCAGAAATGTACCTAGGATCTATGCAGCCCTGGACAACAAGCAAACAGAATTTTAGACACATATGATTGAAGTGGAAGGTATAATCAATAACCAAACCATTGCAATTTTAATTTATTCAGGAGCTAGTCATAGTTATATAGATCCTAAGATGGTGGAAAGATTTCATTTTCCAAGAAGAAAGCATGGAAAATCTTGGTTGGTGCATCTAGCTATTGGAGCCAAAAGAAAAGTTAATGAGATGGTTAAGTCATGTCCAATGGACATGAATGGACTAAGCACCAGGGTAGATATGAACATCTTGCCTTTAGGTTCCTATGACTGTCTAATTGGTATGGATTGGTTGGACCAACACCATGATATCCTAGACTATTATAATAAAGCATTTATTTGTTGGGATGAATAAGGGAACCTAAGGACAATTCAGAGAATTCCCAGGGCCATAATAGTCAGAGAAATTTCAGCATTGTAGCTAAAGAAATGCTACAGAAAAGGATGTCAAATATTTGCAGCTCATATGGAGGAAACACCTAACGATAATGTGTCAAATATTGAATATTATGCATTTCTAAAGGAGTTAGAGAATGTATTTAATGAAATACCAGGATTACCCCTAAAAGAGATATTGATTTATCTATAAATATGATGCCTGGAGAAACTCCAGTATCCAAGACCCATTACAAGATGAGTACCCCATATTTAAAGGAGTTGCAAATGTAACTTCAAGAGCTTCTGAAGAAGGGGTATATATGCCCAAGTGTGTCACCTTGGGGTGCTCCAGTATTATTTGTGAAGAAGAAGGATGGAACATTGAGACTTTGTATTGACTTCAAGCAGTTGAACAAAGTAATTGTAAAGAATAAGTATCCTTTGTCAAGGATCAATGAACTCTTTGATCAGTTGAAGAATGCAAAAATATTCTCCAAGATTGATCTTAGGTTAGGTTATCATCAGGTAAGAATTAAAGAAGAAGATTTCAGAAAGACTGCTTTCAGAACAAGGTATGGTCATTACGAGTTCACAATGGTGCCATTTGGGTTATCAAACCCACTAGTTGTCTTTATGTGTTTAATGAATGGTATTTTCAGAGAATACTTAGATAAGTTTGTCATTGTCTTATTGGATGACATTCTTATATATTCAAAGTCGGAAGAAGCACATGAGCAACACTTGAAGATGGTATTACAAGTATTAAGGAAGCATCAATTGTATGTCAAATTGATCAAGTGCTCATTTTATCGGAACCAAATTCATTATTTGGGACATATCATATCTAAGGAAGGGATAGCAGTGGATCCTGAAAATATTGAAGCCATTAGAGGATGGTCAACACCAAAGAATGTGACAGAAGTCAGATCCTTCATGGGCCTTGCAGGCTACTACAAAATATTTATTGCAGTATTCTCAAAGATTGCGCACCCGATCACTTCCTTGCAAAAGAAGGGAGTGAAGTTTCAGTGGAAATTGGAGTGTGAAAAGAGTTTCCAACACTTGTAGAAATTATTAACAAGTGCTCAAATCCTGAGGATTTTTTATCCAAATGAAGACTTCATCGTATGCATTGATGCATGTAAAGAAGGACTTGGTGGAGTCCTCAATCAAAATGGGTATGTTGTATGTTATGAATCAAGGAAGTTGAAGGAGCATGAAAGACATTATGCCACTCATGATCTGGAGTTGGCAACCATAGTGCATGCCTTGAAGAAGTGGAGACACTACCTCACAAGAAAAAGGTTCGAACTGAGAACATACCATAATGGTCTGAAGTATTTATTTGATCAGCCAACTCTAAATGCTAGACCAAGCAGGTGGTTAGAGTTCCTCGGTGAATATGACTTTGATATAAAGCATATCAAAGGAAAAAAGAAAAAGGTGGATGATGCACTCAACAAAAGAGTGCATGAGTTGCATGCTACAACCATCAGCATGTACCAATCGGATTTGAAGGACAAAAACTTGGAGGCTGCAAAATCATATTTGTAATACATGGAATTAATGGAAAAATTATAGCAAGGTGTTTTGTGGCAGAAAATCGAGGACAACAAGTTGGGAAATGATGAAATTCTCATGTACACAGGAAGAATTTATGTACCAAATTCCCAAGAATTGAAAAATATGATATTGAGGGAAATGCATAAGTAACTTATGTTGGACACCTAGGGTATCATAAAATTATTGCAGCTGTTAAGTACCAATATTATTGGCCAGGAATGAAGAAAGAAGTTGTTGAGTACATTGCCAAATGTTTGGAGTGTCAAAAGTTCAAGGCTGAACGTAGACACCCGGTTGGGTTGTTGCATCCATTACCCATCCCTGAGTGGAAATGGGAAGTCATAACAATGTATTTCATCACCAAGCTTCCTAGAACAAACAAGCAACATGATTCTATCATGGTAGTGGTGGACAAGCTTACTAACGCTGCCCATTTCATTCCAGTGAAGCTCACTCACAAGGAAACTAATGTTGTTGATGTTTATATGAGGGAAATTGATTGATTTCATGGTATACCCAAGACAATTGTGTTTGACAGAGATCTAAATTTTACATCAAATTTCTAGAAAGGACTATTTAAAGGATTTGGAACAAATTTGAATTTTAGCACAACTTATCATCCAGAATCTGATGGGAAAACAAAGAGGGTGAATCAAGTGATTGAGGATATGTTGAGGATGTATGTGATGGATAAACCATCAAAATTGGAAGACTACCTACACTTGGTAGAGTTTGAATATAACAGTGGGTCCCAAGTATCTCTAAAGGTGAGCCCATTTGAGGCATTGTATGGCAAAAGGTGCAACATTCCTGTAAGTTGGGAAAACCATCATATAGAACAATGGTTGGACCAGAGTTACTCAGGGAAATGGAAGAGCAGATGTCGAAAATAAAGCATAATTTAAAGGTTTCTCAAGATAGACATAAAATATATGTTGATAAGGGAAAAATTCACAGGGAATTTAAAGTGGGTGAGCATGTATTCTTGAAAGTGAAGGCGAACAAAAGCTCCCTGGAGTTGGGAAATTGTTCAAAGTTGGCAACTCACTATTGTGGGTTGTTTGAAATCCTAGAGAGGATTGGGCCTATGTCATACATGCTTGCATTACCTGCATCAATGTCTATTCATAATGTATTCCATGTATCATTGCTCAAAAAGTGTATATCTTATGTTAATCGTGTTATTGATTGGAATGTGATTCAGGTGGAGCAATAAGGCGCATCCGGTGTGCATACTGGACCAGAAGATCAAGAAGATTTGGAATCAGTCCATAAAGCTAGTAAAGGTCCAATGGACCCGGTACAGTCTTGAGGATGCAACTTGGGAGCACGATGATGCTATGCGGGTAGAATACCCACATCTTTTTGAATATTTTTGAAATTTTTGGTGGTAAAAGTGTATATATATTGCACTAAGGACAATGCATAAATAAGGGGAAGGGGATGTAACACCCCTAAGACCAAGCCCCATATTGTAAATGTGAATATGTTTTATAGGTTGGTGAGCCATGTTTAATAAGCCAAAGGGATTATGTGATGATTAGGATGGAGAGCCTAGATGCTAAAGGCCAGTGAGCCTATGTTTGTATATGTAAACACTCATATCATTAATATAATACATCATTGTGTGTAGACTAATCACGATAAAAGAGTATGGGGGACTAAACTCCCACTAGGAAGGGAAAGGGAGGGCTAAGAGCCTAGGAAAGGGGCTAAGCTAGAGGGCTTATCTCCAAGGGAGTATTATAATATTATTCCTAAAGATTATGGTGAGGATAATTATTTTATCCTAAGTTATTATGGGAAAGAGAATGAATCCCAAGTAAAGAGAAACGAGCTCCTTAAGAACCATGTATTATCAAGGGCACATGCAAATAAAGGTGGGGTAAATTAGTTCATTTCCCACTCATGGATCCATTCACATACTGAGCCATTTGTTCCATTCACGAAAAAAACCGTAACTCTCGAACCTTCATGCACTCTTGAGATACTGTAACACACCCACTACGAAAATCAAAATTTTCGTCGATTCTTCGAGGATCAAAATCCCTGAAATACTCACGGGGGCCTAGCGTTAGCTAGTTCCTCATATGTTCACCTCCATGTGGTTGTGGGTCAAGACTACGGGCCGAACCGGTACAACGTCTCTTCGCACTTCGCAACTTAGTGCTACCAGAACGACGAGTCTTTCAACTCTGCAAACCCCGAAGCTTGAAACAGTGAAATGCCTTACCCCGACAGGGCTAGCGAATGGCAAGTTTCCCTCCAAAGGGAGATCGATGGTCGTAAGCCTCCCCTGATTAA